>VDFB02252616.1:242268226-242868226 GCA_007258455.2 Sequoia sempervirens
TTGATGATGTTTTTGTTGACTTTCATGATACCAAGTTAGTATGGAGAGAAGATAGAAGAATAAAGAATGATTGACCATTAATTCTGATGATTTCTTTAAAACTTCCAATAAGTCTCTGATCCACCAAGACTTTGTTAGAGATGGTGATGAGAAATGCAGGATGATGAATGCAAGATGATGATTTGCTCATTTTTTGGGATTGGAATTTTTTGTCATTCCTTATTGTTTGATATAACACATAGACATGATGCATCAAGGTATTGATAACTAGGATGACATTGAATCTAGTGTAATGGACTTTGACTCTGCAAGCATATAGGATAGTTCTTGTTCACACCTTGACATACAAATACTTTGTTGGAATGCAAGTTAGAATCTTAGAATACATTGGACCAAAGCATATGCAATAGTCAACAACGTACTCCAAACAACCTTCCTACACACAACTAAGCAAATATACATCAAGATTATTTTACAAGACTGTCCACAAGCACAAAACACGAAAGATAATGATTGATGCCCCATTCCTTTCTCTCTAAATAATTTTGATATAAATCATCGAGAGGTCCTTAGAATGGGTCATTAAGATAAATCATAAGAAAAGATAATAAACAAACAATCAGTGTTATCTATATCTCTTGCTAGTTTAATTTAGCTAAGGTGATGTCTAATATTGATGCCCATCACAGGAAGGATATATCTTAGGACATCTTGATTAGATGGCTTTTTTATGTTAGGATGATGATGCTAATATGAACCATTGATATAAACTTCATTGATACATTTACCTATGATCTAGACTTTAGATTTTAACAATTAGGTTCTCACTTCATGACTTGATATATTTGTTTTCTATTTGTTTTGCCAAAGGTTGAAGGTGATGATCGATTTATTATGGGTGAAATTTTATTGTGGGTGAAAGTGAAATGGGATGGATGGGTTTTGTATCTTTTGGAATATTTCAATGTTTTTTGGTATTTTAAAATGTTTTGAGGCTTTTTTTGGTCTTTTTGAAAATTTATGCGAATGTTTTTGGTTTTCGATTATTTGAGGCTATTTGGGGTTTTCTCTAAGATATTTTATGCTGTTTAGGTCTTTTGAATGTTTTCTAAGTGTTTTTGGGATTTTTTGATATTTGAATGTTTAGGGATTTTCTAATTTTTCAAATGTTTTTGGAGTTTTTGGAGTTTTCTAATTTGTAGGGGTTTTTAGAATATTTGAATGTTTAGGGATTTTTCCAAGTTATTTGAATGTTTAGGGGTTTTCTAAGTTTTTTGACCAAGAACCTAACCTAAAGACCTATCCTAGGGGTTTTGGGGGCTGATCAGAGATAAGCCTTCCCTACATTATACACTCAGAGACCATGTAGTTCAACCGACTCTACTTATTAACAAGATGAGATATGAACATTTGAGAGATATCGGTTTATTATGACAAACTCCTAAAAGACTGACCTAGAGTGTCTCGGGGGCACATCAATGATGGCCTTGCCTATGCTCAAGCTCATAGATGACGTAGTTTAGCAAGAGTACTATTTTTTGGATTTTTGATGTTCAACCTTTTTAGGGTTTTCGATGTGTTTTGGATTTTTGCTTTACAATTTTATGAATGTTTTTGGATTTCCATTGTATAGGATTTTGCAAATGTTTTTGGATTTTTTGATGAATGCTTTACAAATGTTTTGGTATTTTTCGATGAAATTTTATGAATTTTTTTAAATTTTCTGATGGACCATTGAGATATACAAGAACTTGATGTGATCCATAACGAATTTCCCCTAGCTTTACATGTTAGACTACTTCGATACAGGTAGGACATGTTGACCTTTGGAATATGCCAAGTAGTACAAAAAGGGATGGTGATACTTCACAACATTAAGCTATGATAAGGATGCAGATAGGTGGATGGATAGGATGAAGGATATGATGGATGGAGGGTGATGCAAAGAATAGATAAAGGTTCTTTATTTATGCAAGGTGCCTGTTTGACAGGTTTTCACCAAGGTACTTGCCCAAAGTGCCACCGAAGTGGTTTTCACTAGAGGATAATTATTTTTCTTTACTTTTTAATCCTTTTTCTCATTTTTTGGATTTTTTATTATTTTTTTGATTTTTTTGTATTTTAGGATTTACACCCTTGAAGACTAGGCATAAAACTTTTTAAGATGCAAGTTGTTAGTTAGTTCCTGCAAGGGTTCACCTTTAGGTGTTGGTAGTTGGTATGCTTCTAATCCATAGCTTGCTATGATGATGAAAGAACCCAACCAAATAGGTTCAAACTTCCCTTTGTTTCCTTGATTTGGAAGATTCTTTTGGTTTTGTTTTAGGACAAGATCCCCTACTTAGAAATATTGGCGGTTGATCTTCTTATTATAGCTTTGTTTTAGTCGGTTTTGATATACTTGCAAGTGATTGAGGGCATCAAGATGACACTCGTCCAAGAATTCTAACTCATTCAACCAAGATACTATGCATTCTTCATTAGTAATTAGGCTATGTAGTGATACTCACAATGATGGGAGCTCAACCTCAATAGGCAGGATAACTTCAGATCCATAGACTATAGAGAAAGGGGTTGCACCTATTGGCATGTAGATACTAGTTTGATAAGCCCAGAGAACATGATTGAGTTGCAGATGCCAATCACGACCAACTTCATTGATCTTTTTCTTCAGGATTTTCAAGATGGTTTTGTTTGTAGCCTCAAATTTACTATTGCCCTAAGGATAATATAGGGTAGAGAATCGGTGTTGGATGTTGAATCTTTGACATAGCTCCTTCACATACTAATTCCTAAAGAGGGTTCCATTATCTGAGATGAGGGTTTGTGGAACACCATAATGACATATTAGGTAGTTTAGGATAAATTTGACAATTTGCTTCCCCGTTATGTAGGTCATAGGAATGGCTTCAACCCACTTGGTAAAGTACGCAGTGGTTGTAATGATAAACTTGTGACCATTGGATGAGGTTGGGGTGATCTTTCCTATGAGGTCAAGCCCCCACTATGAAAAAGACTAGGGTGTGATCATGGGTTGCAACTCTTGAGTTGAAGTATGAATCAGATCTCCATGTTGTTGACATTGGACACACTTCTGCACATATTGATGATCTTCCTTTTCCATGGTTGGCCAATAGTAACCTATCCTCAATAGTTTCTTAGCTAAGGTCATACCCCTAGAATGGGACCCACATATGCCATCCTACACTTTTGTTAAAGCGGTCAAGGATTCCTCTTGGTTAAGACATTGTAGCAATGTCCCTTAGATGCTTTAGAGGTAAACAGTATCACCTAGGATAATGAATCAGGATGCCTTTTTAACAAAGGTATTTTTAAGGTTTGAGGTGATATCGAATGGGAGGGTTCCTCTACTAATATAGATAAATATGTCATGATACCATGTGGATCCAGGACCAACAATGACAAACATGAATTCTAATTCAAGGATCTTGAAAGTTGGTACGAGAAGTTGTTCTACCAAGAATTCACATTGGAGGACATTGTTCAACATGTCTAGTAGTGATCCGATTGTTTCCATGGTATTTGTTGCTCTGTTATTCATGCGAGGAATTTGTTCAAAATTTATGTCTTTAAAAAGGTCCTTGAGACTTTCCACCATCTTTTTGTAAGGAGTGATATTTTCATCCTTGGTTTGATAGTCATCGTTGACTTGGTTAATAACTAGTTGTGAGTCTCCATAGACTTTCATCTCTTGTATCTGCCACTGAACCACTATCCTTAGACGTGTGATTAGGGCTTCATACTCAACAATGTTATTAGTACAAGGGAATAATAGTCGGTATGAATTTGGGATGCAATCACCTTGAGGGGTGATGAAAAGAATGCCTACTCTTGATCCATGTTGGGTGAACGATCCATCAAAGTACATCTTCCACTAAGCTGTGAGATTGATAAGGAACACTGATTCATAAGGGAACTTAGATATCAGAGGATTCTCAACATAAATAGGTGCTTTTGCTAGTTGGTCTATGATCACTTGTCCTTTGATTGCCTTATGCTCTACATACTCTATGCCAAACTCTATTAAGATAATCACCCATTTGGCCATTTTCCCTATAAGAGTTTCTTTCTATAATAGGTATTTAATGGATCGATCTTTGCAATGAGCTTGATTTGATTTGAAAACATGTAGTGTCTAAAATTTTGTGAAGAAAAAACTACTGCTAGGAATGCTTTCTTAATAGGTGAATAGTTCATTTCATAGCCCACCAAAGTTCTGCTGATGTAGTAAATAGCTCTTTCCTTTCTGTTTCCATCATGTTGTGCCAAAAGAGCTCCTAGTGTTGCTAGTGTTGCTGAGATATACAAGATTAGTGGCATGAGCACTGGAGGTGTTAGTAGATAATATTTGATCTATTGGAAAGATTTATCACACTTCTCATCCCACTTGTAAGTTATCACTTTATGGAGAAGATGAGAAAAGGGGTGGATTTTATCTGATAGCTACATTATGAACCTCTTGAATGACTACAATCTTCCTTGTAACCCTCTCATCTAGTTTAGTGTTTGCAGTGGTTCCATGTCTAGGATGGCTTTTACCTTTGTTGGATCAATTTCTCCCCCTCTTTGGGAGATAATGAAGCCAAGAAGTTTCCTTGATGTGAACCCAAAGACTGACTTTTTTAGATTTAGCTTTACTTTGTATTCTCCCAACCTGTCAAAGATGGGTCGTAAGACTTGTATGTGCTCATTTATTTTCTTTAATTTTTCCAAAATATCGTCCACATAATCTTTGACTATTTTTTGAATCATGGCATGGAAGATGAGTCTGTTCCCTTTGATAAGTTGCTCCCGCATTCTTTAGCCCAAATGGAATTACTTTCCAGCAATAGGTTCCCCATGGACAAGTGAATGCCATTTTGTGTTGATCCTCCTTGGCGATTATGATTTGATTGTAGCATAAAAAACCATCCATGAGTGACAACATTTCATGCCCAGCTGTTAAGTCCACAATGAGGTTGATATTGGGAAGAGGGAAATCATCCTTCGGGCATGCTTTGTTCAAGTCTCTAAAATTAGTGCATATTTAATTGATGCCCCCAGTGGGTTTTGAGACTAGAACTAGGTTTGAAACCCACCTAGGATAATCTATTATCCAGATGAATCCAAATTCAAGAAGCTTCTGTAACTTGAGTTTGACCAAGAGTGCTATTTGAGGGTGCATTTTCCTTAATTTTTGTTTGACTAGCTTAGCTTTAGGATAGACCGCTAAGTTATGCATAACTACTTCTGGGTTGAGCCTTGGAATATCTATGTATAACCATGCAAAGTTAGCTCTGGGATCCTTTAGGAATGTTTCCAGGCTCTTTTTTTCTTTGTCCAACAAGGATTCATCATAGAAAGTGATCTTAGGTGCCTCTTCTATTCCTACATTGACTGGAGTGGCTTTTTCTGCTAGTACTGCTAACTTCTTTGGATTCATTGCACTAAGGGGGAGATTGAATCCCTCATCCTTGGGTTCCTCAGAGAGGTTTTCACCATTGGATGTGTCCTTTATTTTTACTTCATTAATATCAGAAAGTGCCATAGTGTGGTTTTCACTTAAAGATCTGCATGTTAGTTGCATTTCATCAATTTTGTGACTGAAGGATTCAATCGTCTCCCCATAGCATGCCTATGTATCTAGCTCTATGTCAAAATTGGATTTATGATCTGCCATGTTAAGTTATAATGGAGTCCCATGAATTTTGAGATTGCTTCATCATTTTTGAATAAATCCAAAATTAGTGGTCCTTTTTGGTCTATGTCAATGAGTTGTGGGTAGAATAGGCCTATTTCAGTTGGTTGATTGCTTGAAGCAAAAGATGTAATGGATATCATGAAGAGGGATTTTTTTCAATTAATTCAGCAACATCCAAGGGAAATTCATCTAAGGTTGTATCATGTGATGTAGGTAACCAAGAGGAAGCCTCAACTCGTTTAGCAGAAGTACCTTTTCCAATAAGTGTGACCTTTCTAGTAGTACAACCTAAGCCAATATTCTTTAGTCATTTCTCAGGAATGATGGGTTCTAGTAAACCATTATCATTCTATCCTAGCTTCTCATTCTTGTTATATCCCATTCCCTTCATTAATTTCAAGCCTTTGTTATCATCTTCCATAGGAAGAGCGCGGATAGGTCATTCATCTTGATAGAGGAGCTTAGAAATATCGTCCTCATTAACATCTTCTTAATTCAAATCCCCCCACTTGGTGAAGGTAGGAGCTTCCATCTTGATAGTTTTAGGCTCTTTACTATTAGCTATAGGTTTCCCATGAGATTGAGGAGAAGTAGGTAGCTCTCCTAAGACAAAGGTGTTCATTAGCTTGTAGTTCCCACAACCATCATCTTGAATCACTGCTTTGATATCAGGTATGTTATACACAATGAGTGCCTTTGTTTTAGAAGTATATGCAAGGGATGATGGGTCAACAAATGAGGTGGAAGGTGTAGGCCCTTTTTCATTCTTGGGTACTTGGGGGATTTTACAGAACTTGGCTTCAAGATTTTTGCAATAGTAAAAAGGCTTGGGATCTACATGGATAGTAATCTCTCTGCCCTCAAAAGGAAACTTCACACATTGATGATACGTCAAGGCTACAACTATTACGGAATGGATGTTGGGTCGAACAAGCAGTATGTTGTAGGGAAGATCAAGGTCCAATACTTGACATGTAGTTTCTACAATGAGTGGGCCTACTTGGATGGGAAGTGCAATGATACCTTGTGATACCTGTTCTTGGTTGTCATATGCCTTGATGGTGGTACTCTTTGTCTTCTCAATAGTATCCTCTGAATAGCCTAGACTTTTGATTAGCTAAAGGGAGAAAATGTTTAGTCCAACACCTCCATCTACTAAGACTCTTTTGACCTTGTTCTTGTGAATGAAAACCTCAAGGTGTAAACCATGGTTATGAGATGGTGGTGATGGTAAGTCTTGCTCAAAGAAGTTGAGAAGATGATTAGTGATATGACCTACCATAGCTTGAAACTAATTAGTATTGATATCCTCCAAAAAAAATGACTTTGATAAATCTTTTTCTAAGATTTCCCTATGTGCAGGTGATAGCCTCAATAACTCTAAGATTGATATCTGTGCAGGGGTCTTCTTAAGCTAATCTGAGAGATTATACTTTCTCGTACTTGCTATTGGTTGAGTAGGTTGTTCCCTAGATTGGGGTGGGACTCCTTGAATGGTGACTTTACCATGTCATGTGGTGACTCCACACTCTACACTGTGCCATTTGATGGTGACAACAGTGATGACACTATCATAGGAAGAAACTACGTTGGAATAGGTATGTTTTATGTTTGTGTAATCCTTAGATTTCCTAGTGTTGTTTGTTTTATTATGATCCAACAAAGAGTTCTTGTATATCTTAAGATCCTAATTCCCGGTTGGTACCTCAATAGATATGGTGTCGTTCTCTATGATGTCTTGGATATGTTTTTGAGCCTCATGCAATTTGTTGTTTTGTGTCCTTTGATCTTATGATTTAGTCACATAGGTAATTTGCATTATACTAGGATGGTTTTTCTTGCGATTCTTGGTAATTTTCAAAGTTGGGAAGTGTGATCAAATTTGACTCTCCCAAATTTTTCATGATGGTTTCGAAGGGTTTAGATAACTATGTGCACTTGCGTTAAGGATTGTTGTTCTTGTTAGGGGTTCGCCTTTGCATTTCCGTGTTATTGATTTGATTGTTTTGCAGGAGTGTTGTTTGCTACATAGTTGGTTGGATGTTAGAAACTTGATTGTTGTTTGGCCTAGGAGCACTAAGGACTAGTTTAGTGTATACCACACAATCGTTTGTTTCATTTTTGTTCTTGGCCCAGACATGAGGTTTGTCATTTGAACTAGTTGATGGGCGGTTGTCTTTGTAAGCTTGAGTATTTCCTTGCGAGATTAGAGCTCTCTTGATGTTAAGGGCTCTAGGGACAAGCTTGTCATAAGATGTGATGCAATGCATTTTCAAGTGGAAGGATTATCTGGATCTAGATTTGCTATGATGGCTATTCTCAGGAAGATTTAGCTCTTTTTCTCCACCATTGTAATAAATTAGAGAAAGTTTCTCCTTTGTTTTGTTTGAGTGATTCTAGATTGATGTCCATATCAAGATTGAAGGAGAAGTGATTGATAAATTTATCGATAATTTCTTGAAAATTTTTGATACAAGGAGGCAGGTGAGAGAACCAATCCATAGCAGGACCTATTAAGCTTTGAGGGAATAGGAACATGAAATATGAATCATTGTAAGTAACCTCCATACACATAACATTAAATTCCTTGATATGGTCCACAAGACTTCCTCTCCCTCGAATTTGGGGATTTCAAAACTAAGAGGGAACTGCACCATTGCGATGTTTCAATCAAATGGATAAGGAAATAAGCTTTGTGTATGGGGTTTCTTTTCCTTGCCCATGTAGAGGTCTTATATTTCTTGTGACAGTGCCTTAAATTGCAATTCCAGATCATCTTGTGGATTTGGTGGAGGAACATATGGTGGGATGATGGATGAGTTATACACGAGATTTTGATGTGATGGTGTGTTGTATGGGGTGTATGGTGAGGTAGGATTCTATGAAGGTGATTGGGGTATTGATGTATATGTTCCTAACATTTTTGGATTGATGATGTGCAATTGAGGATCATAATAGGAACCTTGTTGTTGTTTTTGTTGGGCATACTATTGAGCTAGTAAGGCTTGTTGTTGAGCTTTTTTTTGTTGTTGCACCACTAGGGCTTGCTATTGGTCCAGTTGTTGTTGTTGTTGGGCATACTATTGAGCTAGTAAGGCTTGTTGTTGATGTATATGTTCCTAACAGCTACTTGTTGTGCTTATTGTTGTTGTTGTGTTAAGGTAGCTTGCTATTATTTTTGTTGTTGTGCTAAGGCTACTCATTGCGCTGCAAAGGCGACGTGTTGTTGCTACTATTGTTGTGTTGCTAGGGTGGCTTGAAGTAGGCAGACTAGAGCTTGTTGTCTATTGTGCTTGCTATAAGGCTAAGGCATGTGCTTGCAAGGTGGGCAGGTGGTTTTTGGAACATTGATGGAGGATTGTAGGTGTTGATGTTTTGAGTGGGTAGCGGATTGGTGATGAGAGGTTGGGAATTCCCTTGGTTTAACATTCTTGAGTTGATTTGGCATAGTAAAGGGGACTGTGGAAAAATATGAGGATGGTGGCATTAGATTGTGCGATGGAAATGACACGCTAGGACCTTGAGTCCATTGATTAAAAAGGTTTCCTTGTCCCATGATGTCTTGAGGATTCCCTTGTGTGAGGGATGTAGTTAATGTATTATTGACCAGATTTGTCACCAAGGGATTGCTTTGGGATGTTGATAATGGATGGGACGGATGTGTTTTGCATGAACCAATTGGAGGATTGGATGAAGATGTCCCTATCTACATTAAGGGTTGATTTTGTGGTATGGTACTGATATGCCCTTGTGCATTGTTTTGAGATACTGGATCCACACTCTTTGTGTGATGGTAGGCACACTTCTGGTACTCATGGGTATGGATTGTTGATATGTTGAAGTAGTTGTGGAATAATGTGAAGTTCAAGAGGTGTGCATGGCTGTTTAGGATCTTTGAGAATGAGAGGAGCACCAAAGGTAGGTGTCCAAGTGGTTGTTGGAGGTGGAGGATTGGTTTAAACTGTACCCACAAGTGTGCTATTTTCAAATGAAAGAGCATGACCAAAGTATTTAGCAAGGCTTGTTGCAATACTAGGAATGTAGGTTTGATGTAGCCATAGTGATGGAGTTGTGGAGCCCTGTGTCAAATTTTGTGCCACAAATGATGGGGAGATAAGGGATACACTTTCAAAGGCTTGATGTTCCATGAGTTATTCCCTAGTGAGTTCACATGGATTGTTGGTGATATCTTCCATCTCATATGGCCCTGATGGTGATGAAGGTTGTTGTGATGGGGTAACTTGACTTCTTGGATCAAATTCTAAAGGATTTGGATCACTTGAGTTAAATGTAACTTTTTTTTTCTCCATGATTCTCTTGTGTTGTGATCTATCTTTACCATAAATTTGGTTTCACCTTTGGGAGAGTTGTGTTGCAATTTGTGATGTTTGAACTCTCTAGTTGACTCAAATCTAGGTAAAAGGGACACTCTAAGTCTTTTGGGAGCAATGATGATAATGGGGGATGAAAAGATTGGTGATATGAAGAGTTATCTTTGTAAATTTTTTGGGACAACACTTTAGACTTAAGTTTAAATTTGTGATGTTGTGATAAAGGATGTTGATGAACATGTTAATCTTTAGGGTAGACTTGTGACCTTCAAGATAAACTAGTTCAAGGATGATAACTAATTTTTATAAATGCATGGAAAAGGATACATTTCACATACAAAGTAAACAAGTTAGGGGTTGGTTTGATAGATGTTAAGTCCAAAAGTGTTGGTGTTTACAATTTTGCAAAGCTTGGTGAAGTGAAGGATGGAATTTGGTGAAGGGGTGAATGAAATTTTTGACCCAATGCTGACCTAAAGTGAACCTTTGTTTTGACAAGACCAAGGTAGTGAGAATGATGCTAGACCTCTAAAGTTTTCAAATCCAAAAGAGTAATGCTGGCCTAAATGAGAGGATAGATATGGGTAGGTAAGCCTGTTCAGTTCCTCCTAGCTCTCGAGCATAATAGTTTCTTAACAAGAGGTTGTGATTGTGATAGAGTATTAAGGCCCACTTCCTACCAAACTTTGAATTAAAATAGCTATGTCTACAATGGTAGGATGTAGATCTTACCCTATGGATTTTGATTGTGTGATAGATCATGTGAGAAATTGGAAATGTTGGAAAAGACCAAGATTTTGATAGTAATAGAAGGAATACAAGTGTGGATTGTTTCTTGAAGCTCATTTGTAAAAGTTATACACCAACCTAGTTCTAGTTTTGTGAAGTGCCAAAAGGTGTTTCTTGAGAGATTTTGGACTAAGATGCCTAAGTCTGAAATGACGACCTGTAGACCTTACTTTAGGGATCCTGACTTTACGTGAGATCATTTAGAAATAGTTCAAGTTTTTGGAAGAAAGGAAGATATTTAGTGCCACAAGAGTGGTGGTAATATGGGCCTTCCATCCTCAATATCATCTTGTTCCTTTTCTTCATCTAAAATGGTTGATGTGTTTCTCCATTGGGTAGGTGTTTCTTTTGTTTCAAAAGTGAAGCTTCTCAAATTGCTAATGAGATTGGTTTGTTCTCCATCAATGATTTCAAAATTTGGTTGAATGGTAGCACTTAGAAGATTAGGTTGTTCAATGAGAGCAATCGGTCTCCAAATAGTCATGTGGGATTCAATCATTAGTTTGTCTTGCTTAAGTGAATTTATTTTACCACAATCACTTGTCTTGATTAAGTTTTCAAACTAAATGTTTATGTCAAGAATGTCATAACTTTCACAATGTCCATTTCATGAAAATCATGAGGTTGAAGCCATAATTTCCTATGTTTTCTTTAGGAAACATGGATTGAGATATAAGTCAATATATTTAGAAATCTCTAAGGATAAATCCATAGGACAAGCAGTAATATCAAGGATAATTCAAGAGGTATCCATATCCAAGCCAAAGTGTTTGAAATTTTGAGGAAGATAGTGAATGTTTGTTTTTGTAATGTTTTAGAACCAAGCAATGTATCAAACTAACTCACAATCATTTACAATCCTAGGTTCGAAATGGCTATACATGTTGAGTCCCCACTTGGATTTCTCCAAACACTAAACAATGCAAATAGTTAGAGATTTGGCAACACTAGCTCCTCTCCACAACACACTTATCAGGACCACCAAATCTCAAAATCCTTAAAATCTAGAGATCAAAAGGATTTTTCTATTTCTACAATTGAATAGTAAGAATGTGGGGTGGCTTTAGAATGACTATTCTTGAACCAACAAGTATTTTAGGGTTTTGGTTTTTGGACAAGTGGTTCATAAAAAGGGCTTTTGATTTAGGGGATACTATGATAAAATCCCTCAAGAAGTCTCTCAACCCTTAGAACAAGGGCTTTTCGCATCATAAAGATACTAGGGGATAGCTATCATGTACCGCATCCCACTGATCACAATTTTTATTGCAACCACACATTTATAATATAGCGTTTTACAAGAACTTGGCTTTAGTTCATTACCATTTGGGTCATGCCCTCCTTTTGAAGCAGGGAGGCAGGCCCTCTAAAGATAAACAATAGCAATGAAGTATGTTTGTAGTTTTATCATCCTAGTTTGTGTCAAACAAGGAGAGAACACACACCACGCCATTTTCTCACACTCGCAAGGGGTTTAGTTTTAATCCAAATTGAAATATGTAGGTGATTATAAAAAGTGTTAAGGAATTTTTCTGTTTCTCATGGTCGCCAAATGGCACGAGAGAATTGTGTGCATTCAATAACAAAAGTGTAAATAAAAAAACATAGCAAATAGTTGTAAATTTTAACCCCTAAGCTAAGATGAATTCATTTTATGCACCAAATGAAATATGAAGTTTCCTTGTTCAATTTTAAATCCAAAATACAATGATGAGATGAGGGTTCAATTTTAATCCCATTTGAGCATTTTTTTTAAACCCAAATGAAATGTAGTGAGGTCCTAGAGCAGAAAGTAGAAAGCATAAAAAGTCGGGTTATAATTGCCCCAAAGCGTCAAATGTTTGTTACAATCATAAAATATTAAGATGAGAATGCTTTCTTCACTTTAGCTCCATGTCATCTAACCTACAAAACCATGTTATTCTAACAACTAGAATAATGTTATAAGTGCATTAGTGATCTAACGAATCAAGAAAATTAAAGCACATGTCAAAAAAATATCATACAACTTCTTACCAAGTTGGGCGTCCCCACACATGATAGCGTCACGATTTGTCATCTAGGTGTTACTTAGGTGAATTGGCATCACTCTGTAGGAAAAACAGAGAGCATGATAGTGTCACAATTTTATCAGGCATCACTTTAGTGAATTTGTGGGCACCGCCATTTGAAATCTTTGATACCTCTATATTAAATTAGCGTTACCATTTTTTAAATCAATGCTAGTACATTTAATAGGTGTCACAGTTTTAAATGGCGATAGCATCGCTATATGGTGATGCACTTCAAAGGAATTGTTGCATTTGATTTGGGCATCACTATATCCTGCAAAAAAAGCAAACGAATAGAAATTGGTCTAAAAATTGATTAAATTGATAATTTTCCCTCCTAGCGCTAGAATGTGGACCGAGGATTATTAGTATGGGTCGATTACGTTTGATCCATGATGAATCAAAGCATAATTTAACCACTAAACCTCAATCTTAAACAAGATCATTCAAATTGAAAGTTTAAACTAAGCATTTATTGAAATTGAAAACTACAAACTATGAAAGTAGTTAAATTCCTACTCTAACCCATTTAAAACTTATCCTATTTTGGAATTGGTGTTGTTTTGATGTGGAACAACGACCCTTTCCCAATCCCGTGATTGGTGATCTTGTTTCAATCGATTCTAGAATTGAAGAGAATCAATGAAACCGATGTGATAAATTAATGAAAACATGACTTATGCTAAATTGAACATGATGCAAGCTAAATTAACATGATTTTATACTAAAATTGATCTAAACATGCAATTTCTAAGGTAATATAAGTTATTCTTAAGCTAAAATATTCAAACCCTAATTTATAAATAAGTTAAGATGGATGCATGAAAGCCATTAATGGATGTTTTAAGCTATTATGCAACTAAAAATGAACTAAAATATGCTAAAAGTGAGGAAAATATGTGTGAGTGTGAGTGAATTCAATAGCATAAGTTTGCAATTGATAGATGGATCCATTTGTCTCCAAATAGTGACCTATTTATAGGAGAGCAAATGAGAAATGAAGGGTTGAGATTGAAAAGATCAATCAAGGGTCAAGGATGGAGGAAATAGGAGAAATGGATCATGGATTCTCATCAACGGGTGAGAATACAAGACGAGATTTAATCAAGGGCTCACATTGTTCCAAACAAACACACTTTTGACTTGCACATAGAGGTCACAAGGTGACTTGCTCAAGAGGTCACAAGCTTAGCTTGCTTAAGTAAAGTGAGATGATTGGAGGAGAGAGAATATTCCTTGGAATATTCTCATGGGTGAGGATAAAGATATTTTGCAAATTAAAAGAAATTTTTAATTGTGCAAAAAAGGAGATAAAGAATATTCCATGGGAATATTCCCTTTTTGGGGGAAAATTAGTTTAATTGTTAATTAAACAGGGTTTAATCATACAATTAGGGGATTAGAAGAATTAAAGGGATATTCATTAAATTAAATGATTTAATAAAAGGGGGAAAAGTGAAATGATATTTAATTAAATAACTTAGGGTTATTTAATTAAATAGTATGATTTATTTAATTTAATGAGATGAAATGTTAGCGTGAAAGCAGGGGAATTAACCTGATTTGATGTGTTAGGTTAATAGACGAAAATGATGCAATTAATTAATTAGCTAGGCTAATTCAATTAATTAAGCGAAAAGAGGATGGGCTTGGGAGGAAATGATGTTAGTATACCTGATTTGAGTGCATGATATCATTTATGACATTTTTCAGTGTCTACAATACCCAACTATCATCAACTCAATTTAAATTAATTGTATTGAGTATATGCATTTTATTTTATTAACTTAAATAACATTGAGAAAGCTATATGTGTGTGGGCAGGTTTTATGATTAGATAAAAAAATCTTTAATGTATGGCTATCATCATTAAAATGTATCTTAAGATCATAAATATCGTGAAGCTTTGATTTTATTTTTCTAGTTATTAAGACAAATATTGAATACAACTCTTTTATATGGGTTATTACCTAACATCTATCCTAATATCATAAATATTGTGAAGCATTAATTTTTATTTTCTAATTATTATGAAAAATCTTCAATAAGATTATTTGATATTTAAAATATTTTTATTTGTAGTGTAAAGAATTCTATTGAAGAATATTCTAATTTATAAAGAGAATATAAATATATTCAATCTTATTAAAGATTTAGAATATTTTAACATTAAAAAAAATTATAATAAATTAAACTTATTTTTTATAAAATTTAATATTTTAAAAACAAATATTAATTTAAAACATATCAACACAATTAAAATATATTAACAAAAAAATAATTTAAAATAAAAACAATACAATCTAGACAACATGAACTATTTGTTATGTAATTTTCTATATCTAATATATTTTTTTACCATCATATAAATAACTTTGTAAAAATACATTTATAATATTTCAATTGCATTCAATTATTAATCTATAAAATTTAAACATATATTTTTATCCAAAAAATTAATATTCTCTCATATTAAAAGTTTCAAATTTAAAGATGCTGATAAGGGCATGGTTCGGTGGTCAAGTCACTTGGTTGTAGTGATGGCCACCAGGGTTCAAACCCTCATTGGGCCAAAGTGCTTGTAGGCCTTGTGCCTTCGTTGGGCCATTGCGCTCGTGGGTTTGGTAGTTTCTTGTGGTTTTTTGTACTTGGTTCATAGCTCTGGTCAAAAGTGTTTACCCCTAATAATATGGGTGCATTGCACCTTTTCTAAAAAAAAAATAGTTTTAAATTTAAAGATTTATCTAAAATGTCATACAATACATTTAAATTTTATTTTAAAAATTAAATATTTTTGTCATTAAATTTCTTGATTTATTATCATTCAAATTAAAAGTTTAGAAATTAAAATATACATTCTTCTATCTAAATATTCTCTCTCTCATCTACCTCTCTCTCCTCTCTACTTCCTTTATCTCCCCCTCCTCTCTTACCTACCTTTCTTCTAAATCCTTATCTCTCCCTCTATCCCTACCTCTCCATCCATCTCTTCTTCCCTCTCTACTTCTCTACATCTCCCCTCCCTCTCTCTACCTACCTCCCTCTCTCTCTCCATCCCTACCTCTCCCTCCATCTCTGCTTCCCTCTCTACTTCCCTCTACCTACCTATCCCTCTATACCTTATTCTCTCTCTCTCCCTCTCTCATTCTCTCCACCTTCCTCCTTATCTCTCTAACTTCTCCCTCCCATCCCCTCTCTCCTTCCCTCTCTACTATGTCTCTATCTCAACTCTCTCTACCGACATATCTATCCCTCCCTCATCTTTCTATCTCTCATCTCCCTATCTCTCCCCTCTCCCTCTCTACCAACCCCTTCTCTCTCCTCTCCCTCTCTCAATTGTCTTATGTCTCCTTCCCTCTCTACTTCTCTCTATCTCCCCCTCCCTCTCTCTACCTACTTATCCCTCTATATCTCATTCTTTATCCCTCCCTCCCTCCTCTCTCAATCTCTCCACCTTCCTCTTCTCTCTACTCTCTCACTTCTCCATCCCTCTATCTCCTTCCCTCTCTAATCTCTTTCTATCTCAACTCTCTCTCCCTACATATCTATTACTCTGTCTCTCTCCCTCCCCTCTCTTTCTCTCTCTCCTCTCCCTCTCTCTCTCCCTCTCCTCTCCCTCTCTACCTACCCATTGTCTCTCCTCTCCCTCTCTCTATTGTTTTTATCTCAATGCTCTTTACCTACCTATCCCTCTATACATCATTCTTTTTTTCTCTCTCCCTCCCTCTATCCCTCTCTACTTCTCCCTATCACCTCTCCTTATCACCCCTCTCTATATCTCTCTCCTTCCCTCTCTACTCTCTCTATCTCAACTCTATTTCTCCCTACCTTTCCCTCTCTCTCCATCTCTCTCTCCTTCCCTCCATACTATCTATCTCAACTATCCCTACCTTTCCCTCTCTCTATATCTCCCTCCCTCTCCCCTCTTTCTATCTATCCTTTGTCTCTCCTTCTCTCTACCTACCTATCTCTCTCCTATTTATCTCAACTATCCCTCTTTACCTCTCCCTCCCTCTCTCTACTTCTCTCTCTATCTAACCTACCCCTATATACCTCTTTCTCTCTCCCTCTCTCCCTCCTTCCTCTCTCTTAGTCTCTCTACCTTCTTCCCTCTCTACTCTCTATCACATCTCTCTATCATCTCTCTCTATCACCTATCTATCCCTACCTATCCCTACCTCCCTCCTCTCTATCTCGCATCTCTTTCCTCTCCCTCTCTACACACCCCCTCTCTCTCCTCTCCCTCTCTCTACTCTCTATCTCAACCCTCTCTCTATCTATCCCTCTTTACCTCTCCCACCCTCCAGAGAGATGAGATAGAGAGAGTAGAGATAAAGAGGTATGGAGGGAGAAGTGAGAGAGATAGAGGTGATAGAGAGATGTGATAAATAGAATTGGAGGGGATAGAGGGAGAGATAGAGAGAGAATGGAAAGATAAAGAGAAGTAGAGAGGGAAGGAGAGAGAAAAAAATATGGGAGAGAGAGGGAGAGAGTGAGAGAGAAAGAGGGGAAGAGAAAGAGAGTGGAGGGATGGAGGGAGAGGTAGGGATATATATGTAGAGAATTGAGATAGAGTAGAGAGGAAAGGAGAGAGAGAGGAAGGAAGGGAGAAATGAGAGAGAGAGAGGTGATAAAGATATGTGATAGAGAGAAGTAGAGAGAGTGAGAGAGAAAGAGGGGGGAGGGGGAGAGAGAGAGGAGAGGAGAGAGTGAGATAAATAGGGCAGAAGGGGGACGGAGGAGATAGAGAGGAGAGGAGGTAAGATAGAGAGGTGGAGGAAGGGGAAGAGGAAGAGGAGCTAAAGGGAGGAGAGAGAGGGAGAGGGTGATAGAGGTAAGATAGAGAGTGGAGAGGAAGGGGGAGGCGAGAAGGGGAGCTAAGGGAGAGAAGAGGAAGGGGTGATGAGATGTGACGAAGATAAGTAGAGAGGGAAGAGGTGGAGATGATGAGGGAGGTAGAAGGGATGGAAGGGATGAAGAGGTATAGAGGGATGGATTAGATATGGAGTAGAGAGGGATGTGAGGGAGGAGGAAGAGAAAGAGAGATAGGTAGAGGGAGGGAGAGGAGAGATAGAGAGTAGAGAGGGAAAGAGGTACTAGGGAGGGAGACATAGGTGAGATACATTATGATGGAGGGAGATATAGGTAAAGAGAGGGATAGGGGAGATAAATAGAGGAAGAGAGGGAAGGAGACATAGAGAGAGGAGAGATAGAGAGAAGTAGAGAGGGGAGGAGGGAGAAGTGAGAGAGAGATGTGATAGAGAGAGAACTAGAGAGAGGAGAAAGGTGGAGAGATTGAGAGAGGGGAGGAGGGAGAGAGGGAGAGAGAAAGAGGTATAAAGGGATAGGTAGGTAGAGATAAGTAGAGAGGAAAGGAGAGATGGAGGGAGAGGTAGGTATGGATAGACAGGCGAGAGATAGAGAGAGTAGAGAGAGAGGGGAGGATAGAGAAGTGAGAGAGAGATAGAGGTGATAGAGAGATATGATAAAGAGAAGTGGAGGGGAGAGAGGGAGAGCTAGAGAGAGAATGGTGAGATAGAGATAAGTAGAGAGGGAAGGAGAGAGGGGGGTAAAGAGAGAGAGGAGGGAGGGAGGGAGAGGTATGGATAGATATGTAGAGAGTTGATATAGAAAGAGAGTAGATAGGGAAGGAGAAAGAGAGTAGATAGGGAAGGAGAAAGAGAGGAGGGATAAGTGAGAGAGATAGAGGTGATAGAGATATGTGGGTATGTGCAGGATCATGATGGGACAAAAAGTGGTGATATGGTGGGTATGTGTAGGGTATGTAGCTGATGACTTTTTTTTAACCCAAATTTGATGAAATGAAAAGGGGTTTTAAAGGAGATTCTCAGCTTTCCACCAATATAAATTATGCTTTACTTTGAATTTAATAAATAATTATTATTCATTTTCTATTTGAATTATGACTAAAGTCCTAATTGATAGGATACTTGAAAAACATATATAGCTTTCAAACGGTATCACATTTTTTGAATCAAAACATGCATCACATTTCTATACTTCACATACTATAGGATTAAAAAAAATAAAATTGAATTTCATAAGTTTGAAATAAGTTAAAATTAGTTAGACATACAAGTTTTATATATTTTTAAAGTAATAATAAAATGGGTATTATTTACTTGGAAAAATTACAAAAAATGTGTATCACATGAGACATGGAGTCTCTACTTATATCTAAAATATTATAAAAATTATTATCATTTTATTGTGGTTGGGTGGTTGAACTAGGACACCTGCTTACTTATTTTCCACAGAATTTAAATTATACTGCATTGAAATTTCAAATTTTCTAAATATATATTTAAAAAAAAATAAACCTAGTAGTTTAGAAACTACATTAAATTTTCTACCTATTATTTTCTTACATATTTTTTAAATAATATAGATAACTTATTCAAATTTTTATGTCAAGTTGCCTAACTCTGATTTTTCTAAATTTTATTGCCACTTAAGGGCCTATTTTTCCATGATGATCCTACACATACCCATGTGATACAAATAAGTAGAGAGGTAAAAAGGGAGATAGACAATGGTGAATATAGAGAATTAGAGAGGAAATGAGAGAGAAAGAGGGGAGAGAGAGGGAGAGAGTGAAAGACAAAGAGGGGGGAGAGAGAGAAGGGAGGGATGGAGAGGTAGGGAAAGAGAGAGGTGAGATAAAGAGAGTAGATAGGGAAGGAGAGATAGAGAGGGAGTAAGGGAGAATTGAGAGAGATATGATAGAGAGAAGTAAAGAGGGGAGGAGGGAGGGAGGGATAGATAAAAATTTATAGAGGGATAGGTTCGATAGAGAGAAGAAAAGAGGGAAGGTGGGTGGGAGGAAGAGAGAGACAAAGACATAGATAGAGATAGAGAGATAGGGGAAGATAGAGAAATTAGACATAGAATAAGGGGTGGAGGAGGAGAGATAGGTGAGATAGAGAGAAGTAGAGAGGGAAGGAGAGTGAGAGACAAAAAGGGGGAGGGAGGGAGTGAGAGAGGGGAGGAGAGAGTGAAAGAGAAATAGGGGGAGGGAGAGGGGAAGAGAGAGGGAGAGAGAGGTGAGATAGAGATAGTATTGAAGGAAGGGGAGAGAGAGGGATGGAAGGAGGGAGAGGGATAGATGTGATAGAGAGATAAGTAGAGAGGGAAGGAGGAAGGTGGAGAAATTGAGGGAGGTAAGAAGGGATGGAGGGAGAGAGAAAGAGGTATAGATGGATAGATTAAATAGAGATAAGTAGAGAGGGAAGGTGGGTGGGAGGGAGAGGAGAGATAGAGAGTACAAACAAAAATAGGTAGGGAGAGAGACAGGTGAGATACAGAGTGATGAAGGGAGAGGTAGGTAAAGAGAGGGAAAGGGGAGAAAAATATAGGTAGAGAATGAAGGAAACATAGAGAGAGAAGAGATAGAGAGAATTAGAGATGGGAGGGAGGGACAGGTAGGGAGGAGATAGAGGTGAGTATGTGTGTGTGAGAGAGAGAGAGGGGGGAGAGAGAATGAGAGTAGAGAGAGAAGGGGTAGAGAAAGAGAGAGGTAGAGGGAGGGAGAGGAGAGATAGAGAGTGGAGAGGGAAAGAGGTAGGGAGGAGACACAAATTTGAGATATAGAGTGATGGAGGGAGAGGTGGGTAAAGATAGAGAGAGGGGGGAGATAAAGATAAATATAGAGGGAAGGAGATGTAGAGAGAGATGATAGATAGAGAGAAGTAGAGAATGGAAGGATTTAGGGAGAGGAAAGGAGGAGATAGAGGTGATTGTGTGTGAGAGGGAGAGAGAGTGAGAGGAGAGAAAATGATGGGAGAGAGGAAGGGGAGAATGAGAAAGAGAGTAGAGAGGGAAGGGGAGACAAATAGAGAGTAGAGAGGGAAGGAGAGAGTAAGAGAAAGAGGGGGGAGGGAGATAGAGAGGTAGAGAGAGTGGTAGGTAGTGGAGGGAGAGGTAGGTAGAGAGGGAAGGAGAGAGGGAGGGATAGGAGGGAGAGAGGGAAGGAGGGAGAGTGAGATGGAGATAGAGTGGTGAGATAGAGAGTAGAGAGGTAGGGAGAGAATGGGAAATATAAAGAGAGAGGGGGAGGTTGGAGGGAGGGAGAGGTAGAAAGGAATAGGTGAGATAGAGAGAGGGAAGGATGGAGAGTGGGATTGAGAGAGAATGGTGATTTAGATAGGAGAGAGTGAGAGGGAAGGAGGAAGTGTGTGTGTGTGTGTGTGTGTGTGTGTGTGTGTGTGTGTGTGTGTGTGTGTGTGTGTGAGAGAGAGAGAGAGAGAGAGAGAGAGAGAATGGTGGGATATGATTCTGGTAGAGATAGAGAAGAGTAAGAGAGAAAGAGAGGGATGGATAGACAAAGAGAGAGGTAGGTAGAGGAAGGGAGAGGAGAGATAAAGACTAGAGAGGGAAAGAGGTAGGGAAGGATACATAGGTGAGATAGAGAGGGATGGAGAGAGAGAGTGATGGAGGGAGAGGTAGGTATAGAAAGGGAAAGAGAGTAGAGAGGGGAGGGAAGGAGGGATAGGTAGGGATGGAAATAGAGGTGTGTGTGTGTGTGAGTGAGAGAGAGAGAGAAAGAATGGTGAGATAGAGAAAAGGAGCAATTGAGAGAGAAAGAGGGGGGAGAGGGAAGGACAATTTAGTGAGAGAGATTGAGAGGAGAGACAAAAAGAAGGGGAGGGAGGGTGAGGTCAAGAGAGGGAGGGAGAGGAGAGATAGAGAAAAGTAGAGAGAGAAGGAGGGAGGGAGGGAGAGTTAGGGAGGGAGATACATGTTTGTGAGAGAGAGAGATAGAGAGAGAGTGATGAGATAGAGGAGAGAGTGAGAGGGAGGGAGGGAGAATTATGAAATAGAGAGGAGAGAGTTAGAGAGAAAGAGGGGGAAGATAGGGATAGAGAGTGAGAGAGATGTAGGTAGAGGGAAGGAGAGGATATATAAAGAGTACATAGGGAAAAAGGTAGGGAGGGAGACATAGGTGAGATACAAAGTGATGGAGGGAGAGGTAGGCAAAGAGAGGGGGGGAGATAAAGATAATTAGGGAGGGAAGGAGATGTAGAGAGAGAGAAGAGATGGAGATAAGTAGAGAGAGGAGGGAGGGAGGCAGATGTGGGGAGGAGATAGAGGGATGAGAGAGAGAGAGAGGGGGGGTGAGAGGGAGGAAGGGAGAGAGAGGGAGTGGAGAGATAGATAGTAGAGAGAAGGAGAGAGTGAGAGAGAAAGATAATACAACTTGTTGAATACTAAAATTTGGTCTCTTGATTATTGAAGTTTGACATGCTAATTACTAAAATTTGACTTATTCTATAATTTTTAAGATCTTCCAAAAACTATAATTTGTGTTATAAGTCCTAGAGATCTGAAACTACTCTCAAATCTGAAACTATATACATGAAATATAATTTAAAGTATAATAAAGTAAATTTCCATATGTAAATGTCAACTTATACTTCAATGTCTCCTTAGTCAAGAAAGAGAAGAAGAAAGAGTTCGCAAACATTCATTGCAAAATTCAAGCCATTTGGTACTCACCAAATTTGGCAAGTGTAATATCGCTTATTACGAGTTTTTTTTTCAATTTGACACCAAAATTGTGTCACAGATCCATGCACTTACCCACCTATTGTATGATAAGGGAGTAGTACACCCTAAGGATGTGGTATTCAAACAATTTAGAGAGAGGCTAGAATAGTGGTTCACAAGTTTTAAAAAGTGAGGATCAAAGGATAGACCATGTATAAATCTTGTTGGTACTCCAAAGAGTAGGTGGGGACATTGTTTCCTTATTTTATTTATATTTAATTTTTTTTAGCACCAAAAGCCTCTCTATTAAGGGAGGTATGGTCAAAAAAGTATCATTAAGGTTTGGAACCTTGAAAAAATTATTAATTTGAACATTAGACAATTTAAGAAATACTAATAGTTTTGATACAATCGTAATTGCTATTGGTTATTAGGAGGTAATTAGCATAATTTGTGATAATTGAAAATGATTTTGATAGTATATATGTAACCACTAGAGAAATATTTTGAATAATAGGTGGTAAGAAAATTGTTTAATATTCTAAAAAAATTAATACAAATATTTACCACTTTACGATCACAAAGATCTTATGAGGGAAAGATGAGAGCATATAGCGAGTAAATATTATTATTCACCATTTTATTATCACCTACATCCCATGCATAAAAGCTAAGAGCATATAGTGAATGAATAATTATTATTATATATCAATTTTTATAGCAACAAATCCCAAAAAGATGAAAAAATAGATTGTAACAAATATATAGGTATATTGAAGCTTCAAAGAATAATATAAACAAATATGAATAAAGTTTCATCCATTGTAAAAAAATTCTTCAATGATCATAAAATGTATGCTTCTATAACTTGTTGCAAATACCAAAATATATGCTAAAATATAAATGAAATTTTGAAATAAAATACAATTTCTATGTGATATTACCCTTAAGAAATCAACCGATTTTCATGCCCCAGTCTTCAAGAAACCAAAGGGGTTTCTCCTTTGATCTCCAAATTCTAAGGTTTTCATGTTGGAATCTTATACCTAAACAAAAGGCTAAAACTATGATATAAAAGACTAAATAACTTGGTTGATGTTTCAAATGTAATAGGCTCCTCAATACATAGTACCATTAGGCCTCATTTTCCCTTTAAAGAACAATTAAAATATTAATGAGATTATTTTCTAAAACCAACCTCTTTGTCTTGTAACTCATTAATTCCTTGCCTTAGAATTTTTCATGAAGAAGCTAACACGTGTCCTAGGGGTTACGCATTTTTTTTTTTGGAAAACCACCCCATATTATTTATTGTTATTTGATCTATTGCTACTAAATTGTGGCCCCTTTTTAAAAAAAAATAATATTCTTATCAAGAAAATAAGGATAGAGCCCACATAAATTGATTAATTAAAAAGAGACATTACAAATTGATTATAGTAGTCTTGAAAATGACATGTGACAATTTTGTTATGTGTAATCTAAAAAATAAAAAAATTGAGAAATTCAATCAACTTAAATCAAATGTTTGGATAGTTATACAACTTTAATACATTGAAGTAAAGTATAATGATATACAAAAATAGAAGAGAAGGGAGAAGGAATTTTCTAGACATGCTAAGAACACACGACATTTTGCAAGGATGAAACAAGGAGGATAAGACTGGAATTTGCATTATATCCCTCTTCATACATATTGTATGATTATAGTATAGGTAATAATATTTCTATTGGGAACTAGGCTTTTCCTCTTAAAGTGGGTTTTTATAGGATGGATAATATGTGCAAAGTGTTTAATGTATGTGATTGAGTTTTCTATTTGTTTGAACATAGTGTTCATTATCTAATTCTTTATGGAAAGTTAATTAAACTATAGAATAGTAATTTAGATTACTTCAAAGTCACAATTTTGAACATTTATAGCAATTACAAATTCTTAACTCTTTGTGAGACAAGTTGATTTATTTTAATATTTATCAATGATCCAACTTATACTTAAGCTATCAAATTCACAACTATTAGGATTTAGAAACTAACTTGCAACCTATGAGGGTTCAATACCTCACATGTGACCCTAATATAGAAAGTTATTGTCATGAACCTCTTTTTGGCATTTAACTTGTTGTATACACTTAAATTCTTTAGGTTTATGTTCATTTTATGTCTATAAATGGTGGAGATTAAAAGAATTGATGAAACTTGCTATGCTAGGGAAATAAGTTAACTAGCTTCCCACCTTGCAACTTAATTGGGCCCCTTGATTAATATAATTATTAGGAACAAGTTTGTAGACAATCCAAGTAGAATGCAAGTACCTAAGTTTAACCTTATGACTATAGCTACTAATGCAATGGTCATTAACTAATTGGATGATGTTTGAATCACATGTTATCCAATGATATCAAATTAATTAGGTTTTTAGATTTTTATACAACACCATAGCATGAAAATTTGAATATTTGGCATGAGAATCAGCAAAAAGAAAAGTTGAAGTCAAGTTAACTTGGGACCATGATTAAATTTTGACTTTGAAAATTTAGGTCAAAACCACATATACAATCTTGAACCATGTTTAGAAGTACAAAGACAAGATTGACCTAAGCTAATGAAAAGAAAATGTGAAACTTAAATCCAAATATTTTTAAAATAGACAATCAAATTAAAATTAAAAAACAACTCTCAAACAAAAACACACGCTATTTAAATACTTGACTAGTACACTAAAAATTAAAGAAAATTAAAGTTAAAATAAACGAGCAATGGCACCTTGGTGTGCAATGGGTACGATGATGGTTTTTTTGTTAATTTAGAATTTGTATGGATAGAGCTTAGTATTTGACATTAAGTATAGTAGAATATAATTGTGAAATGTTTTGAACTAAGAAGAAAACCAATTTGAAATAAATCTTTGTTTTGTGTAGGAAGATGGAATAAAAGTGCTTATAAATGATGGTGTATATATATTATTATAATGTTTGAAAATGAATAATATTGAGTATACAATCAAAATATTAAATTAATTGTTCTTCATGTTTATAATATAATTTATAAACTGTAAATATTAGTGAAAATTTAGAAACAATATTTAATTCTTTACTTTCTTTCTTTGCATAAAATGAAATGATTATTTTGATAAGGTAAATTCAATGTATTTAAATATATATTTCTAAAATATAATGTTTTTTTATTTGTAAAATATAATAATTTAGTTTTTTTTGTTCATTTAAAAAAAATAAAAAAAATTGACCTTTATAATATGAATGTGAACATATTTTCTAGTGGAAATGTAGAAAGAATATTGATTCTTTGCTTTCTTTCTTTCTTTCTTTGATTATTTTATATTGGATTCATCGGTTAGATCTTTTTCAATAGTCTTGCATCATACTAACACATTATCAACCGTCCATGTCTTTATAACATGATTTATACACTATGAATATTGATGGAAAATTAGAAACAATATCTAATTATTACTTTCTTTCTTTGTATAAAGTGCAATGATTAATTAGATAAGGTAAATTCACTGTAGTAAAAAATTTTTTTGTAAAATATAATAAATATGATTTTTTTGTTTTTTGTTCGACCTTTATATCTATTTTTATTTTTCCCCCAAACTCCTCTTTGTCGGCTGCATGACCCAGTTAAGCCCAATTCTGCATGGCAAACACCTTTAAAAGGATGTCAATGTGGAAGTAGGATAAGCTGATAGAAAAGAAAATCAAGAACAGACGTAAAAAAAAATCAAGAACAGACGTAATCCAGAGTTAAAAAAGCATTCAATCCAAGACTTTGGAAGCGCTCGATCGAACGAATGGAGGGAGAATTGATTTCAGCAGTTGAAAGCGATGGGGAGCAGAATGATCTCTTTGAGCTGCCTCAGCATATGAAGGAATTCATATTTGAAAAGCTTCCATTACAATCAATCTCCTGCTCTCGCGTAGTCTGTAGAGAATGGAATACTCTTTTGTCCTCCCACAGCTTTCTATCTTCACTGCCCACCCACAATCCATGGCTGCTTCTATGTGGTGAAAGGTATTGTATGGCCTACTGCTTTTCTACACAAAAATGGATGACTCTCTCTCTCTCTCTTTCCTCCCATGTCCATTTGGGAATGCTTTCAGTTTTTGCATATTATCAAGTTCAGTGCAGGGACTGCTTCTACGATACACCCCATGATTATATGTTTTCAATCCGCTCATGAGAAATTACAAAGAGATAGATATAGATGTGGTTGGCAGAGTCATGGGGATTGTACAAGGAGGAAACAGAGAGCCCTACTTGGTAGTGAAGTTAGAGGACACCTGGACGCCTTCTGTTTCCATACAAATCTACCATTATTTTCAAGATTCATGGCGGATTAGGTTTGAAGGTGGTTGAACAGGTGATTTCTATATATCATAATGAAATGGTTGAATGCAATGGTGTTCTGTTTTGGAGCACAGGGTGTCCTCTTACTATTGTGGGTTGCAGTATTCAAGATGATAGTTTTATTAAACCAGTAAAAATAGGTGAATTCCCAATCCACCTTATTATTGGAGATAATATTATTGAAGGAGAAAAGAAATCATTTATGGTGGCATATGGGTTGTCAGTTCTGGTGATAGTAGTAATTAAGGATCTGTCAAAGCCTATGAAAATAGCTATTATGGAGTTGTTTAGGGATGAGAAAGATCCATTGTTTTGGAAATGGAGAGAGTTTGTAAAGATGCCTTCTGGCTCTGTCCCTCAATATCTTGAGATGGGCTATGAAAGTAGTTGGCAGTGGGGGTGTGTTGGTGTGGGGGATTACCTTGCTTTAGCTGTGTAGAAGATGTAGAATGTCCAAAGGTGGCTGCATATAATTTAAGAGGAGGACTTTGGCAATGCCTTCCTCAATGTCCTGGCACAAACTTTTTCAAGATGACGTCATTTGAGCCTAAGCTTATGGGGAAGGTGTAAGTCCTTTACATGAATTTCAAAAGAATAAAATATTGTTATTTGAATTCAAGTTTATGGTGGAAGTGTAACTATTCTATGTAAATATATTGATTGAACTTAAAGTTTATGATGAATTATTTTAAGAGTCAAATAGTTAATTAAGAAATTTAATTCTTTGATGCTTTCGTATTCTATTCCAATTTCAGGCCTGTTTCTATTAATAATTAACTCAGGAAAAACAGAGCACTGAAATTCTGTATTTGCAGGCTGAAAAAACTATTCCTTTATTCATGCTTATATAAAAAAGAACTCCACTAATACGTAGATCGCTTCAACTAAAACTAGAGTGAACATCTAAAAACTAAGCATGCATTTTACTTGCATTATTCCCTGCGTTGGTAGTAAGGCGGTGAAAGTTAAGTTTATCAGCTGAAACTTAAAAAAGCGAAGTAAGATTAAATCTAATTGTCTAAATTGGTTTCAATAGAAACCAACATTTGATATAGCTTAAGTAATGAACTTTAAAGAAATGATGTTGAAGATATTTTTTACTTGTGCACTAGAAATCTACCCTTGGCTCTACATATGACATAGTTTATACAAAGGTATATCATTTAAACTCTAATCCTTTAAATAGATAGTAGATTTTTAAATATTTCCCTGAGTTTATCAACAAAGTATGTACAAACATAATACAGTAACCCAAAATCAAGGTGGCTAAACAAGGAGAAAGTGTTAAAAATGGTGATTTGGAGAGAAATACAAACAACATAAGCCTCCGTGTTGAGTTTCCTAGCCCTCTACAACCCACCACCATTTGCCCCCTCAAAATGGAAGTTATAAACATTAATGGTGGCGAAGTAGAAGGAAATCATAGTATTAATGGTACCTTGGTTTGGTTGATATTTTCTATCTCCTTTAGATAATTATTCAACCTTCTAAAATAGTTTTATCTTTCATCCCCAAATCCCTTTGCTCCTCTTCCATGGAGTAAAAATATATGAAAATTTAATATAAAAATATTGAAATCTTTTAAAACTTGTTTATATCAATTTTTTTAATTTTTTTTTATAAGGTAAGTTGTCACCAAGGAAGTGACACCCAAAAAAATAATTTTTGAAGTGTCTGAATGCCATTTTGGTCATTCATCATATATTACAGTTTCGCATGTGGCATTGGATCAGGAGCATGTTGTCTTTGAATGATTATTTCTAATGCTTAGTGTCAATTCTTCCCTGAACCTCCACCCGCTCTCTTCTCCATGATGTTGAGTTGACAGCCTAATTGTGTCGCGATCAGTTCGTAACTATGTGTGTATCTCCCATGGCACCATTCCAATCAATGAATTTGCATTTTGTTTCTCACTTCACCTCGTCGGATGATGATTTGAAGGTACCTACAAATATCACCATTATTTATTTGTGTTAGTTCAATGGCCAGGAAATATCAATTACTGAGTTATCGAACAATGGAGACACCAATCTCTCTTCATAGTAGCAAAAGCCAACTTGCATTTAGGGGAAGGATACCTGATTAGCGACTGAAAAATGTGAAAGTGGATAGTGGTCATTTAACTCGTAAGGTAATGCGTCTAATACGGGGTAAGGATTTTTTGGTGTTATAGGAGTGCTATAGAGTTAACTCTAACATCCCTTTATGTTTTATGGCTTCCCTTTTGGACCTTAGGGTATCAAAACAAATGGTGGCCTCCCTGACCAGGGATATCTTTGATGTAGGCTTGGTTGAGGGTTTGGACAAGATACTTGAGGCGACTCAACTAGGCGAAGGGATCCCCCATCCCAGGGAACTGGTTCAACATCCAAATCCAAATGTTGAATTTTTTCCCTTTCCAATGGATCTTTCTGGGAATGCCTATTGGATGCACCGCTTCTGTGTGAAAGTCGGCTATGATTTCCTGAAGCATTTATACAATTATTCCCCAATCCAAGATTTTCGATGGGTTACCTACTTCGTGGATTTTGGTGAAGATTGACACAATCCTAGTTTCCAGGTTCAAGTTTTGTTATCTAAATAGATAAAATAGGACAAAGTTAAAGAATAGGATAGGTGTAGAAAATATAGGTAATATAGCCAATTTTGATACGCCCCTTTTGTAAATAGGGCACATCTGTAGTAATAGTCAAATATATATCATGTTAAAAGGACTGGTTACCACTACTAAGTTTTAGACAATGGACAAATGTTTGGCATAAAATCTATATTAATGATATTTGGGGACTTCCTATATGATTATAAGTGGTGTGCCTAGAATTGCTTGTGCATTTGAATGTTTGTTTTTCAATCTTGTTTATTGAATAGTTTGAAAATTTTGCAATTCCTAACGCCATGAATTTTAATCTTAGGGCATCTAGTTAGGTTTTCAAAAGCTTATGCTTAAATATAGTCATTCTAATTTGAGTGCATATGGCTTGATAACCTTTATGGTATTTTTGTATTTGTTTTTTTGTCTTATGCCATAATTGAGATATAGATCTTAAAGGTTTTCTTTTTGTGGCGTGTATAAATGATCGAGGCATGGATTTCAGTAGAGGCTAAGAAAATGGCCTTTTTACAACATGCTCTATTTGAACATTTTTAACTAAGAATAATTCAGGATTTAGATATTGAGTCCATCCTGTGTTAGAAATCTATTATGTGTGTTTCCTTTCATAGGGTAACAGAGCCCAAATTTCACATGTTGTCTACGTGCATTTAAAATACTCTATTAATCCATAGGAAATATTTTGGATCCTACAGGTACCTTCTAAAGAGGAATGTTATCACGATAGGTTACTAAAGCATGGACTACCCTAGTGGTCTCATGGTCAAAAAGATAGCTTAGATATAGTTTGGTCCATGACCATCTTAGTTGAGTTTTGAATCAACATCCTAATGTTCTTTTAGTAAAATATTTTTCAGACCTTCCCATTTGTATGGATCATCATCTATAATAATGTCTTTGTCCTATTTTACACCATAATTAGCCGATAGGTTTGCTACCCCATTATCCTCTCTATACACATCTGTCAAATAGAAGTTCTCAAATTGTTCCAACAAGTCCCAAAATATTTGGACCCATGTCTTTAATTTCTAGCTAGGAGTATCTTTTTTCCTTATTGCTTGTATGCACAACGGTGAATCACTATCCACATGTATCTATTCGATGCCTTTTTCTTTACTTAGCCATAGGCCTAAAGCCAATGCTTCTATTTTTGCCTCATTATTAGTTACATTACCAATTTTCCTGGATAGAGCCCATTTTCAATTTCATTCACAATCCTTGATAATACACCCTGCTCTAGTTGGGCCTAGATTCCCTTTTGCAGATCTATCAAAATTTTCTTTTAGCCTATTTTGCACTAGGCACATCCAATGTACCCCTTTCTTGGAATTTGCCTTATTTTTCATTTGACCTTTTGATCTTTTTTATTTTGTCACATTTCTTTTGTATGTCTTCATCCCATTTTGTGAACTTTATGTTTGATTTTATTATGATATTTGTATTAAGAAACTCACACAAACCTTCCTCAATTTTTTGTATTAACATATACCTACTTCCATACCATTTTCTTGAAAAAAAAATCTTTCTTTCTTTCCAGATGTGCCAAACAATAATTGATGGTGCATTGATCCATATGTTTGACCATAAATATTCCTTTCTACCCTTTGGCCAACTACTTAACCATTCTCTCAAATCATTTTGTCTAGCTCCTGACCACCCAAGAGCATCTTGGATCCAATCCCAACATTTCTTTACATATGTACACTATAGTAAGAGGTGATTTATTATCTCACAATTGTTATAGCACAAGGTACATCTATTTGGGCCTTGAATTCCTATGGAAATCATCTTATCAGTTGTTAGTATACTCTTTATGCAGTGTTGTCCATAAAAAGGCCCTTGCTTTTGGCAACACTGCTTGATGCCAACATAGTTTGCTCGACCAAGAATCATCTAATTTATTTGCATTCTATGTTTGGTATCCAAGTCCTACCAAGTATTCACCTGACTTGGCCCCACACCATATAATCTCATCCTCTTCTTCTGTGATAACTATTCTTCTATTGTCAAGCTCCTTTTTTAGAGTTTCGTTGATGCCCCTCAGAATTGTCATTGTTTCCACATTAATCCATTTGTTAAGGTTTCCAAGTTTAGGGGGAGCATTGCTTATGTAATCCCTTACCTTATGACCATATTGCTCTTGTAGTCCTTATATTTATTATCTTTAAGCCCATCCAAGTCCTCTAGAGGTTTATGGCCATCCCATGAATCCCTCTAGAAGTCTGCTTGCCTTCCATTATTAATTTTTCATGTTAGATGATCTGTGATAATCTTCCTACTTTCCCAAAGAAATCTCCATATAGAAGAACCACCCATCAAAATTCCTTGGGTTAGAATTCTTTGAGGGTCCTGGCTATCAAGATATTTGTTTTGAAAGATTCTGCACCGTAACCTCTTTGGATCTCTATATAGTTTCCATGAGAGTTTTGCACCTAGTGTCATATTTTGTACCCTCATCTTTCTTAGACTAGCACCTCCTTCCTTTTTCGACATTCCTTGTCCCAGTGTAGTAGTAGAATTAATTTTTCATCTTTAGCCTCTTCCACAGGAACTTCTTCATAAAACTTTCTAAACTTGATTCAACTTTTTGTGTAATCTAAAAGCATGACATAATATATATTGGTATAGTAGCCAAGATAGACTTTATCATTAGGATTCTACTTGCCAAAGTTAGCCATTTATTTTTCCAAGCCACTGCTTTGGCTAGGAAAAATAAATGGCTAGGATGGAATTGATTGATAATCCTAATAACTTTGCTATCTTCTTTTGTAATACCTTTTTTGTATTGAACAACATTATTGAAGATTTTTCCTTATTAACCAGTTGCCCTAAAATTCTGGTATATCCATCTAGCATAGCCTTTATTCATTTTGCTTCTTTTATGGATGCTTCTCCAAATAGAATTGTCATCTACAAACTATGTATGTGTTAAAGGGAAGCATCCCTGGGATGGATGAGTCCCTTTCCACAATTTTTTTTCCTACTTTACCTTAATTGACCTCCCATAGCTTCATCCATGATTATGAATAAAAAGGGGAGATGGGGTCCCCTTGCTTGATTCCATTGGTAGCTGAGAAGAAGGAACATACAGATCCATTTACATTGATTGAGTATCTTACTTTTGATATGCATTGGTGTATCATCTTCACCCAACTTTCATTGAATCCAAATCTTCGAAGGATCTCCAACAAGAAACCCCACTTGACCCTTTCATAAGCTTTTCTTATGTCAATTTTGGTCAACAAATGTTCCTTGCATTTTTTTGCATGCCATAGTGTGAACCACCTCATTGGTTATGGTGATGCTATCAACTATTTCTCTACCTGGGCAGGAGCCAATTTTTTCATCAGATATGATTGTATTTAGCACCTTTTTAAATCTATTTTCCAATACTTTAGTAATAATTTTGTATACTATATTGCATAAGAAAACTGGTCGGTATTCATTTAATGAGTTGAAATCTTTTTATTTGGAATAAGGGAGATGCTAGTATTATTCATATCCATCACATAATTTTCTTTCTTCGAAACTCCTCTTCTACCTTCTAGACTTCCTCTCCAATGAAAGACCAACACTTGTGATATAAAAGCTTGCAAGAAACCCATCTGGTCCAGGTGCCTTTCCTAGATGAAGCTGGAATGCAACAAACCATACTATCCCTTCCAACATTTTGTTATCTGCTTCTGTGACTATTTTTGGTATGCAATCAAGCATGGCTTCTTTCTCGTAGTCTATTACACTTTTATCTAATCCCAAAATTTTCTCAAAGAAAGCTACCACCGCCTCTTCTATTTTTTCCTTTTTCCTGAGGAGGCTTCCATGCTCATCTTTTATTTCCTCAATTTTATTAAAAGCTCTTCTTGTTTAGTTGTGGCATGAAATAATTTGGTATTATCATCACCTTCTTTTAGCCATGCTTCCCTTGCTTTATCTTTCCAATAAATATCCTCTCTTTTTAGTAGTTCCTCGTGCGCTTTCTTGAGATGTTTTTCTTTTAGGAATTCATCTTGGAACATCCCATGTTTGATTACCTTATTATTCAAATTTTCTAACTCCTTTTCAAGATTTTCTTTCTCTTGAGATATATTTGAAAGGGAAATGGCAAACTCGGAAAGCCTTCCAAGATCTAGTATGCACCTTCAGTATCTTATGTTTCTTAAAAAAAATCAGATTTTAATCATCTTGATAGAAGCACATACTACTATGCCTTAAAACAGAGACATATATAGTTTAATTTTCCATGCATTAACCTTTAGAGGAAAGTTGATGTAGTTTCAAATCTAGAAAAAATTAAGCAACATATAATGGTATGTAAATTAACATTTCAAGAATGAGAAACACAAAGAATAGAAGAACGATAGACATAAGAGAAGAAGACATGATATACATGGGGAAAACCCTTTTGGGTAAAAAACCCCACACTCCAAAGCATCGAACCAATGTATTAATTTATAAAAAAATGGTTACAATACACTTGCAAGCTTGCAACCTTAACATGGATACTACATCTTTCTCTTTTGAAGGAAATATGATAGCACTTCGATACCTGCAATATTCAACATACAAAACCCACTCCAAGACATCTGATATATAGAGAGTATAAGCATGAAGGTAGCTTCTAGAACAAGCTACAAGAGATGGGCGTCCAAATCCATGTGGCACATTTTTAAAACACATATTTGACTCCTACGACACTTTTCACATGATTCTTAACCCACCTTACATGACTCCATACTTGTGAACCCCAAAATTTCCCCTAATAGGTATGGCAGTGTATAGGAGTGAATTTGCACCCCTTACGCAAATTTCCCTTTTTCCTTTCTCCACTTTAGAAAACCAAATTTGGAGGCTAAATTCCACATAAGCCCATTACCTTCATTCCGCTTGGCACCTATTTTGAGCGTTGGTAGAGGAATTTCTGTCGACGACACCTGCGTGACACGCAGACATCTGTGCGATGCGCTTACGTCCCTGAGATTCTTGCAGTTGGATCCTACAGAGGCGTTACACTTCTCATTGATGGTCGAATTGTAATGCCCTCTTCAGATGAATGACCCGAATATGGTTGTTTCCTTCATTCTCTCTTTCAAATCCACTCCTTCTACATGCATTTCATCTTTTACAATCTTCTAGGCTTTCAACTCAACTTTTTCACTCTCTTGCACTCACTTCTTGTATTGCCAAGCACTTTTAGTAGCACTTTTGCACTCCATAGCAATAACAACTTCACTCCATCAATTTAGTGGAGCAAGTGTGGGACAACACCATTGCAGTAGAGGCTTGAGTACTCTCACTTTCTCCCCCATTAGCCTTGAGTGCTCTTGGTGGAGGTGGTAAGATTTCCACTCCTCTCCTCTATTACTTGGTTGAGTAAGCACATTTACTATTTTGTAGTGTTTTAGTGTTCTTTACTTAATTTTCTTCTTTATCATACTATTTCTCCATTTTTGCAAACTTGGTTGTCCATAGAGGTGGAAACACAAAGCGGGGGTTTGACTTAGGTAGGCCCCTTAACAACCCCAACCAAATTTCCCTCTTCTTTGTGTGTAGGTGAACGTGCTACTGGGAGCTAGCTAGCGAACAAATTCCTTTATGAGATTATTCTTGCCCCCCTAACTCTTGTGTATTTACTTTATCATATTAGAGCATATCTTGTCTACTTCATAGCATTGTTTTGGCCCTTTGGAAGTAGTTAGCTAGGTCATTAGTTTGTTTTCTAGAGTTTAACCTTGTCTCTTTAGTCCTCTAGTCGTACAGACGCTAGCACACTTGAGAGATTCCAGTGCACCGTCCTGTCATCCCGAGACTGCACTTTCATCCTCGGGCAAAGAGCTTCCTGAGGCATAGTGTTGAACCCGAAGACTGGCTCGCCTAGCCCCATTCCAAATTTTAGGTCCGTAGAGTGATTGAAGGGCCTAAATAATTCATCATTCTCATTCTACATTTCCTAACACCTCCTTTTAGATGAGGTAAGCTAGGGAAGAATTTTTCTCTTGGCCCTCCATGACATGGGGCCTTGAACGTGATTGGTCCCCCTACCTTACAGACAAATTCCTTACAATGTCATAGAATTTGTCATATATATGACAACTCTTACAGCTATAAGAGAATCTATCATAACTAACTAAATATAGAAGATGCCTCTTACATTCTCTTACAACTTTTCATAATCAAACTTGGGAACCTACTTTCCTCATGCAAAGATTCCTTCCAACACATGTCCAAGCTATCATAGAATCTAGCTCTTACACGTCACAAGACTATCATAGGAATCTGTCATAACTTGTCATAGAATCCTTCAAAGATGCCGACACATGTCAAAGAATATCTTCTCAAAGTGGGATGCCTACATTTCCATGTGGATACCACAATGTATCCATGTCAAATCCCATGTCACCTCCCAATAAGTAACAACTCACCGTGCCAAGTCATATTAGATGACAAATTAATATGAGTGAGAAATTACAACATAAGCTTAATAAATTAATATTTTAATGCTAGGAAATTTTAAAGGTTGAGACACCTTAATTCGCAACATTCTCCCACTTATTGAACACCTTTCAAGAGCCAATATAATTAAGTAATCAATTGTTAAGGTCTAAACAACAACAACACAGCCATCCATGAAACCACATGAATCTCTAGCATGCTCTTGTGCACTAACAAGATACCTGCAACAACATTCAAGATGTCCACCATATCAAGTGAAAAACTCATATCATCCTTTGATCATGCCACCTATGGAAGAAAAGGAACAAGCCAAGGTGTATATGCACCAATCCAAAGATCACAAGCATCAAATCCAAGTGATAACAAAAAGGCTTTAGGCTACTGTCACAACTCCATTGTGCTCTCAAGTTAAATATAAGCTCAACCAACTGCAAGTTCATAACCAAAACACAATTCTAAAGATGAAGAATCCTCCAAAGAACAAGATAAACCATCAAATAGAACAAACAAAATAGGTTGCTAATCCTCCAGAGAACAAGTGCTAATCCATCCAATCTACCATACCTCAAAGGTATCCAAAACAAATTAGTTGAACTTATACCAAGAAATATCCAACCCATAAACTGTAGTCATAAACTCCATATGTCAAAACTGTTAATGAAGAACACACACATCTAGGAACTCCCACCACATGGGTAATGTCAAATCTAAAATAAATCAAGGCATACCAAGTCCACCAATAGCATCATATAGAAAGTGTAAACAACATCATGCAATACCAAGGAATATCCATAGTGATATGCAAAACTTGTAAGAACAACTCTCACCGTGCAAGTCTCCAAAGCTCTCCTATGTTATCCACACCCAACAAAGGAAAGAGATAAAGAAACCTCCATGTCATCACCCAATAACATAAGTGAAAACACATGAGCACAAGCTAGAGATCACAATAGTTTCGTCCAAAACTCAAAACCGATGTAATGTGAAACCAAACATCTAGGAAGATAACCAAGACCAAAGAGAGAAACACTGCACATCATATACCTATAGAAAATCCTTCTACATACACCTCTAAAGGCCAAATGTGTCAAGCATGATCTCCTCCACAACACCCCAAAGGAAAATCCATAACAACACCCAACCTGTTCAAACACCAAGATCAAACATAACATATGTATCATGTAATCAACATGGATGTAAGCCTCTCAAGCCAAAGAAGATCAAACTAAATCCATTCCCAGTTAAGGAAATAATCCCAATGAATCTCCTAACCTCAACATCAATGAATTCAATCACAATGCATAAGGAGATATAAGCAAGCCAACACTCCTCAAATGAATCCTCCAAAACCATATATCCATAGTTCAAGACCCATATGCATGAGAAGACAAAGCATAACATAATGCACCTAAAAGAAACAATGGGTGATACCTCTCAAGTAGACTGTTGAGTAGACCAAGAGTGGGGAATGAGAATGCTCCTCCAAGATATCCAATTCATCATGACCCATCCAAGAACACTCTCCTCATAGGTCCATGTTGAACTCATGTCCAACCAAGGTGTAAGCCCCTCAAACTTCCTGCTGAAATCTCATCAAGATTAACCATCTCAACACATGTCTCTAATCACAAGAGATCTCCTTGCCTCACCTATGTCTCCAAGTATCCATGAGTACCTATAACCAATCAATCATGCCAAACTCCAAATGCAACATAGCACCATCATGAAGTAATCAAACAAACGATCAATGTACCCAATACCAAGAGAACCAACCAAGATCAAAGTCAAAGTATCAATAGTTGAATTGGGAATATAACCATGACATCATGATCTCATAATTCCTCAAAAGAATATCATATGATCCAAAGAACATAACAAGTACATGTATCATGCCAACACTCTAAACCGGTAATCAAGAGTAAACCATGACATAATAATATAGTCATCTTATCAAAACAAGGATCACATATCAGAATACAAATCATGACACCTCAACCAAAGACTAAAGAAGTCTTGCATGGAAAACCAAGATCTGAACATATTCATTCACATGAAAATAACCATCTCCGAATAATTTCCATGCAAATGTGAAAGAACCCTTCTGCAGCAACATGATCTAAGAGCTCCTTCTAGTAACATCTGCAACACTAAAGAAGACCACCCATCACCAAGTGATGAATCCATAGTCACTGCTAAAGCTCCCACTAAACAGTGATACCGAGCTCTCCAAGCATCATGACAATCATCTCCTTAATGAAGATTCTTCATGGTTCTAACACAATAAAATGCAATATTAGCAACACCAAATAATAAGTAGAACCAAAATCTCCAAGCCAAGAAGATAAACAACATGCTACAAGTCCCATAAATGAATATCCAAGTACTTAAAAAAGATCCATCCTCTCATCTCAAAGAAAAATAACAATGCACAAATGACCACAGACAAGTCCAACTAATGAAATTTGAATCAACACTAAATCAATCTTGTGGATATAGACAATCCATGTCCAAGTCATCCCACTACACCCAATGGCTAGCTAATCCACAAATTGTTGCTATGTGGTGACTGATCATGCTATACTGTACACCCAACATGTATCCTCGCTAGGATCTAGGGCTGGACTGGGCCCCAGGTGGGGTTTTGGGGGCGGCAACCCCTGAGAAAAATAATTTTCCCATTTTTTTACGTCATCACCGAAAAAGAAAAAAATTGACTTTGTAAAACCCTAATTTTGGAAACTTCTAAAAGCTTGTTATAAGGGGTTGGGATGGGAGTTACAGTATGTAGAAAAAGGTGATTATTCATGAGATTGTAATAAGTTTTGCACTAGATAATAAAATCATTGGATGGTTGCAGTTTTATGGATGTAGCCCGGATTGGATAAACCAAGTTAAATTCTTTGTGTTGTCTTATTTCTGCTATAATTTTTTGTGTGTTTTATTTCTCTTTTTTATTGATCAAATATGTATTTAACTGTTAGATATATGTTTTCTAACCCTAACAAGTCGTATTAGAGCCAGGTTGTGTTCGATTATCATCTGTAGGAAAGTTTCACAGTTAAGTGGGAGCAATGGCGGACGAGGGTAAATTGAAGGTAGATAAATTCAATGGGCAGAAATATCAATTATGGAATATGCAGATGGAGGATTATCTCTATCAGAAGGATTTATGGAGGCCATTGGAAGGAATAACCAACAAACCGACAACAATGAGTGATGAGGAATGAAAAATTTTGGATAAAAAGTTAGTGGGAGCCATTCGTTTATGTCTGGCACAATCGTTGGCATTAAATATTACAATAGTAAAGACAACTCAAGAGTTGATGGAAACCCTGGCGAAATTATATGAAAATCCTTCCACTTCGAATAAGGTATTTCTTATGAAGTGTTTATTTAATATGAAATGGTAGAAGGTGGGTCAGTTGTTGATCATTTAAATGAGTTTAATACAGTTACCAGTCAATTAACTTCTGTAAATGTAAACTTTGATGCAGAAGTTAGGACTCTTTTGATGCTATGTTCTTTGCTAGAAAGTTGGAATAGCTTGGTAATGGTTGTTAGCAATTTTGTTTTTGGTTCGAATACATTGAAATTTGATGATGTTTTTGGTGTTATTTTGAGCGAGGAAATTCATAGGAAAAGCTCAGGTGGAACATCCACATCAGACAGTGTTTTGAATGCAAAAAGTAGGGGCAGAACAAAGGAGAGAGGAAACAATTCTGGAAGCCATGGGAAGTCATGAGAAAAATCAAAGAACAAAAGGTCCCAATGTAGAGACAAGAGGGATTGTTGGTACTGTGGTAAGCCAGGTCACTTAAAGAAAGCTTGCTAGTCTTGGAAAAATAAAGGAGACAAAAAGGAAAGAAATAAAGAGGCAAATGTGGTAAGTAATAAATCTAATGAGGATGCTTTGATTCTTTCCCTTGATAATCCTGATGATTCTTGGGTGTTAGATTTAGGGGCTTCATTTTATGCTATGCCCCATAGAAATTTTTTTTATTATGTCCAAGGGGATTTTGGGTTGGTTTATTTGGGAGATAACGAACCCTGTCAGATTATCGGAAATGGAAGAATCAAGATTAAGTTCCAGAATGGGAATAATTGGCTACTACATGAGCTAAGGCACATTCCAAAGTTAAAAGAAATTTAATTTCAGTAGGGCAACTAGATGATGAGGGTTGTGTTGTTGCATTTAGTGATAAAAATTGGAAGGTTACAAAGGGTGCCTTAGTGGTAGAAAAAGGTGTGAAAGTAGGCACCTTATATCTTTGTACAGGTCATACTATTCCTACTTTAGCTATTGTAGATAAAAATCAATGTTCAGGAACAATTATTGCAGTTCAGCAGGAAAAAATTAGACAATTGCTATGGATTTTGAATCAACACTGTGGCATAATAGACTTGGGAATATGAGTGCAAAAGGTATGAAAGTACTTCATTCAAAGAATGTTTTACTAGGTATGAAATGTGTTAATATAGATTTATGTGAAATTTGTGTGTATGGAAAACAAAAGAGAATTTTCTCAAGGATGGGAAGCAAAAGAAAGATGAGAAACTGGAGCTTGTGCATATGGATGTATGGGGACCAGCTCAAGTATCTTCTCTCCGTGGCTCTCAGTATTATGTCACTTTTATTGATGATGCAACAAGGAAGGTATGGATTTATTTCCTTAGGAAGAAATCTAATGTATTTGAAACTTTTAAGAAATGGAGAAGCTTGGTTGAGAATGAGAGAGGTAAAAATTTAAAATGTCTCAGATCTAATAATGGTGGTGAGTATTGTAGCAAAGAGCTTGAAGACTATTTTTCCTCTAATCCAGTATGTGTAGGCAGAAAATGGTTCCAAGGACTCCATAGGAAAATGGAGTGGAGCTGAGCGCATGAACAGAACAATAATGGAGTGTGCATGAGCTATGAGATTGCATGTTGGGATGCCTTTAAACATGTGGGAAGAGGCTATAAACATTGTTGTTTATTTAATCAATAGAGGTCACTCTAATCCTTTGGGTTGTGGTATTCTAGAGGAAGCATGGACATGTAAGAAGGTGAGTTATTCTTTTATCAAGACCTTCGGTTGTGAAGCATTTTCTTATGTAGATTCTGAAAATAGAACCTAGTTTGATGCAAATCAAAGAAATGTGTATTTGTTGGATATGGCATTGATGAATTTGGTTATAGGCTTTGGGATTTTGAAAATAAAAAAATGTGAGAAGCAGGGATGTCATATTCAGTGAGAAAGTGTTGTACAAAGATTAGTTGCAACAACATGAGAAGAAAGAAAATGATTATGTAGTGTTGGATGATACACCAAACAACAATGTTCTAGTGGTTCCTCATGCTCCACAACAACAACAACGAATACCACAAAATCCAGTGAATGTTAGATGATCTTCAAGGATAAGTAGACCACCAGAAAGATTTTCTCCCTCTTTGTATACTATTTTATTAACTGATGCTTGTGAACTGGAATGTTATGATGAAGCTATGTAGGTGGATACCAAGGTTCAGTGGGAGCATGGAATGGAAGAAGAAATGGATTTCCTTGTTGAAAAATCAGGCTTGGAAACTATGCAAGTTGCCTACAGGTAAAAAGGCTTTACCAAACAAATGGGTTTATAGGTTGAAAGAGAAGGATGGAGGTAAGAAAAGATTTAAAGCCAGATTAGTTGTAAAGGGATTTGCACAGAAAAAGGGTATTGATTTTGATGAAATCTTTTCTCTAGTTGTTAAAATGACTTCTATTTGTACAGTGTTATGTATCATGGCTACTGAATATTTTCATTTAGAACAACTTGATGTTAAAACAACCTTTCTCCATGGTGATTTGGAAGAGGACATATTTATGCAACAACCACAAGGATTTGAGGTCAAAGGTAAGGAGAAACTTGTGTGCAGATTGAAGAAAAGTCTATATGGCTTAAAGCAAGCACCTCGGAAATGGTATATTAAATTTGATAGTTTTATGGCTGAGCAAGGCTATAGCCGGTGTAATTCAGACCATTTTGTTTATTTTAAAAGGTTAGATGATGATAACTACACTATCTTATGTTTATATGTTGATGATATGCTTGTGGCAAGGTCTAACATGGATCACATAAGGGAGTTAAAACAACAGTTAGCAAATTCATTTGCCATGAAGGATTTGGGGGCAGCAAAGCGAATCCTTGGTATGAAGATTTCATATGAAGAATGCAAAAGCTACCAGCACACCTTTTCCTAGTCATGTTAAATTGATTAAGGATATGTGACCAAAGACACAAGAGGAGGAAGAAAAAATGTCCAAGGTACCATATGCTTCAGATGTAGGAGTTGTTTGTAGGTATATGAGTCATCTCGATGTTGAGAATTGGAATGTAGTAAAATGGATTCTCAGGTACTTGAGAGGTACATCCAATAAATGTTTATGTTTTGGGGGCTCTAATACTGATTTAAAAGGCTATGTTGACTTAGATTTAGCAGGGGATATAGATACCAGGCGAAGTACCACAAGTTTTGTATTTACATTTGGTGGGACAACAATGAGTTGTATTTCTCGGTTGCAAAAGGTGGTTTCTTTATCCACCACGGAGGCAGAGTATGTTGCTAGAATAGAGGTGACAAAGGAGATGATATGGCTGCAACTTTTCATGGAAGAGTTGGGAAACAACAGGCTGAAAATTACTTTTTTACAGACAACCAGAGTGCTATACATCTTGCAAAGAATTTTTCTTTGCTTGCTCTAAAACCAAACACATACAATTGAGATATAATTTCATTCGGTCAATGTTGGAGGATGGATAGGTCAAGCTGGACAAGATATATACATATGCCAATCCATTGGATATGTTTACAAAGGCAGTGACAAGGGAGAAGTTGAGCTCCTCTCCAGCTTCAGTTGGCCTTCAAGGTTGAATTCAAGTATAATAGAGTAGCAAGGTCCAAGGTGCTTATTTCCAATGGGAGTTGTAAGTGTAGTAGTGTCGTCCAAAATCAGTCTCCAAGTGGGAGATTGTGTTGGTGTGGAGCCGGATCAGTCTCCAAGTAGGAGATTGTTATAAGGGGTTGGTATGGGAGTTATAGTATGTAGAAAAAGGCGATTATTCGCGAGATTGTAATAAGTTTTGCACTAGATAATAAAATCATTGGATGGTTGTGGTTTTGTGGATGTAACCTAGATTGGGTGAACCACGTTAAATTCTCTGTGTTGTCTTATTTCTAATATAATTTTCTATGTGTTTTATTTCTTTGTTTTATTGATCAAATCTACATTTAACTATTTGATATCTACTTTCTAACCCTAACACAAATTGCATAACTCATAGATCCCATACACTAAAGCATGCAAACTCATCATCACAATAGTAACATGCAAAACTTAGATATCAAAGAAGATAACATGTAGATTTCAAGAATCAAACACCAAATCACCAGTAGACCTGATTTTCCAAACAAATCCACTACTAAGTACCATAGTCAAGGAACTGAACAGTCATTCTTGAAAATCTACAATTGTTCTCATCTAAAAAACTCTAAGAGTTTGAACACGAAATTTTCCATAGATCTACAAACCACAAATTTTTTATTATGTAAAACTTGTAAAAAATCTTCGTGTAAATCTAAAATCACTTATGCATCTAGAATAATAGATCACACATATTTCATCTAAACAAGTGAATATTCCAGATCTACACAAACCCGTAGCTTTTACAACATAGGAAAATAGTAATACCTTCAGAAAAAATAGGTTGTCCAAAAGCTTATAAAATATAAAATATCACAACTTCACAACCCACAAATCACCAATGCTAAAACATATACCAACATTTCCTCAACGAGAAAACTGCAAGCCTCCTCAAGACATGTATGAAGCATACATGAAAACTTGCAACTATCTTACATCTAGAAATACCCTAAGGAAAACATAATCTAAAAAATAGTTCATCTACAAATTTGCAAAATCATAAATTTTGATTAACCGTGTAAACCTACAAACCCACTGTGTTTTGTAACACGCATGCAAATCCACATCCACTTAACATCTAGAAGACCCACAAGTCTGAAAACAACCATAATAGTTAAACGAGAATGATGGAATGTCATGAATATGAATAACCATAGATTTTTAAATGGGAAATCTATAAAACCCTCAAATCCAAGGAACATGAATATGAGCCATGCAAGTACAAACATCCATTAGGAAAGTAGAGGTCTAGAAAAATTAGGCTCATTCACAAGCCAACTCCACCACCACCATGTATATTCATCTGAGAGAGAAATAGGCTATTCCAGAAGCTTCTAGATCATCCAATGATCAACTCCATAGCCTTACATGCATTTGAGGTTATTCAATTGTCAAACAGGAGCTCTAGATCAATAACATATCAAATATAACCACATGATCAACTCCATAGAACTCTATCTTCTCCATCCTTCACAATGCCTGTTGTTTCTAGAAAACAAGATCAACTACAAAAATTTCACTCAGAAAAGGATTAATAATTAGCCAATTTCTTCAAAACAAATTTCATCAAGCTTTCCAGGCTAAGAAATCACACCAGAAGAAATACCCAAAACCCAAAACATCACATGCATCACCATGCGAGCACATACAAGTGACATGCAAGTCCATGCAAGTACATGCAACACACATGCAAGTACATGTAACTTACATACATACACATACAATCACATGCAAATCTAGAACTAAGCTCTGATACCTAATGAAAGGGAAATGGAAAACTCGGAAAGCCTTCTAAGATCCAATATACACCTTCAATATCTTATGCCTCGTAAAAAAATTCATATTTTAATCATCTCAATACAAGCACATACTAGTATTCCTTAAAGCGGAAACAAACATAATTTAATTTCCCATGCATTAACCCTTAGAGGAAAGTTGATGTAGTTTCAAATCTAGAAAAATTTTCAGTAGCATAATGGCATGTAAATTAACATTTCAAGAATGAGAAACACAAAGAATAGAAGAATGATAGATAGAAGAGAAGAAGACACAATATACGTGGGGAAAACCCTTTCAGGTAAAAAACCCCACACTCCAAAGCATTGAACCAATGTATTAATCTGTAACAAAACGATTACAATACACTTGCAGGCTCGCAACCTTAACATGGAGACTACATTTTTCTCTTTTGGAGGAAATCTGATAGCACTTCGATACCTGCAATATTCAACATACAAAACCCACTCTGAGACATCCAATATATAGAGAATACAAGCATGAAGGTAGCTTCTAGAACAAGCTACAAGAGATGGGCGTCCAAATCCATGTGGCACATTTTCCAAACACATATTTGACTCATGTGACACTTTTCACACGATTCCTAACCCCCCTTGCATGTCTCCATACTTGGGAACCCCAAATTTTCCCCTAATAGGTATGACAAATGCCTTATAATGTCATAGAATTTGTCATATATGACAACTCTTACAGCTGTAAGAGAATCTGTCATAACTGACTAAATATAAAAGATGACTCTTACATTCTATTACAACTTGTCATAGTCAAACTTGGGCACCTACATTCCTCATGCAAAGATTCCTTCCAACACATGTCCAACCCATCATAGAATTTGGCTCTTACACATCATAAGACTGTTATAGGAATCCGTAATAAGAATTTGTCATAACTTGTCATTGAATCCTTCAAAGATGTCAACACATGTCAAAGAATATCTTCTCAAAGCGGGATGCTTACATTGCCATGCAGAGACCACAACATCCATGTCACATCCCATGTCACCTCGCAATATACTGACAACTCACCGTGCCAAGTCATATTAGATGACAAATTAATATGAGCAAGAAATTACAACATAAGAATTAATAAATTAATATTTTAATGCTAGGAAATTGCAAAGGATGAGACACCTTAATTCCCAACAATATTCTTGAAGACTTGTTTATTTTAGACCTTTAGTTTTTCCTTGATATACTAAAGCTTTTTCATGAATGCAAAAATTGGGATCCCTTTTATCTCATACTCCTTCCACCATGTTTCTATTAGATGTGTCAAATTCTCCTCCCTTCACCACATATTTTCAAATTTATTTAGTAAGTCTTAGTCGATGGACAATCCTATTTTAATTCTAATATGATTGGGAAGTGATTAGATAATGAGACTAGTAGGATTTTGGCTTCAAAACTTACCACTTTCTCCAACCATTTTGGGGTGATTAGAAATTTTTCCATTCTTTCTGTAATGTTTGTGAAACAAATTCTATGCTCCATGTAAAGACTCCATTGGATGTGTGGCAGTCTATATAGCCTAGGATTCTTCTACAAACTCTTTGAAATCTATCATATTCTTGTTTACTTTCTTGCATCACCCATTCTTCTCTGAGAGATCTAATATAGCATTGAAATCTCCACCCAATATGAAATATTGATCACCCTTCTGCCTAATACTACTATTGATTTCTTTCCAGGTTTCCCTTTTATCCTCAGACCTAATTGGGTCATAAACATTTAGTAGAGTGAATTCCAGGTCCTGACAAAGTTTTTAACACTACATTCCATCTGGAGTTTGAGTGTGATTGAATGATCCTAAGTGTGAGATTAGGTCTCCTCCATAGGATTACCAGTCCACCTGTAGCACCATTAGCTTCTTGGAAGTGTCCAAACCAATTTTTGTAGTACTTTAAGAAGTTCTCAGCCTTGCTTTGATTAGGCTTGGTTTCCTGAATCATTATTATATCTACCTCTATCTTTTCTAAGTGACACTTAACCAAGCATCTTTGGTCAGGGGCATTCAAGCCCCTAACATTCTATGAAGCGATCTTCAGTGTTGTCCAAGGGAGTTACTAGCTCCCTTGGATATTAGAAAACATGAGATGCTTTTCAACCCATTGTCCATAGCTTCTTCTTCTCTCTTCTTTTTTTTTTTGGCCTCTTTCCTTTTTTATTTCCCCACAGAGCTTTTGTTGTTGTTTGGCTAATGTATCTTGGATCTATGATCCCCAATTCATCACTTGTTCCAACAGATCTTCCTCTTCCACCAAATCTTCCTCCATATCTTCAAAGTCTGAACCCTCTTCCTCAGAGTTTTGATAAGTACTTGTGGTTCCCAGAACTACCTTTGGGATGGTTTCTTTCATTTTTAGACATGTTTCTGATTGTGGATTAGGGTTATCTATTTTTATCTGGTCCTTAGAGACTTTTGTTATCATCATGGGATTCTTTTCGGGTAGCTTCTCACATATCTCCTTGCTTTGTGTTGTATTTTTAACTTCTTCTTGAACTGCCTATGCTTGGGCTTTATCCTGGTTTTTAGGCCTCCAAACTAATTTAGTCTTCTACTTTTTTCCAGGTGCTTCCCCTTTCATCTTTTTTCCACAATCTTTTTCATTATGTTTCTTGCTTCTACATTTGAGAGAAAAATGATTATCTTCTTCAATCTCTATTGTCTACTTCCATTTTTTGCCTTCTACACATAGCAAGATCTCATTTGGGATTGGTCTAATCGCAACAATCTTCAATCTTGCATATAGATAGGAATATTCCTCAAATAGTTTTGCATATACATCAATTAATGTTCCCAATTATCGCCCAATCTTTTTGAAACACCCCTTAGACCAATATTCCAAAGGTAAATTATATAGGTGAATCCATACTGGATGATCATATGGGTTCAAATGAAAAGGATTGAAATTCTAGTGCCACTTTTCCACATACAGCGGGTGCCCATCTAATTCCCATAATCCTCCATTCATCACCTCGTCTCTTTTAATAATTGAATGCATTTAATTTTAATAAAATTTTATATTTTAATAAAATTTTGAGTACATCGAAAATATTTTAAATATATTTTATTTTAAAATAGTTCTTTTAAATATATTATGATAAATTAATATTATATATAAAAAGTTACCTAACACATAATTCATGTTCTTCAAATTTTATTCATTATTATTTGAATATTTTTGTCTATTGGATATACTAACTATGTTAATATTCTAAAAAAACTAATATTTAGTTTTAATAAAAAACTTACATTTTAGTGATGTTAGTCACATATTAAAAACTTTTTTTATGTTATTTAAGCTAATTAAATCAAATTTAGTAACATTTTTTTTCTTAATACTATTTAAATTAATTAAAAATATATGTACACATGATATTTTTTTAATGTTATTTAGAATTTTTTTTGTATTAAGTATAGTGGAATAGAGAATATTACAAAGCAGATCGGTTGGTGATCAGAGCAGCATTACATTTTTATAAGTACCCATGCGGTCTGAAAACAACTGAACTAGATTTAACAACATACATTTTCAAGAGACTCCATCTAACAGAGTTGATTATACATTTTTACAAAACGAGTACATAAGGTAAACTCCAAAAGACTTTAATAGTATGTGATCCATGCTTGTGAACTGAGAGACCAACCTACGAGCCATGGCATTCGTTGTCTTCTTCCTCATAATTTGGATTCATATTTGTTGACTACACACTAGGTCCTACATCCATGATGGCTTAAGTGGTTCCATCTTCATCTTCTCCTTACTGAATAGGTGGTTGAGGGCCTCTTGGCCTATGCGCATTATTGAAGATCCCCTGAAACTTGTTCATCACTCTGAAAAAGGCATCAACTTCCTCTTAGTTGCAGTGATGGGCATGCACACACTTGGTCTCTTCCCTGAAAAATAGTCATTGCAACCTCTATGAATAGTCTCAAAAACTTTCCATGGAAATTTCAAGATGAAGGATGACTTGCAAAATAATATTACCAGCTGTGAGTCTTTTAGAAGACTCAGTGAGTACTCTCTTGCACCCTTGATATTTATTAGCATTTCTTGCCTTCCAAACATGCTAGAGTATTTCAGTAGTTAAAATAAACCAAAATATTTGAAAATATTTATTTAGCATCCTAAGATTGAAAATGACAGCATTATAATATATCTTACCATTCATATCCCAAATCATTAAATTATTGCAAAACATTTTCCAAACTTCTCTAGCATATACATATAGTCAAAAAGAATATGATTGATGGTTTTAGGCACCCTGCAAATGCTGCAAATATCCACATCCACATAGTTAAATTTGTAGGGCAGTTTATGTAAAAGAATGAGCCATCTGAAGCAGGCCTTTTTGGGCTCTTTGATGAAGTGCCAGGTGGAGTCAAAGATTTTGTACCATTCTTTCTCAGACAGGCTTGATCCCCAACAATGATTGGTATGGTTGATCACCAAATTAACATTGGTAAGCTCTCTATAGACTTGCTTAGCTTTTAGCACATACAAGCTGGTTCCATCTATCTAGAAAAGGTCACTAGCAATGTTAAAGTTCGGGGTAGCACTGGTAGGGAATTGGGAATCCTTGCAGGCTTCCAAGAGGGAATTGAAGGTTCTAAGACTGGTGGAGGGAAGGTTAAAGTCAGCAGCCAAGTTATTCAGATCCTTAACCCAACCATTACAAAGGATGTCATTAAAGGTCTTGATGCCGAAAGCACACCATTTCTTGGCGGAGCAACCTTGGAGAAGGGCTAGAGGTTTAGAATTGTGAAACAAATACCACCAGACAGAGCTACATGCATGGCAACTTCTACTGCTTGCTAAGGAGATGTTGTTTCTATTACAAGAGACCTTATGTTTAATAAACTCCCATGTCTTCCACATACTCTTTAATACTGCAGAGCCAATCGGGGTCATAAGGAATTCACTCAGGAGAATTTCATATATGGGCAACCCTTTCCAGGACTTAGCTTGCTTGGGGACAACAAGTTGAATGTTGTTTCTTACAAGCACTTTCCACAGTTCACATCCATCCATAGCCCTAGAAATCCATTTAACTTCCAAACCAATACCATGGATTCTAAGATATTTTAGCCCAAGCCCCCCATGAGTTTTGTCAAGATAGCACACTCCCATTTCACTGCATGCCTTTTCCTCTTGCTTTCCCATCTAACCAAAGGAAGGTTCTAATTATTTTTTGAATTTCATTAACCTGATAGCTATTGAAGAACCAAACCAAGGAAAAGTAAATATTGTATGAAGAAAGGACCTTCTGGCATACTTGAAACCTGCCAGCCAATGAAAGGTGTTGTCTATTCCAACCCTCAATCTTCTTCTCAAATTTTCTACTTATCCACATCCACATTTCCTTAAGGTTGGGGTTGACTGAAAAGGGAATTCCCAAGTACCTTACTTGCTTACTAGGTCCTCCCCATTGAAAATCAAACTTTTTTAGCCAATCCAGGGGCAACTCACTCCAGCCAAGAAAGCTATATTTAGCTACTGAGAACTTAGCCCCCGAAGTAAGGCAAAAGAGGTCCAATTTTCTCAACAAAGTTTCAATATTCTTCTCTTTGAGCTCCAGGAATAGGGAAGTTCCATCTACAAACTGGATTTTAATCAGTTCATTTCTATCTGGAAGTCTAATGCCCCTTATTCTAGGGGAGTCTGTTTGATCTTTGATCAGATAATGAAGAGTGTCATATGCAATTACAAATAGGGAAGGGGTCGGGGGGCATCACTGCCTAATTGATCTTTCCAACTCAAACTCTTCTAAGAGAGCTATGTTTACTTCAACCTAGGCAACTGCATCTTTCATCAGCGTGTCAACCATATTGCAGAAACTATCAATGAATCCAAAGGCCTTAAGGGTTGTCCTTAGGAATTCCCATTCAACCCTATCATATGCCTTCTTGAAGTCAAGCAAAAGCATTGCAACATTCTGATTTGAGCATCTTGCCCATTCCATGGCCTCCCAACTTGTGATTAGATTTTCCAATATGTATCTACCTTTGATAAATCCGATTTGCGTGTTGTTGATGAACTTAGGTAAAATATCTACCAATCTCAAGGCCATTACATTTGCAAGAATCTTGTAGAATACATTTAGGAGGGTTATTGGCCTCCAATTCTTGATGAGGGATTTGTCTCCCCCTTTTGGGAGCAGCTTGATAAGTCCTCTGTTAATGATCCTCCCCAAGGATCCTTTGGTCAAGGCCTCATTATAGACATGCAATAAATCATCACAGATCCAGTCTACAAAGGTTTTGTAGAACTCCACTAGTATACCGTCCCATCTAAGGGACTTATCATTATTCATTGCAAGGATGGCCCTTTTGATTTCTTCCTTGGTAAGATTCGTGGCCAACTTCCTTGCATCCTCCTTAGAAATCTTCTTGGGGATGATTCCTTTTATGAACTTTCTAGCTTCCTGATTTCCCTCAGCACCTCCCTCTGAAGAGAAGAGACCTTTGAAGTATTTTAGGAACTAGTCAAGGATTTCTTCTTGGGATGAGACTAATCTGTCATTATCCCAAATCTACTCAATTTGCTCTTTGAACTTCTTTTCCTTTAGGTAATTGAAAAAGAATTTTGACCCTTTATCCCCACAGCTTAACCAATTTAGCTTGGCCCTAAATTTCAGCCCTTGGATTCTATGGTTTTGCACTTTTTTGATTCTATCCTTAGTTAGTGCTAGCTCTTCCCTCGCCCTCTCACTTCCAGGGTCATTCTGAATTCTGAGTTCAGTAGCAAGTAGGGCGTCCTGGAGCTCATTTTCTTCCCTCCTGTTATCTTTGGCTTTCTTTTTTCCAACAATTTGGAACATTTTTCTCCATGCCTCCATATTCTTGTTCCACCTATCAATTGCATTCTCATATTTCAACATCCACTTATTAATTTCTCTTATGGATGCAATGGCATCCACATAGTCCTTATCCTTTAAAAGGGAGGTATTAAGGATGAAGCTATCTTTCTTCTTTTTGGGCTGAGAGTTGCCCAAATTTAAGTTGATTTTTCCTTTGATTGGATTGTGGTTAGACATGGTGTAAGGATAAACACTAACTTTAAGTCCTATTCATTTGGCACAAATCGAAAGGTGTCCTTATTTACGTAGAATCTTTCCAATCTGCAGTAGATTCTTCTATCCCCTTTTTGTGCATTACGCTAGGTGAACTGCACCCCCTTGAAGTCTTTCTTACAATTCTCTAATGGGTCCAAAAGGTTAAGTTTGCATTTTAGCCTTTGCTAGAAATGTCTTTCATTACCTTTCCATGCCATGTCAGCTCCACCCCATTTTTCCTCTTGATGCTCAATCATGTTAAATTCACTACCCAAGATCTAGTGGATCTCAGGTAAGGTGGAAAGCTATTGCCATAGGGTAGCCCTCTCCTAGTGGTCATTCGGAGCATATATGGAGCATATCCCAAAGACCAGTCCCTCTTTCTCCAGAGTCTCCCAAACCGCCCTCTTAAAGGGGGAGGTACCATGATTGGAGACAAGCAGACTCCACTTGTTGGACAGGAGGATGGTTTCTCCCCCCTTGCCTTTTTCATGCTTGGTATTGAAGAAATTGGAATCCTTCCAGATGAACTTTAGACTATTTTCTAAAGTGAAGCCTACTGCTTTGAGTTCCTGAAGCATTACTAAGTCCTTTTGTTTTTCCAAGTTCAGGAACCTTCTAACAATATACTTTATGTTTGAGGATTCCAACCCCCTGACATTCCATGATACACAATTAAGGTTCATTTTCCACAATCATTGTAGTGCTCTCTACATCCTACCGAAACTGCTCAAAGCACTTAGGCAAATTTTCATCAACCTCAGGCCTCCTCGGGAGATTAGAGTATGGTACTTTTTTCCTTCTTTTCTTTTTAGACAATTAGACACTTTTGGGGGGAATGGGGATGGAATTACTATTTTTTCTTGGCCTTCACTGGTTGCTCACATATGACATTCTCTTGACTTGGTTGCCCTATGGTCTCGGCTAGATCCTCAGCATTGGGGCCTTTGGTGGGAGGGTCATAAGATATTGATTGGGTTCCCCCAATGTCACAATGTTTAGGCATTTTAGAGGCAGCCATTTCTTGTAGGGAAAGCACATAATTCTGGATTAGGTTAGCATTGATACCCTACGAGGATAGTTCCAAATTATCCCCCACCTCCACGGTGGCCCCACAGGGGTTTTTTAGCTCAACAGGATAGCACTCGCCCCCATTCTTTGGGCTAGTGATGGGTGTTGAGTGCAGGCTTCCAAAATCTTGGGGCTAAGAACATAGATTATCACAATCCCCTGTAGGGGGTAACCCGGTGTCCTCACGCAAGTTACCAGTGCCAACAGAATCCACCTCTTGGTTTTTTTTAATCAAATTAAGATGAAAACCGTCCCTTGAAAATTCATAGTTTTGAATCTTGGTAACAGGTCTTTCTTTATTTAAAAGATTAAATTTTTAATTCTCTTTCTAATTTCCCGCACTACATGTTGTTGTGCATTAAGCTTTTCCAAGACACTTTTATTCTCATTAAAATTAGAGGTTGGCTTATTGACAGGGCACTGGGGGCTGTCACTTAACACTTCAAAGGAGTTACACAACTGCAAGTCATTTTGGATGCATTCAGCAATGCATGGCTAGCAAGGCACATGGGAGGAGTTCAAACCGGTAGCAAGGATTCCATCTTCCTCTGCCTGTGCTTGTGATTCGCTCAACACAAAATGGTTAGAATCAGCTTCGTTTCCAGGATTAGACGTTCCCGCGACCAACTTTTTTTTGGGTTTCGGTTGGGAAAGACTTGGTTGCTGACATTAATGGTCTCCGCGACCAAGTTTGCATCTGTTGAGGAGTGGCTAAGGTTAAGCCTAGTTTTGGAACCTTGGGGAATTTTCATTTTAACATTTAGGATAAGGGGGCAATTTTTCCGAATGTGGCCCTCAACCCAATAGAGATAGTAGGCGTTGATGCCACCCAGGACCTCAATCTGTCACACAAAGTGTTTCAATTCATCTTTGACCTCAATCAAGTTAGGGACCTCCACATTAGGTTCGAGCGACACCAGAGCCCTCGCGTCTAAGTGGGGGAGGGTTGCTTTGGTCTGGTCGACATGAAGAACTTTCCCAAACGATGCAAGCAATGGCAAGATAAGCCTCCAGTATTCAAGCAGAAGGTTCTTGATCACAATCCATCTAGGACAAGAGAGGGCTAAGATTTATTCAGCAATAGATTTCGGGGACCAACCCAAGGCTCTAAAAGCACAGCCACCCAAATTCCAATAGGGTTTCGAGAGCGCTTTTTGCTGCATTTCATGATTCTTAAAAAAAATTGCAAATAAACCTCTTTGTAACATTCTACAAAAACTAACATATATTCCGAATTTGCTAGCCCAAATGTTTGAAAACCAAGAGTCAATGAATTTCCTGGCAAGTAATTTGTTAATATCAACCGTGGCTAAAAAGATGGTCGTGTCTTTTAGTCTACTTCTTTCACCAGATACAACATTTTTCATATCCGAGTTTGGAGATAATTTGCAATTCAAGGGTAGGAGAGAGCACTCACCTTGTTCTGACTCATTTCCTACCACTTCTGGTCTGAATGCAGAGGATGCCAAGAATTTTGTGTTGGTCGGGAGTGAAAGAGTGTTGCCAACAACGACGTCTTTGAAGGTTTTTCTAGCACTATCCGTCGAATTAACAGGGCTTTCACCATTAACTTGGCAGTCAGGAGGGTTCCTACCCCCCTCCATTTCCAGGCACGGGGCCGAGGGTACCTCCACCGATGGAGACACACAGAGAGTTTGTTGTCGGGCCGGGCCAGCCCAACACGAGAAGACGAGGAAGGCAAAAGACCAAGGAAAAATAACGCTAAAGAAAGAACAAGAGAGCGAAAAGTACGAACTTGGGTGTGGGAGGGCACAACCTCCCCCACTTGGCAATCGCGTCGAGAACCGGGCCCCGCTCCAAACCCTATTGTCCAAAATTAGCGCAGAGTCGTCCTCCAAATTCTTCAAACCTTTTCACAACACAAAAAATTTCTAGCACATGTACATTCAACCATGTTATTTAGATTAATTAAAAAAAAAATTTAGTGTAAAAATATTTAAATATTTAATATAAAATAAAGTTAAAAAATAAAAATAAATAAATATTTTATATTAAAATCTTCTTTTTTAATTAATTTAATCCTAATATTGAAATGTTCATATCTATAATATAAATTCTTAGGCGTACCCATTGCACATCAAGGTGCAATTGCTAGTTTTAAAAAATATCAACACAATTAAAATATATTAACAAAAAAACAATTTAAAGTAAAAACAATACAATCTAGACAATATGAAACCAGTAAATACAGCACGCGGAGCTCACTCTCCCAAACCGCAACGTCTACCCAGCCATCAGGGTTCACATTTGACTGTATTTATTAATTAATTGAAAATAAAAACACATTGTATTTTGATTTTCAATAAATTAATAAATACGGTAAAAAATTTGCTCCCAAACTGCCTTCAGCAGCTAAAACCAATTAAAAACAGTGGAAAATGAAATGGATGCGTAAAGGGTTGAGTTAAAGAAAGACAGACAATCAGCACTAAGTGTGCTGTTTAAGCCCAACCAATCCATTCTCAGAGAAGAAGGTTTAATCCTCCTGTTTCCAGAGGCTCCTGATTTTATAACCTCCATAAACAATAAAGCCGAGGTAATTCTTGATAGATATTGACAATTGATGCATGAATCTTTCTACATGCAGCTCTTCATTCGCAGCACCAAACTATTAGATTTCATACATGCATGCGCTGGTTTTAGATGTCCACTCTATTATTAGGGACTTCTTTTTTACGGTCTCCTATCATATTTAGTTTTGTGAAGGCACAAACATGACCACTGCATGCAATGACACATCATTTACACACTATATATCACAGGAAAATATAATGGAAATACTCTTCAACCAATTGTAAAAAATATGACTGCTGCGTGGCCTGAAATTGAAATAGTATATTTACATAGAATGGTTACACTTCCACTATAAACTTGAATTCAAATAACAATATTTTATTCTTTTGATATTCATGCAAAGGACTTACACCTTCCCCATAAGCTTAGGTTCAAATGACATCATCTTGAAAAAGTTTGTACCAGGACATTGAGGAAGACATTGCCAAAGTCCTTCCCTTAAATTGTATGCAGCCACCTTTGGACATTCTACACCTCCTACACAGCTAAAGCAGAGGCAATCCCCCACACCAACACACCCCCACTGCCAACTACTTTCATAGCTCATCTCAAGATATTGAGGGACAGAGGCAGGAGGCATGCTTACAAACTCTCTCCATTTCCAAAACAATGGATCTTTCTCATCCCTAAACAACTCCATGATAACTGTTTTCATTGGCTTTGACAGATCCTTAATTACTACTATCGCCAGAACTGACAACCCATATGCCACCATAAATGATTTCATTTCTCCTTCAATCATATTATCTCCAATAACAAGGTGGATTGGGAATTCAGCTATTTTTACCAGTTTAATAAAACTATCATCTTGAATACTGAAAGTCACAATAGTAATAGGACACCCTGTGCTCCAAAACAGAACACCATTGCACTCAACCATTTCATTGTGATATATAGAAATCACCTGTTCCACTGCACCTTCAAACTTAATCCGCCATGAATCTTGAAAATAATGGAAGATTTGTAGGGAAACAGATAACGTCCACGTGTCCTCTAACTTCACTACCAAGTAGGGCTCTCTGTTTCCTCCTTGTACAATCCCCATGACCCTGCCTTCCATATTTATATCTATCTCTTTATAAATTCTCATGAGCGGATTGCAAACATATAATTGTGGGGTGTATCGTAGAAGCAGTCCCTGCACTGAACTTGATAATATGTAAAAACCGAAATCATTCCCAAACGGAAATGGGAGGAAAGAGAGAGAGATGGTCAACCATTTTTGTGCAGAAAAGCAGTAGGCCATACAATGCCCTTCACCACAGAGAAGCAGCCATGGATTGTGGGTGGGCAGTGAAGAGAGAAAGCTGTGGGAGGACAAAAGAGTATTCCTTTCTCTACAGACTACGCGAGAGCAGGAGATTGATTGTAATGGAAGCTTTTCAAATATGAATTCCTTCATATGCTGAGGCAGCTCAGAGAAATCATACTGCTCCCCATCTCTTTCAACTGCTGAAATCAATTTTCCCTCCATTCGTTCGATCAAGCGCTTCCAAAGTATTGGATTGAATGCCTTTTTAACTCTGGATTACGTCTGTTCTTGATTTTCTTTTACGTCTGTTCTTGATTTTCTTTTAAGTCTGTTCTTGATTTTCTTTTCTACCAGCTTATCCTGCTTCCACATTGACATCCTTTTAAAGGTGTTTGCAGAATTGGGCTTGAGGAGTTGGGGAAAAAATCAAAATAGATATAACTTTAGAAAACTGAAAAAATGATAATATTTATCTTAAGAGTGTATATTTCGACATGCCTGGATGGGTACTACTTTATAGGTAATTATGTTTTATTAATAGTTTCTGTTATTTAATAATTTTATTATTGTAAACATAGTATTAATATATTTTTAAATTTATTTTGGTTTTTTATTTTTCGATTTTATTTTTCAATTTATTTTGGCTTTTTTATTTTTCAGTATTTATTTATTTATTTTTAGTTTTTTTAATTTTTAGTGTATTAGTCTAGCATTTAAATATTGTGTTTTTGTTTGAAAGTGATTTTTTAGTTTTAATTTGATTGTCTATTTTAAAAAGATTTGGATTTAAGTTTCACATTTTCTATTTATTATCTCAAGTCAATCTTGTCTTTGTACTTCTAAACATGGTTCAAGATTGTATGTGTGATTTTGATCTCTAAATTTTCAAAGACATAATTTAATCATGATCTCAAGTTAACTTGACTTCAACTAATAATTTTGTTGATTCTCATGTCAAATATTCAAATTTTCATGTTAGGGTGTCATATAAAAGGACAAAGCCTTAATTCATTTTAGATCATTGGATAAAATGTCAATCAAGCATCATCAAATTACTTAAAGACCATTACGTTAGTAGCTATAGTCGTAAGTTTGAACTTAGGTACTTGCATTGTACTTGACTTGTCTACAAATTTGTTCCAAATCATTATATTAGTTAAGGGACTTGATTTAGTTGCAAGGTGGGAAGCTAGTTGACTTATTTCCCTAGCATAGCAAATTTCAACAATTCTTTTTAACTCCACCATTTATAGATACATTAAATGAACATGAATCTAAAGAATTTAAGTTGTCAATTTACGGTCATACAGCAATTTCAAATCCAAAAAGAGGTTCAAGGCAATAATTTTCTATATTAGGGTCACATGTGTGGTATTGAACCCTAATAGATTGCAAGTTAGTTTCTAAATCCTAATAGTTGTGAATTTGATAGCTAAAGTCCGAGTTGGATCATTGACAAATGTTAAATTAAATCAACTTGTCTCGCAAAGAGTTAAGAATTTTTAATTGCTATAGATGTTAAAAATTGTGACTTTGAAGCCATCTAAATTCCTATTCTACAGTTTAATTAACTTTCCATCAAGATTTAGATAATGAAAACTATGTTCAAATGATTGGAAAACTCAATCAGATACATTAAACACTTTGCAAATATTATTCACCCTATAAAAATCCACTTTAAGAGGAAAATCCTAGTTCCCAACATAAATATTATCATATGTACTATAATGATACAATACACGAAGAGGGTTATAATGCAAACATTAGTCTCATCCTCCTTGTTCCAACTTTGCAAAATGTTATGTGTTCTTAGCTTGTCTAGAAAATTTCTTTTTGTTCTCTTCTATTTTTGTATATCATTATACTTTACTTCCATGCATTAAAGTACCATAACTATCCAAACATTTAATACGTTGATTGGATTTCTCATCTTTTTTAATTTTTTAGATTACACATAACAAAATTGTCACATGTCATTTTCAAGACCACTATTGTCAATTTGTAATGTCTCTTTTTAATTAATTCAATTATGTGGGCCCTATCCTTATTTTCTTGATTAGAATATTAAAATCTTTTAAAAAGGGGCCACAATTTAGTAGCAAGAGATAAAATAACAATAAATAATATGGGGTGTGGTTTTCCATAAAAAATTGTGTATCCCTAGGACACTTGTTAGCTTCTTCATGAAAAATTATAAGACAAGAAATTAATGAGGAGTTACAAGACAAAGAGGTTGGTTTTAGCAATAATCTCACTTATATTTTAGTTGTTAACTTTATAGGGAAAATGAGGCCTAATGGTACTATATATTGAGGAGCTTATTGGCCTTTGAAACATCAACCAAATTATTTAGTCTTTTTTATCATAGTTTGAGCCTTTTGTTCAAGTGTAAGATTCCAACATGAAAACCTTGGACATTGGAGATCAAAGGAGAAACCCCTTTGGTTTTTTGAAGACTAGGGCATTTAAATCACTTGATTTCTTAAGGGAAATCTCACATAGAAATTTAGGTTTGTAACTCCGACATCTAGTGCTTCCACTTGGTTAGATAGTTTTTTATTGAATATTTTTTCTTTAATCAATTTTCGAAGTCAAACCAATTACAATTCAAACATAGCACGACCACATAACACGTAAATTTTTTTGTATTTTATTGAAACTCAATTTTTTTTGGTTGGATCAAGGACTTCAATATTTGGTGCACTCATATTTTTTAATTTTTTTTTTTGATAATATGCTTTTTTCCATATGTGCAAAATAGAGAGCTTGATTTTCAGTGAAAAACCTATGTTTAATAAAACTAAAAAAAAAAATACATAATAAAACCAAAACATATTAAAATTGTAGTAGTTGGATAGCTTGTTCCGAGGACTACTTGATTCTAGTTGGGTTTGTGAAGTCTCCTCCATTTTCATCCTCAACTCGAGCTTCATGGACTTTCAAATTGCATGAGGGAGAGAATGAGGGTAAAGGGGGTTCGCTCAAACCCATAGGGGTTCAGTCAAACTAGGGTTTGCTCAAACCTAGGTTCGAGTGAACCCCCTTTCCTTTTGCATTTTGTGTGTTTTTTTGGGTGGGAAATGTGGGCCCAATATTTAATGGGTTCGTTCGAAATTTGGACCCCTAAAATTTTTTTTTTTTGCATGGGGTAGTTTTTTCTTGTTTTCCTTCCTCCATCAAATTGTAAAACACTATTGTGGCTTCACATAAAATGAATTTATTTCCAAGTACAATATGTCATATAAATAATTGAAATGTCAATAGTGTTAGCACCCACTTTTATGTGTGTAATTTTTCTCTACTATGCTCTATAGGTTATATTTTTTACCCTATCCACTCTTTGTTAATAACCAATTTGAGAAGTCTTTAGTTGGCTCCTATTGACATTTTATGCCACCCTTGGATCCCCATCATTTAAATCTGATCAGAGAGATCCTATGTGTGTATCTTGTTGAAATCCATTTAGGGTTTTGAATTGACAAGCTAGGGCTTCCAAAACCCTCATATGCTTAAACCCTAAACCCCCTAGTCTTGGTGACACTTTTTTATATTTCTCTATTGACTCCATGTAGTCATTTTCTAGTAGAGTTAGTTATAACTTGTGATTGTCGAAGTCATATCATGACCAACTCCTTTACCCTTGTCTTCTCGGTAAAGGCCCCATTAAAATATATGATTAATGTCTTATGTCCCTAGGTTGAAAATAAATATTTTTTCTCATCTTTAATCACCTAAGCATGTCCCCTTTTTAAGTCATGAGGCCAAGGCACATGCTTTATATTGAATTTAAGTCATTCAAAGTGGTGGGCCCTTTGATCTAATGACTCGTGTGAAATAATTCCAATTTAATCTCAATCATTCCCCACTAGCCTACACAATTAAAATATTCAATCTAAAACCATGTGGGCTAGCAGGCGTATGTTGCATGTCCATCCTTGTGAACGGGACCTACATGTTTCAAAGGCTTGTAGATCCAATGACTCTCGTGTGATGTGCAAATTGAATCTCGATTGTTCCTTGCTAGCTTGCACCGAGGAATATTTTGAAGATGTTGATACCATGAGGGATACTAGGTTGCTGCCACATGGTTTCATCTTGAGCACTGAGAGAACTATTAAGGAAAGGAAATATTTCATGAAATATTTCAATAGGACTCTAGAATCATTAAAGGTTGAGCTACTAAAGGGACTTTTGGCTCACGTGGTAAAAAGGAAAGTGAGATGTTTTAATCTCAGTTGTCCATCAAATGAAGGCATTAAGTATGTGGACCTAGGATTGGATTGCTTACAAGGTGAGCAAGTTGAAGGCTATCCACATACTCTTCAAGGATATTTTGGAACATGTCATGAAAATTTAAGTTCATTGCCTTTTGATTTGTTGCACCAACATTATTTAAACCAAAAGGCATCATATTCCAACAATACATCCCCAATGGATAAGTAAATTTTATTTTTTGATGGTCTTTATTAGCTATCATGATTTTCTTATACCCAAAAAAAAAAAATCCATGAGTGAAATAATTTCATGTCCAGCTATCAGGTCCACTATGATATCTATGTTGGGAAACAGAGTCATCCTTAGGACAAGCTTTGTTTAGATCTTTAAAATTTGTGTAGATATGTATGCTCCTAGTGGGATTTTAAATTGGAACAAGACTGAAAACCAACTCTGAATAATCAATAGGTCATATAAAACCTACATACAACAACTTATGTAGCTCTACTTTGACGAACAATGTGATCTGACGATGCATCTTTCTTAATTTTTGTTTTACTAGTTTTGCATCTAGGAAAAATATGAGATGATGGACTTCTAATGATGTGTCAAGACTAGGCATATCTACATACAACCATGCAAAGAAAATATTTCTTTCCGTAAGAAAATTTTCTAGATTATTCTATTTCTCATCATCTAATGAAGAAGCGTAGAAAGTAACTTGGGGTGCTTCCTCTGTTCACACATTGATGGGCTATGATTTCTCTACCAGGACTATTGATTTTCTTTCTTTATATTGGGGAGATTGAATCCTTCATCTGCAAGTGCCTCAGAGATGTTTTCACCATTGGATATGTCCTTTATTTTTACTATTTTAGAATTAGAAAGTGCTACATGGTGGTTTTCACTTGGTGACTTTTTCATGATTTTTAATTTTCTATTTTGTGACTACAAGATTCAATCATATCCCCAAAATAGGATTGTGTGTCTAGATCTATGTAAAAACCATCTTTATGATCTCCAAATGAAATATGCTCTCTAATATCCATGAACTTGAAAATTGCCTCATCATTTTTAAATGAATCCAAAATTTGTGTGTGTTGTTGGTCGCAATCAATAAGATGGGGATATATAAGTGTAAGCTCATTGTCTTGGGTTGGGGAAGAGAAGGATGTGGTGATCATGAATATAGAGGCATTATCAAAGAGGTCTATGATGCAAAAGGGTAAGTCATAAGTGTTCTTGTATTGGGATGTGCTTAACCAGGAAGAAGCTTTATCTTCCTCAATCAAGGTATCCAAGAAATGAGGGACCACATTTTTTCTTGAGGTATAACCAAGGCCAATGCTCTTCATTAATTGGAATTTGTTTTTTATTGTATGCACTATAAGTGGAATCTCTTCTTTCTTCTCCTTTTTGTCTTGGTAAATGCATTCAAATATGTTCTCTTCTATGATCTCTTTGTGTAAATCCCCCCACTTTTCAAATGTGGTGTTCTTAAACTTCTTGGATACTTTGTCAATATGTTGAGATTGACCATATGGTTTGGGATTTAATGGTAGTTTCCCCACAAAGAATGAATCCTTCAAATAATATTCACCACAACCCAATTTTGTGATCTTTTCCTTGATTTCAGGAAGAGTCTGCTTTGTACCAAATGTAGAGGCCAATATTGGAGGATCAACATAGGAGGAAGGTATAGGGACTTCATCATTTTTTAAGAACATGGATCACCTTATAGTACTTCTCCTCCATGCTTTTTTAGTAATAAAATGGTTTTGGATCTTCATGAGTTGTGATTTCTTTATCATTATAGGTAAATTTGATACATTGATGGTACGTTGTGTTGGAAAATGTGCCTCAATCTTACTAGCATGTAAAATCCTGAAAGTCTTACCGACTAGCAGTAGTATTCTTATCATTTGAAGTGCTCGGGTCACCGAGACATTGTTTATGTCTTGCTGATGGAAGTCATCGGCAAGACATGTTGATCACTATGAAGATTCCTAACTCTTTCTGCCTGGGGAGATCTCTTGCCGACAGGTTGGTGTCTAATGGTTATCAGGGAGACTTGTGGCAATAGAAGTCATCGGGGAGAGGTTTGAACATTTAGAATAACTCACCTTGATAGTGTATGTCTCACCGATGGTTATTCACAAGGATTTCATCGAGGAGACTCTTGGCTGACAGGTTTGCGCTCGATAAGAACTCTTGTCGATGGATGTGATCTCGCCAATAGGTTAGTGCATTCGATATAACCTCTTGGTGATAGCAGTGGTCTCTTTGACTATTATGTGCTCGGTGTGATGTCTCACCAATAGCGATGGTCTTGCCGATAGAGCCACATGAGTTGAACGTCAGTGTGACCTCTTAGCGATAAGGTTTCTCTCGCCGACAGGCAAGTACTTTCGGTGAGAACTCTTTCCAATAGCACTTGTCTCACCGATAGATCTACACAAGATGAATTTGTGTTTGGTATGATCTCTCGCTGATAGCGATGGTCTGGTCGATACTTCTGCAGTGGATATCGATATGATTTCTTAGCGATGGTGGTGGCTTTGAGCAATAACGACAGTCGGGTGTTGTGGCATCGGGGAGACATGGCCTAGTGTCTCACTAACATGTGACACAGTTTGAATGCCTTGACCAAATGACTATCCTAAGTGGTTTGTCTTTGACCAATCAGAGAAGTTGAATGTGAACCACTAGTAGTTGGACTATTGCGGCCATTCCTGTGAGGAAGATCAACAGACCATGAATGACATGGATATACTCTATAATCAAAGATGATTGTTTCGATGAAAAGTTTGAGGTGTGATCAGAGTGTATGAATTAAATTTAGAGAGCATTGTAACTGGGATGTTTTATACAAGATTGATCGGGAAATTATGTTGCTGTAATTTGACATCAAAGAGTGAAGCATGTACTTTGTATGTAATTTTCTTACTGTAATACAAAGGGGTTTTTCTTGGTGTGGTGGGTTTTTCTCCCGTAAGGGTTTTCCCACGTAAATATGGTGTTCATCTGTGTATGTTCATTTCTTTGTTTCTGTTATTTCTTTCATGAGTATCTAAATTCAATTGTAATTGTAAAATTTGAAATCACCTCTGCATTCTTCCTTGAGGTTTTGATGTTAGGAGAGTTTGTTCCACACCTAAGCTTTCCTTACAAGTGGTATCAAAGCTTTGCCAGTTGTGTTATCCTTGTGGGTATGTTGGGTTTTTTGTGTCAATTCTATTTAGTGGGAGTCTTGTAGAAGTTTGGTAATTCAAAATTATAGATTAAGATGACAAGCGTGTCAGGAAAGATTGAAATTAAGAAATTCAATGGCAGCAATTTTGAGTTGTGGAAACTTAAAATGGAAGATCTATTGGTTGATTGTGATCTTTGGCTTGCTGTGTCTAGAACGAAGCCTACAAGCATGAAGAAAGAAGATTGGGACCTTGCAGATAGAAAATCAAAGGGGTTGATAAGGCTCTATTTAGCAAACTTTGTTCTTCTGAATGTACATGAAGAAAAGACTACATCTTCTTTGTGGAAAAGACCGGGAGCTATTTATCAGAGCAAGTCCTTGGTGAAATTTTTTTCTTGAGGAAGAAGTTGTACTCTTTGAAAATGCAGGAAGGAGCATTTTTTGTTGATCACTTGAATGCTTTCAGCATGTTGATTGCTCAGTTAGCATATGTGGGTGTGAAGATTGATGAAGAAGATCATTGTATGTTGTTGTTATGTTCTTTGCCAGATTCTTGGGATCACTTGGTGATGGCTATTGGGAGTACGACATCCACTTTTAAGATGGAAGATGTTGTTGCTTCTTTGTTATCAAAAGAGATGAGAAGAAAATATTCTGAGATGGCAAAGGAGGCTCTTGTTGTTAGAGGAAGATCAAAAGAAAAAGGAAAGAAGGACAAGAAGTCCAAATCGAAATCAAAAGGGAGATCAAAGTCTCCTGGTAAGAAGTCCAAGGTAAAGTGCTAGAATTGTGGGCAACTTGGTCATGTCCAAAAGGATTGTAAAGAGGAGAAAAAGAAGAAGAAGAAGAAGTATTCTTCTGACAATGATTCTTCTCAGAGTGATGCAGATGTCTTCATTGTAGCCTTGGCTACACAGGCATCAGATGATGTCTGGTTGATTGATTCTAGAGCAACTTTCCACATGACATCTCATAGACACCGGTTCACTAAGTATGAACAATATGACAGTGGAAGGGTGTACTTGGCAAGTGATTCATCTCTGGAAATAGTTGGTCGTGGAAGAGTCAGAATTCAATTCCTTGATGGAAGAGTGAAGGGAATCAATGATGTAATGCATATACTAGGTCTAGCTCGAAATCTACTTTCTGTTAGTAAGCTGAATGATATTGGAGTGCAAGTCACGTTCTCTAGAAATTGTTGCAAGATGACTAGAGGCTCAATGGTGCTAGCTAGGGGTGTTCATATTGGTACCTTGTATAAGTTGGATGCACATGTTGTGCAATGCAATAGGGTCTCTATAAAGTCACAAAAATCTACTCATGGAGAAAAAGAGGAAAAAGTTCCTAATAGTGCAAACTCTATGGAAGTTAAACTTATAGTAGAAAATATTATGCTCTCGCATTATAGGCTAGGCCACATTGGTGAAAAAGGTTTTAAAACCTTGAAGAATAAAAACTTGGTTGAAGGGCTTGATGATTGTAAACTTAAATTCAAATTTTGTGAACATTGTATATATTGTAAATAACATCGTTTTTCATTTTACTCCAGTCCTCACAAATCTTCTAATTTACTTTATTACATACATTATGATGTTTTTGGTCTAGTAAATGTTCCTTCTTTTTCTAAATCAAGATTTTATGTATCGTTTATTGACAATTATTCAAGAAGGGCATTTGTTTATTTCTTAAAAATTAAATCAAAAGTGTTTAGGCATTTTAAGGAATTTAAAAATCTTGTGGAAAATCAGACTAGAAGAAAAATAAAATGTTTAAAGACTGACAATGGCAGTGAATTTTTTTCTGACAAGTTCGAGAGGTATTGTAAAGATCATGGGATTAAAAGACATAAAACTACACCCTACACTCCGTAGAAAAATGGAGTTGCAGAAAGGTTCAATAAGAGAGTGATGGAAAGAGCACGAAGTATGCTAAGCAGTGTTGGCTTGGAGGAGAAATTTTGGGCTGAGGCAGTTGCAACATCATGTTACTTGATAAACTATTCTCCTAATTCCTCTCTTGTTGAGAAAACACCTTTGGAAGCATGGTCTAGGAAGAAACCCTCTCTTAGACATATTCGTGTCTTTGGCTATGAGGCATATGCAAATGTGCCGAATGAGAAAAGATTTAAATTGGAAGACAAGGTTGTTAAATTTATTTTTATTGATTATAGTGTTGGCATAAAAGGATACAAGCTTTGGAATCCTGATACGGAGAAGGTTCTATACAACAGAAGTGTTATTTTTTGTGAGTTGAAACCTTCTACTTTGGATCTATAGTCAGAGACAAAATCAGAAAACAAAAAGGATGTAGTTGAAATTCCTCCAACACCAGATAAAGAGGAATTGAAAATTCAAAATGTACCTGAAACTAAGGAGAGCTCAAGTAGTTCTGAAAGTTCTAAAGAAGAAGAACAACCTCAGCCTCAACAAGTGAGGAGGTCAACACGTGAAAGAAAGCAAGCTGATAGGTATGGGTTTTCTATGTTAGATTCTACTTGTGCCTATGCTTTAATTTCTAGCATTGATGATACTAGGACTGTGAAAGAGGCATTTAGAATGTCTAACTCAGACTCTTGGTTGGAAGCCATGAATGAATAAATGGCATCATTAGAAAAGAATGATACTTGGAGTTTGGTGCCCTTTCCTGAAGGTAGAAAAGCTATTGGCTGCAAATGGGTATTCAAAAATAAAATAGGTCTGGATGGTAGTGTGGAAAAGTATAAGGCTAGTTTGGTTGCAAAGGGTTATTCCCAGGTAGAGGGAATTGATTATGGAGAATTTTTTTCTCCTAAAGCTAAGCTGGCATCAATCAGATTTCTTTTGTCACTTGCAACTCAGCGTATGACGTAGAGGTTGAATAGATGGATGTGAAGACAACATTTATTCATGGTGATCTTGAAGAAGAGATTTATATGTCCCAGCCTGAGCACTTTGTGCAAAAAGGTAAAGAGAAATGGTTTGCAAGTTAAAAAAATCTATGTATGGATTAAAACAGTCTCCTAGGATGTGGTACCAAAATTTTGACACTTTTGTTTTGTCTTTGGGATTTGTAAGATCAAAATCTGACCATTGTGTATACTACAAAGTTGAAAGTGATTGTATTCTTAATATTGCTCTCTATGTTGATGATATGTTGTTCATAGGCAATAGTAAGTTAATGATTTCTAATCTTAAGTCTCAATTGTCTGCAAAGTTCGTAATGAAAGATCTTGATGTAGCCAGGTATATTCTGGGAATGGAAATAACCAAGGACGGGAAGAGTAGAAAACTTTGGCTCAGTCAGAGTAAGAATATTAATACTGTTCTGGAGAAATTTTGTATGAATGGTTGCAAGAAGCTAGTTGTTCTAGTTTTGTAGGGAATGAAGCTATATGTTGAAGACTATCCAAAATCTCCTACTGAGATAGAGGACATGACCAGAGTTCGTTATGCTAGTGCAGTTGGCAGTTTAATTTATGCAATGGTCTGTACAAGGCCAAACATTTCCCAAGTAGTGGGAGTTCTTAGTCGCTATATGGAAAATCCTAGAAGGGCACATTGGGATGCTGTGAAAAGGGTGTTTAGATATCTGAAGGGCACTTTAGAATATGCTTTGTGTTACCATGGGAATTTGGTTGAATCAAAAAGGATTCTTAGCATTCAAGGCTATGTGGATTCTGATTGGGTAGGGGACATTGACAGTAGAAGATCCACCAATGGATATATTTTCATGTTGAATGGTGGTGCAATTAGTTGGATGAGTAAGAGGCAAGTTGTAGTCGCTTTGTCCACTACAGAGGAAAAATACATAGCAGTAACACATGCCTGAAAAGAAGCAATCTAATTAAAACTTTTGTGTTCTAACATTGGGTTTGATGCACGGATAATTACAATATATTGTGACAGTCATAGTGCTATTTTTTTGGCAAAAAATCCTACTTTCCATGCTAGGATGAAACATATTGATGTGCAGTATCATTTTGTATGAGCTATGGTGGATGATGGAAAGGTCTTTTTAGAAAAAGTGGATACTCTGGAAAATGTTGTAGATGCATTGACGAAGCTAGTGAGCACAGACAAGTTCAGGTGGTGTGCTAGTTCAATGGGCCTCAATGCCCATGAATTTTAGTAGTTTTTTTGTGCTCTAGAGGTGTCAGTAAGATCTTTCTCAAGTGGGAGATTGTTGGAAAATGTGCCTCAATCTTACTAGCATGTAAACTTTTGAAAGAGAAAAGTCGGTGAGACCCTTTGAAAGTCTTACCGACTAGCAACAGTATTCTTATCATTTGAAGTGCTTAGGTCACCGAGACATTGTTTTTGTCTTGCCAACAGAAGTCATCGGCAAGACATGTTGATTGCTATGAATATTCCTAAATCTTTCCACCTGGGGAGATCTCTTGCCGACAGGTTGGTGTCTAATGGTTATCGGGGAGACTTGTGGTGACAGAAGTCATCAGGGAGAGGTTTGAACATTCAGAATAACTCACCCCGATAGTGTATGTCTCGTTGATGGTTATTCACAAGGATTTCATCGAGGAGACTCTTGGATGACAGGTTTTCGCTCGGTTAGAACTCTTGCCGATGGATGTGATCTCATCGACAGGCCGGTGCATTTGATATAACCTCTTGGTGATAGCAGTGGTCTCTTCGACTATTTTGTACTCAATGTGATGTCTTTCCAATAGTGATGGTCTTGTCGATAGAGCTACATGAGTTGAACGTCGATGTGACCTCTTAGCAATAAGGTTTCTCTCACTGACAGGCAGGTACTTTCAATGAGAACTCTTGCTGATAGCACTTGTCTCGTTGATAGATCTACACAGGATGAATTTGTGTTCGATATGATCTCTCACCGATAGCAATGGTCTGGTCGATGCTTCTGCAATGGATATCGATATTATGTCTTAGCAATGGTGGTGACTCTGAGTGATAATGACAGTCAGGCATTGTGGCATTGGGGAGATATGGCCTAGTGTCTCACTGACATGCAACACAATTTGAATGCCTTGACCAAATGACTATCCTATGTGGTTTATTTTTGACCAATTAGAGAAGCAGAATGTGAACCGCTAGCAGTTGGATTGTTGCGATCGTTCCTGTGAGGAAGATCAACAGACCATGAATGACATGGATATACTTTGTAATCAAAGATGATGATCGGTTTGATGAACAGTTCGAGGTGTGATCAGTGTGTATGAATTAAATTCAGAGAGCATTGTAACTAGGATGTTCTATACAAGATTGATTAGGAAATTATGTTGTTGTAATTTGACATCAGATAGTGAAGCCTGTACTCTGTATGTAATTTGGTTATTGTAATACAAAGGGGTTTTTCTTGGTGTGGTGGGTTTTTCCCATGTAAATCTGGTGTTCATCTGTGTATGTTCATTTCTCTGTTTCTGTTATTTCTTTCATGAGTATCTAAATTCAACTGTAATTATAAAATTTGAAGTCACCTCTACATTCTTCCCTAAGGTTTTGACATTAGGAGAGTTTGTTCAGCACCTAAGCTTTCCTTACACATTGAAGCTATAACCTTCATGGCATGGATCCATGGACGACAAAGGAGAATGTTATAAGGTAATTTATGATCTAGTACCTAACAAGTGGTGTCTACAATTTTTGGTCCCACTTGTATAGGTATCTTGATTGTTCCTTGTGAACTCCATTCATTATCATCAAAACCATAGATTGTGATCCCTTTTGTCTTTTCAATCACATCCTTTGAATAGCCCAAATTTCTGATCAACTAGAGGGTACACATATTTAAGCCTGTACTTACATCTATCAATACTCTCTTAACCTTGTTTTTATGTATATATACTTTAAGGTGAAGTGCACGATAATGAATTTTTTGGGGTGGAAGATCATCTTGTGTGAAGAGTAATCAATGTGCAGAAGAAATGTGCCCTACCATGGCTTGAAATTGGTCAATATCGATGTCAGTAGGAAATATTGATGATAAAAGGAATTTCTCTAGAACTTCCTTATGAGCAAGTGAAATCTTCAATAGCTCCAAAATAGAGATTTGGACAAGAATATTTTTGAGTTGATCAATTAAGCTATAATCATTGTAATTATCTATTTTTGGTCCTCTAAATGGTAGAGGGGCTCCTTGTATGATAACTTTCCCTCATAATGTGATGACTCCACACTTAAGATTTTGACCTTGAATTGTGATAACAAAGGCATGCTTGTCATATGAATGTAGGATACCTATGAAATTATCATAGGTATGGTTAACTTCATTGTATGATTTTCCTTTTCTACCATCGTTTCCTTTCCCATGGTTAGGCATTGGATTCGTATATATACATAGATCCTTGTTTCTAGAACTTTTGAATTGTTGATCGACATTCACCTCACCATTTTCCATGAGGTCTTGTATGACATTTTTAATTTCACACAATTGGATGTTTTATTTTCATTTGTATGATGATAGTTGCAATAGTATCCATCCTTATACCATGAGGGTATAACTTGTGGCTCTCCATATTTCCTATATTTCAAAACTTTTAAGGTGTTTTCTTGGACCAACTTTTTCAAAACTATTTATATGGGATCCCCTAAGGGAGTGTACTTTCATCTTAGTAGGTAGTTGTTTTATCTTGGTTGTTGTCCTTGTTGGTTGTTAGCATTGTTGACATTATTGTCATGTTGTGTACCTCCTTGTTATGTTTTTCATTTGGAAGGTGCATTGAAAACAACCTTTGCATCTACAACCCCATCATTAGTAACATTCTTATTCTTGGCCTACATGTGGGATTTGTCATTGAAACTAGATGATGGGTGTTTGTCCTTATAGATTTGTATAGCTCCTTTTGCAATGAGGGCTCTTTCAATGTTAATTCCTTTAGATATGAGTTCCTCAAAAGTTGATACACATTGCATCCTTAACTAGAAATTAAGATCTATGCTTAAATTTCCTGCAAGGACCTCAACTTGTTGTTTCTCAGGAATAGGCCACTTGCATTTACTAGCCTTATGTCTCCATCATTGTAAGAAAGGTGCAAAGGATTCTCCTTTATTTTTTGTTTTAAGGTATAGAATTCTTCCAAATTGACCTTTGCATCAATATTCTATGAAAAATGTGCTATGAATTGACCAATTATTTCTTGTAAGGTTCTAATCCATAGAGGTAAGTGAGAAAACCATCATATTGCTTGTCCACCTAAGATTCATGGAAAAAGTCTCATGGTGTATGTGTCATTGTAATATACTTCCATGCATGCTACATAGAATTCTCTTATATTTTCTTTTGAATTACCTCATCCCTTGTATTTATCAAACTTTGGGATTTCAAAGTTTGGAGGGAATGGAACCATCATAAGACTTCTATCAAACGGGTAGGGACATAGATCTTGTACTGGGTACAATTTTTTTGTCTTTCTTTCTTGAATATCTTGGATCTTTTGTATTAAAGTTTGTATTTGAGTTGATATATCCAAGAAACCAATGCTTGGTGATGAATCATATGTATTGTATTGTGGAATGGTGGATGAGTTCAATAGTGGATGATGGTAAGGTGGTATGTTTGTCTTGTATTGATCATATGGAGGATTTTTTAAATTATTGAATGGTGGTGTGAGTATTGTATTGGCCATATTGATTTTGATTCATAACATTTTGAGAGTTTTTTTTACAAATTTTGTTCTACAAAGATTTGTTGTTGTGTTTGTAGTTGTCTTCGTACTTGAAACTATTGTAATTTTTATTGTTTTTCTTGATATGCAATACCTTTTTGTGGTGATGGCATGTGTTGTTGATGTTGTGGAGGAATGTTTTTTTGATGATTTTGTGAAGAGAATTCCATATGACCTTATTGTTGTTGATATTTTGGATGTATGTTTTGTTGGTGCATGTTATGGTTTTTAGGAGATGTTTGATATTGATATTGTTGATGAAATTGTTGATTTTATTGTTGTGGATGTTGTTGTTGATGTTCGTGGTTTGGTTGGTGTTGATTTTGTGGTGACATATTTGGTTGTGGCTATTGATATTAGATATGTTGATATTGTTGATATTGAGGTGGCTGATTTTGATATTGAGGTGGTTTATTTTGTGATTGATTTTGATGTTATGGTGGTGGATTTTGTGATTGATTTTGATGTTTTGGTGGTGTATGTTGATATTATTGATTGTTAATACCATTCAAGATCAAGTTGTGTGGTGGTACATTTACCCTATAATTTGTCATGTTTGTACCTTGAGTATTGAAGGTTGGTGGTTGTTGATGTTTTTGATTGTTAGGATCATTCAAACATAAGTTTTGTGGAGGTACATTTTCCCAATGACTTTTCATGTTTGAACCCTGAGCTTTGAAGGTTGGTGGTATATTTTTGTTTTGGAAACCTTGGTTTGTGTTCGTGTTTCCTTGATTTTGAGTATTGTCCAATGGGTTTACAAGTTGGTTTGAAGAAGTGGTTTGACCTATCCCTTGCAATGTAATTGTTGGTTGACTTGATACATTAAATGACAAAGGTTGTTGCATTGGTTGTGTAACATGTTTTTCCAAAGATTCACTACCATGAGGTTGATTTTTTTCTATTAGGTATGCAAATGTTTGATCCAAAGGTTGTTCTTTGAGTTTATTGACATCAAAATTTGATGGAAGTTTAGCCCCATTTTGTGCTTGTTTCAACATGTACAAGTTAGGATCTAACTTCATCATAGTTTCTATGCCATAAGGAAGATTTGGTTCTTGTGACATTTCAAGAATCTCATTGGGAGTGAATTCCCTAGGTTTTTTTGGATCAAATGTATTGTCCTCTATGTAAACTATTTCAATTTGTGACATTTAAGGTTTCGTTTGAGGTGGTAGTTGTACTTCATTTGTAGTAGTAGGCATTCCAAATGTTAAATCTCCACTATTTGTAGTCATTGGAATGTTTGACCCACCTTGATTAGTCCCCATGTTTTTTTTGTTTTGTAACCTAGTTGTGACCACCTTGGGGGCTGTTGATGATGATATTTTACTCAAATTTTTGTGTTCAATTTTTACCTCAAATTTGGATAAAAGTGACACGTCATTAACTAATTTTGGACCAATTATTTGAAATGATGTTTGGATGAATGAGATCGTATGGAACTTTTAATATAGACAATGTTTTGAACTAGATCTAAGCTTGTATTTTATGTTTGATGATAATGAATTTACCACTTTAAAAATAGACTTGTGACTCTAAAGTGTGCTAACTCACCATGATTTGACAATAATTTGACCTAATACTTAAAAAATAGATTGTTTTCAACCAATATGGCAAATTACAAAGTGAGGTGAAAATCTCATTTTAAATGAACTTGATGTCTAAAATAAAGTTGTTTGAATGGGTTGATTTTGATGTTTTTCTTGTTGCTTTTGAAATGTTGATCCAAAATGGGAACTAATGGTGTTTTTATTTTTCTAAAATGAAGTTTCGAATCTATAATTTTGTTGATGCTTTGAGTAACTTAGATAATTACCAGTTTTTATTTTTCATGAACCGGGTCTATTGAAAATTTGCTGATCGTAAACCAAGATTTTAAAAATTTATTAAACTTGCTACATTTTCCAAACATACAAAAGTGCGATGTTGTTACAGAAGTGTGACACTGTTTACTAAAGAAGCACGAAGATGCTCCCAAAAGTGTGGAGATATGTACAAAGACGTGTAGTTATCCATAGAAAGAAAATGTGCATACACACTAATTTAATGAATTAAATTTAAAGAATTAACTAGGGATTAAAAAGGTCATGATAAATTAAAATGATTAACTAATTCTTATGCTAAATTCAAAAGACTAACACCAAAATTAAAATTGTTAAAAATTAAACCTATTTAACAATTTAAATATTGGTTGAAGATAAAATCTCAACTAAGAATTTCCTTTTTGGGATTTTTTTAAGAATAAATGACAAATGAAATTACAACTTTTTTTTTTTTTTAATGTTTTCTTTATAATATTTGAAAATGCAATAATTTCACATACAAACATAATAATAAATACATACCATACATGTAGGTAGCACAATATGAGACAACAATGTTTGATTCAACATATTCATACAATAAACATAAATAAATTTATATACAGTAACACGTTTTTCCTCTCCACCTCTCCAATCAAGTGGCCATCTCTCTAAATATTGGAGCATCTTTTAAATCATCACGTTCAACTTAGAAATTTACATAAAATCAAAATAATATTGTCTCATTCATGATCATATATAATCACATATGCCACATAACTCAATTTCAAATTTGAATTATATTTTTTTGAACTAAAAAATGATATTATTGATAATCATAATGATTGAACATTTGTATTAGTCTAATGATAAAAGAGGGTATTTTTGGCACATGAAATTGTACCCTACTAAACTAGGTGTAGCATTCTAATGACACAATTAAATTGATCTCAAGTGTGGGATCCTTGTTTTTGAGATCAAACCTCTAGAGGTTGGCTTTCTCTCTAACCTAAATGCACCAATGTTGGTCTAACCCAACATTGAATAACTCTAAACTAATATTATAGCTAACAACCTACATAAGGAAAAGGGAGAGAGAAATATAAAAAACAAAGGGGTGGTGATGAACCTTGATTATGGCACTTCTTATTGCTCATTTCAACACAAAAAATCAATTAAACTACAAGAGGAACTCACACAATTCATAGCTAAATCATTCAAATTTGAAGGTAAAAGAATTTCACACAACACATCAAAAGTGGAAAGAGGTGAAATAATAGACTTATTAATCTAAAGGTATGGAGCCTATTTTACAAAAGTGGAGTTGCAAGGTTGTAGAGCTCTCCAAAAAGAAAAAAATGAAATAACTATTGGCAATCAGGATTGCACCCTTAGCCAAGTCAAACTTGCCTATCCTGTTGCAACATGGAAACACTCTCTAATTTGTGGGTAAACCAATGAGTGAGAGAAAATCTCTAGAGTGGGTTGGTTCCCTCAGTAAACCATTTAATCTAATAGAACTTCGGGGAAAATGGGAGAAGGAAAAAACTAAAAAGAAGAGATCCTAAACCTAAAGTGATTTACCAATAAATTGAAGATTCTAACCAAATTACACTCACAACATTATCTCAAAAAATTTGATTCTCACAATACCACCCTAAAAATACCTAATTCACCAATAATTTGCACAAAGGATCACTAATGGAACACAAAATGACACTTGAATTAGAATAGACTCTTGAAACAAAATTCACAAAACCAAGACATAAAGAGGATTCATCTCTTGAATCACAATCAACATCAATTGATATTGTAAATTGTAGACAAGAAAATAGGAAGGAGAAGCCTGTTGTTTTATTGAAATGAAGGAATACAAGATAAAAATATAATTCAAAAGAAGTTTACAAGTCTATCTTTAGTGAATATGAGAGCAAGAAACAAAATTATGAACCCTTGAGAAATTGAAATTTCTCAAACTTATAGCCATCAAGTTACCCCAGTAGTGAAAAATAGAAAAATTGGCCCCACTGTATCTCCAAAAAAATAACTCTTCTCTATTTTCAAGCTCCTCAGAAAAGCCTAAAAAATAGTTCCATAAATTGCTCCAAACTACATCAAAAAGATGGAAACTTCCTATCTCCAAACGGTCCATCCAAAAATCCTCAAAATCAAGTGCAAATAGCACAAGAACTGAAATTAGAAAGTTTAGTTTCTCATCTATTTTCCAAATCTACCCAAGAACTCCAACTCAAAATATAAATTTTTCAAGAAGACTTAAGTATACCAACTGCATTTAAAACCATAACAAACACCAAGGTAATTTATCGAAACATTACCATTAGTGATGTTTTACAATCATATGCAGATTCAGAAAAATAATATAGAAACTCTCCTAATACATCTATTTTTTACAATTTGAGTTCAAATATTTTGATTTTTTGTAGTTTGAGTAAAAATTAATATTTAAAAAAATCAAAACACTATTTGAAAGCTCCTATACATTTGATTTTTCTTACAAAAAATCATAAAACTAGATTATGAGCCCTAGACACTAAGGCATGGACAACTTGACCTAGTGAAAGGGGAAATGTGTATGTGGTCCACCTAAAAAGCACAAAGGAAAGGTATGGTTTTGTTTGATTTTCTTTAAAAATCAATAAAAATGCCTAAGGCATGGCTTGACCTAGGCATGACCACTCATAAGTCAAGGAACAAGGCATTAACATGGCATTTGATTTTTAAAAGAACGTGATTAAAATCACATTCAAATTGAGCACATGGGGAAACCCTAACACCAAAATTGACCCCTATCTCACATTTTGATCATCATTCTTCACTTGGCAACTTGGGAGAAAATAGGGCCTTATATTCGGCTGTCATGGAGAACTAGGGTTTGAGCTATAACTCCACCATTCGAGTTGCTTTCTCTGCGATTTTTGTTGCATCTTCTTCTATATTTGATGGTGAGTTGTTTGTTTTCATTTTAATGTCATTTTTTACTTCATTTGAGGAAGAAAATAGTCCCATAGGTCACAGCCATGACTAGTTTTTCTAGTGCATTTCATGTGTTTTATGTGTCTATTGCTTCCATGCTTTGTTTGGCCACCATGAGAATTCTCGGTTCGAGATTTTTTTTAAGGCTTGGTTTGTGGATTTGGTTGGCTCTCTTCACTCATAGCCATGGTAAGCTCTCTTTCTCCATATTTTTAAATGCATTTCCCTCTTAAATAAAAGCTCAACTTGAGCTTCTTTCACAAAATAATAGGAAATTTGTAAGTGAAAATGAATTCCTCTTGTATAGGTCATGACCATGCTTTATACATTTCTCCATTTCTACAAAGCATAAGTGATTCTAGGCTCGACCCATGATGTCAAAATCAATGGCATTTATAAAGAAGATAACTCTGGAGAAAAACATGTATTTTTTCTTTGTTTCCAAGGGCTTGCAGACCTTCCATGGTCATGGCTATGGCCATAACATGCTCCATTTTCCAAGGGTTGTATTATTTGAATACACTCGAACCATCATTTTCATTGTATTTGGACATGTTCTTAAACCAAAACCCCAAGTGGGTTTGCTTTGTGGAGAGAAAACTTTCCTCTCACGCCGCAGCCATGAGAGCACTAACTAGGGTTTTGATGCATTTTACATTTCTCATATATTTTTTGAATATGCATAAGCAATATGTTATTTCATTCTCTAGGTTTGAAAACCCATCATGTTTGCAGCCATTAACTCCATTAACTTCATTTTATGCTAGCTCCAATGCTTGCACGAGCTCAAAATATTGTTGTTTCCTTCTATATTTGCATTTAGAACACAATACCCTAAGTGGGTATCATCATTTGTGAAAGAAACTCACTCTCAAGCTATGAACATGAGAGTTTAGTTGGTTTATCTGCATTCTTATGTGAGCTCGAACTACCGATTATTTCTTCATTTTGCAAGTTCGTAATGCAAACCCATGTGGGTTTCCTCTTAAAAGTTCAAAATTGGGTACCATTGCACTTGTCTCCATTTTGAAACCCTAGCTTTTTGGTATTGGCTCACTATCTCTAAAAAGCAACAATGAATTCATTTTTCCAGTTCAAATACATATTGTTGTAGCTTCACTTTCTTTCTCTCATAATGCAAATTTTGCTTAACTCAAAAATCATACTTAATGAAACAAGTTGTTGTCCTTGCACTATTTGTAATCTCTCTTTTCATTGCATATGTGGTTAGCAATTACTTTCCTTTAATTCTTGCTTGAAGTGTATAAACACAATGAAATTCAAATACTATTTGGTGCTTTTAGTTACTTGTCAACAAACATGATTTCTTTTCCATGCAATTTTTATTCACTATTTAGCATGATTTGTAATGACAATTGCACACACTTGCACACCGAGAACTCAATTTACTCTTAAATGTATTGTAAATTAACACTTTCATTTCACTTACCCACTATACAAGGTTGCACTTAGCCAGCATGATACACTTGTAGATTACTTGTTGTTTGTTGTCACCCTTTTATGCACTTGAATGCTTCCGAAATGCACTTCTAATTCCACCTTCATCATAGCTTCATGTGACAATGCAATGAGATAGTTTTATGTATCTTTAGCATCAACTATTTTGATACAAGCCTTGAGTTTCTTGGTGTTCCATTGACATTAATGATGCTATTTCACATTACATTCAGCTCAAGCACTTAGTGTATTGCATTTTCAGTTCACAAGTGCTTCTTTTCCTTCACCCTTGACCTTCGAGCTTCATTTGCAGCCACTTACAATTCTATTTCTGAATGGGGCAATCTCTCTTCTATACTCTTCATACATTTTTATCTCTCAAGAAGCAAATATTGATGTGAAATTTTGATCTATGCATAGCATATTTTGAAATACAACACCTAATAAAGGTGTTTTGAAACTTCTCAAAATGCTTTAGTTGCTATTGTTGATTTGTAAACAAGGCATTATGTATGTTTGTTCACTATCTCATTCCATGATGATGCACTCCTTATGATGATTTACTTGAGTAATTGATCACCTATGATATTCAATTCAACTTGAAAGTCCTAGATGATCAATTGTTTGAGCTCTTATGACACTTGTGGTGCACTCCTTTAGATGCATATCTCTTTGAGCAATACTGATTTGTTTCTTTTCTCAACCCCTTTATGGAATATTAAGGGGCAACATGCCAAGCTCAACCCTTTTGGGAGCCCGTTTTACACCACATGCTTTAAAATATTCAAAATAGATTAGCAACATGGATTTTCCTATACCTGCACAAGAAAAAAACAATTTTAGATTAAAAAAATAAATTCAAAGTTTCTTATAATGTTTCTTCCTTGGTATTCTTTTGTACTCCTCTTGTCTTTGCTCAATTGATTCAATGCATCATAAGTAGTATCCTACATTACTATTGATAGATCATGTAGAAGGATTCATAATCCGATCTCTAACAAACATTTCATCCACTTGTAGGTTCCCTTGGAGAACGGGGGAAAAGAAGAATGCACAACACTGAAGGCAAGTCAAAGACAAGTTTAAGCAATGACAGCTATGTTCCCTCTTATGTGCTCTTTTCCCTTTTTAATATTTAGTAGGTAGTGTAGTCTTTATGATTCATTGTTTTAGCTACTCCCACAACTTGTGTGGGACACTTGATTCTCTTTTCATCCCCAATGAATACAAAACAACATTTTGTGCAATTCGTTAGGACTGAAAAATCCTATTCACTATTTGTTACATTTGATTTCATAAATTATAGAAATTCATGTGACCAGATCCATTTTATAACCCATGTTAACTAATGATCCCATAAATACGGCCTTTGGCATATAAGCATCTCCTTGATCATAGTTGAGAAAAAACTATAAGAGCAATTGATGCTTATTGGGAAGATCACGTGCATGTCTTTCCAATCAACAAGTCATAGCCCTTTATTAAATATTTTATCCATATTAGGAAGAGATAAATAAAGTTACAGCGATCAAATATCCCAAAGATAACAGGCGTGCATAATCAGGAAGATAATGCATAACATTTCATTGATAAAGAACTAATTGGAAAAAGCAAGCTAGTTGGAGGGAAATTTTCAAATCACACTAAGCTCGTGCATCACGCCAATGGAGACCTTATCGAGGAGAAACATACATACTTTCACTAATAAAATAGAAGAACAATTGTATCAAAGAGACATGTATGATCGGAGTGGGTTCCTCAGATCTCTCCGACTACATAGGTTACTCTAATGAGGGAAACTAGAATTTTTTTTGAGGAAAGTCCCACTGCCTTATCCCAATGAACAAAGTGGTAGAGGAAACATATTAGGGAGACCAAGTATATAAGAAAGATATCTTATTCTCTTAGCGATGATACATATCAGCCCGATGATAATATGGAATGACCACTATTTGTCAGAAAGACACCGGGCAATGCTTAAAAGGATTTCTAATGGTCTAGATCACCCTGATCTTAGGTAAACTTCATAATGTTCTCCTTGAAACATTAGGAATTGAAAAGAAAGAGAAAAGGAAATTGTACAATAACGGTGGAAGTATTACAATGTCTTCCCAACTGAATAAGAGAACCAAAGGGACACTTCATATCAAAAGGGCATTCAGTTAGTCTTGGTGATCAGTTATGAATGTATAAACAAAGATGGTGCCAAATAAAGCACACAGATTGACCTAAGACTACAGGGGTTTCATCGATGCAATATTTTTGTATTGCTCTAATGTTTTGAAATTCAAAAAACATGTTGCATTCATTTCCAATGGCAGACATTAATGGCTGCAAGAACGAACCTTATATGAACATTTCTGATTGAAAATAGATTGAACCAAAAGAATTTTCAAAACTTGTAGTGAAGGACGGGAGATTGAGTGGAATTCAAGGAATTTAGTGTGCCCAAAAACATAAAAGTAAGCATTCAAAACATCCCTGCAATTGATATATTTTAATTCAATTCTACCTTCTTTTAGAGAAATAAGATGGAAAGTTCTACAAAAATAAAAAACAAGAAGCAACAAGGTGAAAGTAGCCAGTCTAAAAATAAGAAGCAGAAAATTGAAATGGGGCAAGAATTGAAAACTGTAGACACATAAAATATACCAATTAACATCGTGCATTCGATCTTAACTTACTAACATTGTTTCTCCTTGAATCATCCCTCGGTCTAACCATTTAATCAAATTCCCCTATCTGATTAAATTCATCAATATTCATCTTTTAATTAAATAAATCATTTTATCTAATTAAGTCATCTCTCTTGTTAATTATATCAATCCATCTGATCTAATTATCCCTATTTAATTAAATAATCAATTTATTTAATTAAATCTCTAAGGTTTGTCCATTAAATTAAATAAATTAAAACTTTATTTGATTTAATCTAACACCATCCCTTTTAATTAAATAAATCAAAATCCTTATTTAATTAGCCTCTTATCATATTCCTCTCTTATTTGATTTAAATAAACCCATAAATCTAAGTCAAAAAAGTCAAATCATCTAATCTCCTGTTAAATTAATTAACCCTTGATTAATTTAACCTCATCTCATGTCACATCCTCTAGATAATGCAAGTTGCACAAGAAAGTAGGTTTAATTCATTTATTAAATCTCTATTTTCCTCACAAGGCATCTTTTGGAATATTCCCTCAATTTGAATTCAAAAATTCCAAGTCAACATGTACATCCAACAAGGCATTTAAAATCTCTTACATGTCCTTTGCCTTGATCCAAGTGGCATTTATTGCATTTTCACTTCCCTCTTGCATGTCATTTCAACAAATTTGAATTTCAAATATTGGCATTTATTGGCACAAACCCCAAATCTTGCACATACTCCATCCATTCATAGCTTGAAAAGTGGCACCATATCATTGGATGAATGTTAGTCCCACATTGCTCAAATTTGGGCATTCATCCATCTTAAAATCCTATAAATGAAGAGCTCCTCTCCTCATTTGATCATCCACAATCCAAGCAAAGTTACCATGCTCAAATATCTCTTGAATTCCATCCATCATCATTGAGTCATAGCTAGATTTTGCAGATTTTTGGCTTGGAGTTCTCATCTTTCATCAAAGTGGATCAAAATCATCTTCAACTTCAAATCTTGCATCATAGGAATTGGGGAAGGGCCAATTTTCACATCAAATTGGCACCAATTCCCCCATGGGATCATGAATTTTCATATCTAATTAGGATTTTATCTTGTTTTTGTCATTTGCATTGTGTTCTTCAATATTTTCTTCCTAATTTGAGTTTGTAAATGGATTTCATGGGGAATCCTTGTTTTCGCTTGTAAATTTTTGTTTAACTTGTTTACTCATGTTGTTTTGCAAGTACCAAGGTTGGGGTTCGCACATTTGGCGCTAGGAGGGCTGGATATCATTAATTCTAACTTTTTCTTGAAATTTCTGTGTTTTTCTTCACACACAGAAAATTCCAAAGCGGGCTCGGTAGCGTCACTATTTTGGCACCACGGGCTCATCAACGTCACTATATGGCACTGCATAAAACACAAACTGCACCATTGGAGTCATCTTGCCAAAAATTTAAAAATTTTAACTCTGCCACTAGACTCGTTGACTTGTAGGATTTTTTGAAATTTTTGAAAACAATGATGCTGGACACGAACTGCGACACTGGGAAAAATTGCGACACAATTGAGCTCTTTGTCCCAACACAGAGCGCCACTGACTGGTAAGCGGCACTGTGAGGGCGACGCTGGGAGAACAAACTGTGACACCTTCACGAGTTGTAACGCTAGGAGACAGTAAAAGGGAGAATTTAATTTTTTTAGCACATTCTTTTGATTTATGATTTATTTACCTTCTGTTTTCTAGTTTTTAACTTCTTTGTTTTTCTAGAATCTGATTGTTTTTCTTCTTTGTAGGTTGGAAATAAAAAAAAAAAGGAAGGAGGAGTATGGTGATGACATTTTTCCCAATCAAAGTATTTGTTTAACACTTCTTTAAGAATTTGTTATCTTTTCATTCTTAGAACACTAGTTTTCATTTGGGCTTAAAAAGAACCTTTCAATTCTTTCTTTCAAAGGTTAAAATGAAGAATAAGATCAACAACTTACTAGATTTCGTTTATTGGATTAACAAATTGAACAAATGTCTTTCACTTGTGATTTGGTTCTCTAAAACGAACTCACATATTGCATTGAGGATTTAAAAAGAACAAGTGTACCTTTGGTTTGTGAGGGTTACTTAGACTAAAGCCATCGAAAAAGGACGTATGCGCTTCTCTCGCGCTTTATAGTGATCTTGAGAATCAAAAGGCCTTTTTCATGAATTTGGGTTAAGATAAAGCAATCACCTCCACACTTCGATTTGGGCTTAAAATTGAACAAAATCTTGTGCGAGTGTGAGTGGGGGCTTTGTTGTGTATATTCTCCCTCCTTGTTGCCAACAAGGATTGATCAAATTATGAATATTGTCCTCCATTCACTTTTGTTTATCCTAGAGGGCCTGCCTTGGGGAAAAAGTACTCACCCAAGGGAACGACTCAACCGGTAACACTCTAAAGCCAAGAGTATTTCCAACTGGGATATAAATGTGGATATTGGAAGAAATGCCAATATCATGCGGTTGATTTCGACAAGATGGATCCAAAAGGGGACTCTTGTCATATGGGTCAATCTCCACGAATAGAAAGTCCTTACTAAAACCCATGTGCTAGAATTTTCCAAAATTCTTTTATCTATTTGTTGGTGCAAGAACGGTCGTTCTCAAGCCACCCCACACTTTTGCAGTCTTCTAGTAGAAATGAAAAACATGCCATGGGACTTTCATGGGTGTTGATGCTTGGCTGCCCCATATAAGTGAGTGTCGTGGAGGGGAGCTAGTGGGGTCAAGCATCTAACCATTCACTAGAGATAAGTGTAGTTGGACTTGTCCAAGTGGGAATCCAACAAATATTTTCTTACACATCTATAGGATTGTACTTATTCTTGGGTTACAAAATGCATTACTTGAGCAAAAACATCACGAAAACAAACACTTAACATCATCCAAATTTCAAACCCTTTTGAAGACAAATACAATTGACTCAATCCATATGTTATTGCTTTCCCTTGGGATTCACATCCTTAGAGGTTTCTAAACATTGGATTATATCTCAATTTGTCTCCTTAAGTAAACTATAGGAAGACCCTTGCCTTGAGTTCATTGAATTTCCACATAACATATCTTGTGGGGTTTCAAGAAATTAAGACATTGGACATCTTAGTTTGAAAACCTAATTGAAGAAAGTGTTTTTGGTAAAATAAATACATTAAGCAAAGCTAAGCAAAAGGAACTTTCATGTGTGTTGAAGACCCACTATCCCAAAAGAAAAACAAATCATTGGTTGGAAATCCGAAAATGAATGTTCAAATGAAATCATTTCTTGTTTACAAAGGTCATTAGGAAGCATTTGCATGCTCTTCAATACCTAGGTCTAAGCAAAAAAAGTGTACCTTTTTAGGGTCATCTTAGGATCAAAACATATCAAAATGTATTTTCATCCATCCTCCAAAACATCAAAACAAATCCATCTCACAATCATCACCTTTTGGAAAATCTTGAAATCATCCTTGATACTAGGCTTTGTGGAAAAATCAAAATCATCAATATCATTGAGACTAAACCCTTGAAAAACATTTATCAAAAATACCTTTGGCTAGGCATGTGTAGATGCATCCTTTTGTATATACTTAGTCAAAGTTATCAAAATCATCTTGTCTACCTTAGTGTATGTAGATGAATCCTTCTTCATATGCTTAGTGAAACAATCATTTTTTTTGAATAGGTGTGGGTAGATGCATCATTCTACTCACACATATTCAAATTATCATCCTTTGAACAAAGCTATCCCTTAGATCATCATCCAACATCTTAAGGGTCTTTTTGTTCAAAAATCCAAATCAAAATTAAAATCAAAATCAAGGACAAAATGTCAAATCTCATAATCCAAAATCAAGGATCAAAATCAGCAATTCCTAAAAGCCTAGTGTCTCATTCAAGATTTATCAAGAGCCACAACATCCATATCATCCATCCCTAATCATCATCACATCATAACCTTTGATACTCAAGGAATCCTAAAAAAAAAACCTTCTACTTTGGGACATAAAATAGAGATCAATCCAAAGAATCAAGAGATTCATCTCACATATTCTTGATCCTTGTTTTATGGTTGAAACGAGATCTCAATACAAAAAGAGTATGGAAGCCAACAAAGAAACACCCGCTTCAAGTGATCTTAGCCAAACAAATGTAGAAATGAATCCAGCTGAATCAAGTAATCCATTGACCCTCTCATCATCGCAAAGTCCGCAAGAAGAAAATGAAGGAGAGGATCTTACCTTTGGAATGTCTCGGGAAGAAATGACTAAAATGCTTCAAAATCCGGAGAATCATAAAATCATCAACATCATGATGAGACTCAACCTGACCAAGTTACCTTCGGATTTTGATGTAAGTACTATAGTCGAGACATCCTTTCCACCATCCCCATTTCATCTACACCTCCATCCCAAAACATCATGCAAAACATTCTGCAAAACATAACATCGTTTGCTCCAACCCAACCCAATGTCAACAAGGGAAATACATTTCTCAATGCTCTTCAATCACATCCCCTCGTTAATAATCAAAACTTGGACACAAACACCACATTGGAACAAAATATACCCCAAAACCTATTACACAAAAATGTTCCTCTCACATTCCATCATGATCCATCATCATCATTTTTTCACACAACTCCTCAAACACCTCTTCTCACAAATTCACAAGAAGAGGGAGATATGTTTGGACTAGGGGGGCTATTCAACACCATGACATTTTCACAAGAAATCACAACCCTTACCTTCCCACCTCTTCTGCCATTACCATTATCATCCACACCAATCCTTGGTTTAGGGCTTCGTCCCCTACCAAGTATCAATCAAACCGCTATCTCAACCATCAATCAAAGCATTGCACCAAGCACCCAAAATTTTTCATTGATATCGCAACAATAAACGATAAATGCACAAGCAATGGCAACATCATCAAACACACCCATAACATCACAAATCATGGTCTCTCAAGGACCAACCATCACATCAATACCACTATCCAACACCCAAAACATCAACACCACCTTCATGAACACCATTCTGAATCCACCACCACCCCCACCACCACCAACTTTCACCACATCAAGCCAATAAGATGCAACATTGCAAGCTACTTTTCAAAGAGGATACCAACAAGTTCAAAAACAAAAATCCATACAACAAGCCGCTCAAGCTGCCCAAGTTGCACAAGCTGCACTACAAGTGCAACAAGCCACGCAAGCCCAAGCATTATTGCAACAACAACAATAGCAACAACAACAAGATGCTCAAGTTACGCAAGCTTCCCAAGTTGCACAAGCCACACTACAAGTGCAACAAGCTACACAAGCCCAAGAATTATTGCAACAACAACAAACTTCCCAAGCCGCACAAGCATTGCAAGCACAAAGGGTCGCTCAAGTACAATTTTTATTATAGCAACAAGTTGCACAAGCACAAGCAACACAAGCTCAATATCAAGTACAACAAGCACAAGCACAAGCATAACTTCTTGCACAAACAACGCAATTGCAAGCATATCATCAAGCACTAAAGCAATACCAAGAGCAGCAAGAAGCAGTAGAATTGGCAGCCAAACAACAAGCATTGTGGGAACAACAGTAAGCACAACAAGTGCAACAAAAAGCACAAATCCTAGCAGAACAACAAGATCAACAACAAGCATTGTTCATACAAAAGCAAGTAGAAGCCTACTTCGCCTACCAGAACATACAGATACCATCGAACAATGCAACAAACAATCCACTCATCCAGGCCTCAATTCAAACACCCCAAAACACCTTCATCCCACCCCCTAATCCACAAAGTGATGTGACGACACAACTCAGGTTGCTCTCACAACAAGTGCTCAACCTTCAATCAGGGTGAACAACCAAAACACCAAGAAACTTGTGTCCCTATCCATTTGATAGGAGCTTAGAGATGAAACCATTCCCTAAGGGATTTGAAATCCCCAAATTTGACAAATATCGAGGGATGGGAAACCCTGAACATCACATCAGGGAATTCCAGGTTCATTGCATGGAGGTCGCATATGATGATACTTATCTGATGCGGCTATTTTATAGAAGCTTGGCAGGCCCCGCTATAGAATGGTTCTCTCACTTACCTTCAAGAATTAGAACATTCTAAGAAATTAGGGACACATTCATTAAGAACTACACATGTAACATTGCAATGGATGTTAGTCTCAAAGAACTATATGCTCTAAATCAAGGGAAGAATGAATCTTTTGCTTCATTCCTTCAAAGATGGCGATCCAAGGCCAATTAGAGCAAGTGGACCATGCCAGAAGAACAACAAGTCTGTACCATCATATCCAACCTTTAAAGCCGCTTGGCATTTCATCTCAAGGTTCAGGGCATCACCACATATGAGCAATTGATATCCAAGGTGCTCAGCATCAAAAGAGCCCTTGTGACTCAACCCGTGGAATCAACATCATATCACAAACAAAAAAACAACCTCCCACCATCCAATTACAATGATAAACCTCACACATAGGCAACAAACAAGAACATTACTAATGATGGTTTCATAGATGCTAAGGTGGTCATCAGTGGTCCATTCCAAAATACACCCACACCGCAAATCCAAAATCAACACCAAAAGACTCATCACACAATATACCAACCCAACAACAATCCAACCATCAATAATCTCAATGACCAAAGAGGACCACCCCAATGCAAAATCCATCCCAAATGAAAATATGCTATTTTGGGGGAACCATTGGAGGACATAATGAAAAATGTGATTGACGAAAAACTCTTCAAGCCTCCTACATTTGAGAATTACCAAGAACCCAATGTCAAACCCCTTGGTATAACGAAAATCAACTTTGCAAATTTCATAAAATCAAAGGTCATACCACGAAAAATTTCATGAGACTCAAAAATATCATCCAAGATCTCATTGACAAGAAAATCATAAATGTGGAACCACCTACCGAAAATTAGGATCTTAAAATCTACACAAAACTAATGCCGAATCATGGCAACAAAGGGAAAAAAATGATAAAGGGAAGGGCAGTGCAAATCATGTGTACGAAATGGTCATTGCCTCCCTAAATGAAGACTACATGGTCATCACCATCAAGGGCATCCATTCTGAAGATTGTGGAGTCACCACAAGAGGTGGCAAAGTCACCATTGCAAGATCATATCAACCTAATAGAATCCCTTCATCTAGATCCGTTCTACATAGCTACAATGTTGTAGAACAACTCAAGAGAACACCAGCACACATCTCCATCATGGAGTTGTTAAAAATATCATCAGTGCATAAAAAGATTCTCGAGAAAGCATTAGCCTCATCCACTATCCCCACAGATCTCGATGCAGACCAATTCCAAGCTATGGTCGGAAATATCATAACGCCTAATCTCCTTACATTCTCTAACCAAGATTTCCTCACCCAACCATCTCACAACCGTGCACTTCACTTGGAATCCATTGTAAACAAGAGCAAAATCCAAAGGGTCCTTGTGGATGGAGGTGCAAGTTTGAACATCTGTTCTCTCAGCCTCATCAAGCAGTTGAAAATATTAGAAGATTCCATTGACAAAAGTAAGGGCATCATGATAAGAGCATATGACGATCAAGAAAGAGTGTCTCAAGGCACAATTAAATTCCTTATTCAAGTAGGGCCTACCATCATGGAAACCACCTGTCAGGTCTTGGACCTCGACTTGCCATATAATATCCTCCTGGGATGCCCATGGATCCATGTGATGAAAGTCGTAGCATCAACCTTCCACCAATGTGTGAAATTTACACATAATGGACAAGAGGTTATTTTCCATGGAGATCTCGAACCATTTTCATATTGCAAAAATATTTAGGCAAATTATTACAAAATCCCCCAAGTGCCAAAGAATGATGAGGGCCCATCCACACCATATATCGACCCTGCCACTCTCGCGTCCACTTTTGCGACAGAGACACCCGCCATCCCCACCATCCCCACCATCTTTGATATCAATATCATCATCCAGGAGGATGATTGTGGAAGCTATAGTCTCCTTAACAATGCTTTTGTAATAGGAGAGTTACCACAATCTCCTAGATCACGAGGACGCCCACAAGAAAACCAAGCCTCCACATCACAAACATATCCTGAAAACTATCCCGAATTCACAAGATGGGGAGACCTTGGCCATGAGTATATTGAAGTAGATCCATCTCACATGTTGTATCAAGATGACAGAGTGGAAGCTAATTTACCAATGGATGAAAGAATCAAGGGCCTACAAATGATGCTTGTAATGGGCTATTACAAAATTCAAAGATTGGGACAAAATGACAATGGGCTCATAATACCTATCATGCCAGAGATGCAACCCATAACAAATCTTGGTCTTGGACGTACCCCTCTGAGAATAACCATACGTGGCCAAGGTCCTCCAGTTAGAATGGTTAATATTTCTCCTCAACCAGTACTAGTACAAGTACACTCACCAATAGTCACAGGTAGAGACACACATAATTTTATAACTAAGCCCTATATTAGTAGCGATGATGAGGATTCCATATCCAATCTACCTAGGTTATTTGAGGACACTGCCCTGTGTATGATTAGAACCCTCTCCTTTGAAACAAATCATCCAAACCATGAGATCCATTTAGTGTACACCCAACTGATCGACTATGACCAATGAGGACCACCAGTTCTCGATACATTCAAAAATGATGAGGCACTCTCAGAATTCATGGGATTCAAGGATAACATTCTAGATGGAGATCACAAAGCAGGATTTATAATGGAGTTGGACACACATGCCTATTACAGGGAAACAATTGAATCCTTCAATCGCAAAAGTGAGAAACTAAGAATCATATCCAAGTCCTTGAGTGAAAACCACACACTGGCACTCTCAGACAAGAAAAAAGTAAAAAGAAAGGATGTATCCGATGGCGAAAACCTCTAAGGCACCCAAGGATAAAGGATTCAATCTTCCTTTAAGAGCTATTCATAAGGAAAAGTCAACAGTCTTGGCCGAAAAATGCAATCCTATCAACCTAGGAACAGAGGAGACCCCGCATATCACATTATATGTGGAATCACTATTATTAGAAGAGCAAGAACTCCTAGCAGCATTCCTAAGGGAAAGACAAATAAACTTCACATGGAGTTATGCTGATATGCTAGGACTTGATCCAAAGACTGTGGTCCACCACTTAGCGGTGTATCCAGAAGCAAAACCTGTCAGAAAAAAGCTCTGAAAAATGCATCCTCAAATCGCTCTATTGGTCAAAATGGATCTCAAAAAGATGTTAGATGCACGATTTATCCAACCAATTGATTATCTAGAATGGGTGTCAAACTTGGTACCCATTTCAAAACCTGACGGATCCATCAGAATTTGTACAGACTTCAGAGATTTCAACAAGGCATGTCCCAAGGATGATTTCTTGCTTCCCAACATCGACATGATAGTAGACATGACAGTAGGGCATGAGATGCTATCACTAATGGATGGATTTTCAGGATACAACTAGATCATGATAGCAAAAGAGGATCAACACAAGACAACTTTCACTTGTCCATTGGGGACATACTATTGGAACATGATGCCATTCAACCTAAAGAACGTAGGAGCAACATATCAAAGGGCCATGACATTGATCTTCCATGACATGATTCATAAAACAATCAAAGACTATGTCGATGACATTCTAGCTAAGTCAAGGAAAATACAAGATCATATGGTAACCCTAAGTGCTATCTTTGATAGACTAGAGGAATACAAAGTCAAACTAAATCCAAAGAAGTATGTCTTCAGCATACAATCAGGTAAATTGCTAGGATACATAGTATCCATGAGGGGTATCGAGGTAGATCCAGCAAAAGTGAAGCAATCCTTGAGATGGAAGCACCAAAGACATTAAAACAATTGAGAGGTCTCTAGGGAAAACTACAATCCATCTGACGGTTCATAACACAACTGGAAGACAAGTAGAACCCATATTCTCACCTACTTCACAAGGGGGTAGTGTACAAATGGGATACAAAATGTGAAGAGGCATTTAACAAAATCAAGGAATATCTATTGACACCACTAGTTTTAATGCCACCCATCCCAAGAAAGCCATTAATCTTATGTGTTAGCAACAACAATAGCCCTTGGAGCTCTCCTAGCTCAACATGATGAAAATGAAATAGAGACGGCCATCTACTACATCAGTAGGACAATGGTCGGTCATGACCTAAATTACTCCTTCATCGAGAAAGCTTGCCTCGCAGTAGTGTTTGCATCCCAAAAATTTAGACATTACATGTTGGCACACAAGATAAAGCTTATTGCGAAAATTGATCCCCTCAAGTATCTACTATCAAAGGCAATGCTCACAGGAAGAATAGAAAAATGGGTAATGATATTATTAGAGTATGACATCGAGTATGTAGAGTGGAAATCCATTAAGGGACAAGTTATTGCAAATCAACTAGTAGAAGCACCCATTTATTCTAAGAACCCTCTTGTCTCAAAATTCCCAAATGAATCCATCTTTAACCTCAATGTAATTAACCATTGGAAACTATACTTCGATGGTTCATACACACAACATGGATCAGAAGTTGGTGTCTTCTTCATCACCCCACAAGGGGATTGCATACCGAAGTCATACAAATTGGAATTTCCTTGCACCAACAACATCACAGAATACGAGGCTTTGACTATAGGCCTCAGGATAGTAGTGCAATGGAACATCATAGCTCACAAGGTGTATGGGGACTCTCAGTTGATCATAAATTAGGTCAATGATGAATATCAAACTAAGGATGATAAGTTCACTCCATACAAGAAATTGGTGGAGACTCTTAAAGAATATTTCATTGACATAACATTTGAGCAAATTCCAAGAACCAAAAATAGAGTGATAGATTCCATGGATACAATTGGGTCCCTATTAGACATCCCTCATAACACACCAAAGTATGAATTTCTGATGAGTAGCTTCTCGTTCCCACATTTGAGGTATTGAAATCAGAATATGTGTGTGAAATTGTTGGTTCCTGGTGATCCTTGGTACCATGACATCTACACATATCTTCACATAGGAGTCATACCCACTGACCTCCCATCAAACCTAAAATGAACCTTTATCAAAAAGGCATCTAGATTTGTCATCCTAGGTGATACCTTATACCGTAAAAGCATAGAAGGTACCTTGCTACATTGTTTAAATGCTGAGGAGGTATTAACCACTCTAACCAAGGTTCATAACGGTATCTATGGCTCACACTCGAGTGGAATGATCATCGCCAAGAAACTACTAAGGATGGGGTATTATTGGCCCACAATGGAATGGGAAGCACATGATCATGCTAAAAGTTGTTTACAATGTCAACAGCATGGGGACCTCATCCATGCTCCAGCTTAAAAGCTTCATCCTATTATCACACCATGGCCCTTTTCGTAGTGGGGACTCGATCTCATTGGGAAAATCACACCCACCTCATCCAATGTCCATAAATTCATCATAACTGTAACTGAGTACTTCACAAAGTGGGTGGAAGCCATACCTATGATGTATATCACTAGGAAGTAGATCTCAAAATTCATCTTGAACTATCTCATCTATCGATACGATGTCCCACAAGCCATTATCTTAGATAATGGGACACCATTCAAGAATCAGGATGTCTGTGACTTGTGTGAGAAATTCAAAATCCAACATCGCTTCTCCACCTCGTACTATCCCCAAGGCAATGGCCAAGCAGAATCCACGAACAAAACCATCCTCAAAATCCTTAAGAAAATAGTCAATGATGCAGGTCGTGACTAGCACTTACAGCTTAATCCCACCCTCTTCGCTTATTGAACTAGCATCCACACACCCACTGGTGCCACCCCATTCTCCTTGGTCTATGGATCAGAAGTCATACTCCCCATTGAGATCGAGCTCCCATCCCTCATAATATCATTGCAAAACCTCATCACTAATGAGGACTACCGGGTGTCAAGATTAAATGAGCTAGAGCTATTGGATGAGAGACACATAGATGCTTTAAATCACTTGCAAGTCTATCAAAATAGACTCAAATGGAGCTATAACAAGAAAATCAGAAGCAAGACTTTCCAAGTCGGAGAACTGGTCTTAAAAGAAAATCAAAAGAATGTCACAAACCCAAGCAACAAAGGCAAGTTCGAACCTAATTGGTTAGGACCGTTTGTCATAATAGCAAGTTATAAATCAGGGGCATATCAACTTTCAACACCCGAAGGGGAACCTCTGCAGGAGCCCATGAATAGCTCCCATCTCAAAAAGTTTTATGCCTAAATCTTCTAAGGTATAGAACCCAAAAATCCAAAAAATTAGAAAAAGTCCTAAAAAAATGGTTACTTAGGTGAAAACCTGGCAAACAGGCATCTTGGTGACAACAAAAAAATCAAAAAAGCAAAAATCCAAAAAATTAAAAAAAGGATCAAAAAAATCATCCTCTAGTGAAAACCACTTTGGTGGCACTTTGGGCAAGTACCTTGGTGAAAACCTGGCAAATAGGCGCCTTGTGTAAATAAGCACTTTCCATCCACCAAGATCTTTATGGCTTGATTTGCATCATCCATTTCACTTCCATCATCCATCGCATTCAGGTCTCCATCCATCACTCATCCACTCGCATCCACACCATAGCTTGGTCCTATGTTCATATCATGATCCCTCCTAGTACTAGTCGACCCATCCTCAAGGTCAATTTGTCCTACCTTTATCGGGGTAGTCTATTGCATCACACTGGGGGCATGTTCTTATCAGATCAAATTCATGCATATTCTTAAAGTCCTCAAATCAAAAAATCAAAAAAATCCAAAAACATCAAAACATATCAAAATCCAAAAATAGGTCAAAAAGTCATTCAAAAAGCCAAAAACAAGGTCGTCTTGTCGAACTACGTCATCTCTGAGCTTGAATGTAGGCAAGGTTGATCTTTGATCATCCCCCGAGACATTTAGGTCAGTCCTATAGGTTGATCTTTGACCAGCCCTCGAGACCCCTAGGCTAGGCCTTTAGGTTAGTCTCTTGGTCAAAATCTCAGAAAATCCCAAAAACATTGAAAAATCAAAAAAATCGAAACATTTGCAAAATCTCAAAAACCCCAAAAACATCAAAAAATCAAAAATCAAAACATTTGCAAAATCTCAGAAAATCCCAAAAACATCAAAAAATTTGAAAATAGAAACATTTGCAAAATCTTGAAAAATCCCAAAAACATCAAAAAATCAAAAATCAAAACATTTGCAAAATCTCAGAAAATCCCAAAAACATCAAAAATCGAAAATCAAAACATTTGCAAAATATCGAAAAATACCAAAAACAGCCTCAAAAATTTGTAAAACATCAAAAACATCCAAATATTTGAAAAAAAATCCATCTGTCTCATCTCGCTTGCACCTGCAATAACACCACTAATAATAAATTGATCATCATTATCAACCTTTGGTGAAATAGTCAGAAGCAAGTCTAGTAGATTAAAACTAGAACTCTAAATGTCAAGTCTTAAGTCTAAGTCAGTACGTAAGCAAGTTGGTCATCTCTTTGGATTGGTAACACATCATCTAAAGTTGTCCCATATCAATCATCCCTTATAAACAAAATGATGTGTCGCCATCCACTAACATGTCCTAGGATGAATCCTTCCTACAATGGGCATTATCTTTTGGTAATAAGTTTTGGTTATCACCCTTAGAAAACACATCCTCTTTCTGTTAGTGGTATTGAAGAGCATCAGTTTGTTTGTTTACTTGGTCTTTATCTTTTGACTTATCTTATTTTTTGCTCATTCTAAGGATATCTCGATGATATCCCAAAATAGAGGATTTAGAGAAATAGGAATGGGGCAATGATCATTATCTTTTGTTTGCTATGCTTGTTGGACATTCTTGCAATATAACCTCGGCGAATACTTGCTTTGTTAGGTATGTATGGAAGAGGTCTAGGGAAACTTGTTGACTATTACAGGGATAGGTTTACCTTTCCATGTTTTGGTCTGAGGTTTCTAAAACTTCCGAAGCAAGGTTTTTGTCTGTCAAGTGTGAACAAGAATACTCCTATCTGATTGTTGAGTCAAATTCCATCACACTAGGTACAACACCATCCTAGGTTTCTATACTTCAATGCATTGTACCACGTGTGTTGTCAAACATAAGAAAATATAGGCCTTTGAAAATCCCAATTCCTCAAAAAGTAATCATCATCATCATTTGCATTTGTGTCATCTTGTGTCTTGTTGAAATGACTTCTTCTTTTCTTCTTCTTTTCTTACTAATTGCGCTAACAAGGTACTATGACAGTTGATCATCACCACCATCATCGTCATCGATCCTGCATCCACAAACCATTAGCATATGGCATAAAGGAAACATATGCATTGTAGTTTATCATAAACATTCTTCATAAATAGGTGCATCCATGTCATTGCATTTCACCCATTACATTGCATCTCATGGCATTATATCGATGATTGCATAAACATTCATTTGCATCTCACAACCATTTCATATTACCATCTAAATCATCACATAGCATCTACAAAATAATTCCATAATCACTTTTGCATAATCATAAGCAATAGGTATATAAGCATTTAATTCATTAGGCATACATACTTGCATAACATCATGACATCATATCATCACATTACGTTTACATTACGTATCAGCATATCACTTTGCATTAACATATCATTGCATCACATACATCATCATTTAGGATAATAACATTTGTTATTCTAAGTATCTCATAACACCATTTCATTAGCATCATATCACGACCATCGCATCACATCAAATCCATCCATAAATCATCTCATATATAAGCTTTTTCTACACATCATTGCACATACCATAAATCAAATCATTTCACATATTGCATTGGCATAAAATAAACCATCATATAGTCAACATCATTGCACATCATATCATAGGTTAGCATAATATAGATATGTTAGTCATAATCATTGCATAAACATCATTAGAAATAAATGCATCCATAAAACATCACTGCAAAGTATATATATATATAAATCACACATACATAGATAAGGGTACACAGTACAACGCATCAAAATCAGCTCATATATATCATATCATCATATCACTATCATAGTACAAAGAATAAAATCAAATCACTGTACATATATGTTAATTGGTACAAATTCCCATCGGGCTATCAAAAACAAGCCCATAAGGTACAAAAGTGTGTATCATCTAGATCACACTTGATCTCCATGAATGTTGCCCTCACCCCTGTCACCGTGACCCTCTGGTGGTCTCTGGCTAGCCTGCTTTGAGTACTCATGGAACCAATCTGCTCTGGGTACAGTGTCATGGTAAGCCCGACGATAGTACTCTATCTCTCAGATAACATCCCTATAAGATTGCATCGGCATTGTACCCTGGGATGAGGAGGTTGTCATACTCTCAATCTATTACCTACGGCCTAGCTCAATGGTTGCCTGTAGCTCTGCAGCCTATCTTTGTTGCACAACCTGATCCTTCTCTGCTCTAAGCTACTCTCTTTTAGCCCTCACTTGGTCCCTCTTTGTTGTCACTGCCTGAACCTGGGCCTGCAACTATAAAATCAAGGCATCCCATGTGTCTGCCTGACCTGCTGGCTATACCCATGGCTGCACATAAACCTGATCCTCACCCTCAGCTCGTGGTGGTGGGAGTGGTGGATCCTACTACTGATCCTACATGTGGACATCCCTATGACCTGGTGGGACTAGGGGCACCCTACTGGATCCTATCAAATCTCGACCCTCGGTCCTCACCCTCATCCTCGTCCTCTCCCCCTGCCTTTGACCCTGCGCACCTCTGGATCCTCGCCTAGAATGGTCAATTGAATAGGAGGTTTGAACTAGTCTTTGTAGGCCTATGTGATCCCTAGATCTGTCAAGCCCTGATTATAGGTCCACGGTCGGGCTACCAACTGTTGAAAGCTATCAATTGCCTTTGCGGTAGGAATACTGGGCCCCCATGCTATTTGTGTCATGCTACGTGCAAAGATGGCTACATAACCATCATCGGGCCAATCCTGTGGCTCTCCAAACTGATGATGTACGTGCCCAGGCAGGTATCTCTCAATCATCGTGTACTCCCAGCCCTACATGTATCGATCCTGGCAACAGTAGAAGAGCTGAGCAGCATCATCGGCCCATCCAGGCTGACCAAGGTATGGATGCCAAGTAAAGACAAGCATCTCATCCAAGACTTGCCTTCAATAGGGGATCCCATGCTTGCTAGTGTGTGTGAAGGACACACCACCTCTATATAGTGCCACGAGGGCATCCTCTGCCCCCATTGGAACTGGAACAACCTATGGACGTAGCATAGAAAACTGCTCCCATGCCCAAACATGAAGAAGTGTCACTCCAGCTCCAAATGCTCTGCCATCCACATATACGTACTTGTGGAGATCCCTGTAAAGTGAAGCCAGAAGGACAGGCCCCGATGCAAAATGAACCGACCTGCCTCGGACCATCCTCTCCCAGCAGTATCCCCAACCTGGACTGAAATATCACTCTCGTCGGTCTGGGGCAACAAGACTTGAAATGATTGATACAATCTCCCAGCGGAAGGGAGGTGCTATAACTCTATATGTCTCCAGCTCAATTTGACCCTTGCAATAGATAATGTCTCGTGTAGTGAGGACTCTGATGCAACACTCGTGTCCCTCCTCCATATTATAGATCACCCGACGACCATGAATGGGCAATCATAGAATGCACCAAATTTCCTCCAAGATGGTCGCCTCGCTCATGGGAAGATGAAATGACAATGTCTCACAGTGCCATCCCTCGACCAGCGCTGACAACATCCCTAGGTGTGTGCACATGGGAACCACATATGCAATATGCCATAATCCTGCAGCTCCTAGTCGGTCCTGATCCCTGTCACTAAGGTCTCATAGGACACTCGCTAGGTCTCGTAATTAGTGCTCCTGAGAGTAGAGCTCTCTCGGTTTGTCTTGCATCAAGGAAAGTCACCGTATTAAAACTTTTGATAAATTCTTGATCAAACTCTCCAAGCTCGTTCCCAGCGGTGCAGTTTGTGATGGCGTTGTAGTTTGAGTTTCCTCAAACTCTGACACTGGACCCCTAAATTGAGCCAAATAGAGCCGCCATGGTACACTTTATCCCCAGCATCGCAATTTTCATGAAAAGGGCGTCGCCACAGCGCACTTTTCCCAAACTGGCCTGCCGAGCCCAAGCCCAGCGGTTGAGTTTCTAAACTCCAAACTGCACTGCTACGGCACTAAATGGCCTGGAACGGTGCAGTTCAAATGTCGAGCAGCGCTATAATAGCACTACTGGAGGCGAGCTCATCTTTTAAAGGGATAATTAATGCATTAAATGAAAAAATTAAGCTTAGGTAAGGGTCACATACTGGTGCCCCGATGCCAGGTGGCCGCTGGTATGTCCAAAATGTGTTGAGGAAGCTATCGTTGCACCATATCACCGGAGGGTCTGAGCTCCAATCTTAAAGTTTGCTAGTGGAGGTGTGTGAAAATGACTTGAAAGTGACCCCTCGGGCCCCTTTCAAGCCTAAAAATTAGGGTTTTTTAACCCTAAATGGCTATCCTGAGAGGGTTTTGGACCCCCAAAATTGTTTTTGTCTGTTTGAGGCTTGTTTTTCATCATTTTATTGCGTTTAGACATGTTTTTAGCCTCCTAGACCCCTTTCAGACTTGATAGGTACTTTGTCACCCTTTTTTGCGAGATCACCCAAAAAATTAAATTTTTCATCCAATCTCTCGAGGGGGCATTATAATGGCATGTTTTCTCTCGCCAGGCAGTAGTGGGGCAATTTTTTAAAATATCAAAAAAATTTGGCTTTGATCGAGATCGGTTATTCTTTGAACCAACGCAATGAGTGCATTGCTTCAAAGAGGGGAAAAATGTAGACATGTAAAATATACTGATTGATATCGTACATTTGATTTTAACTTACTAACATCGTTTCTCCCTGAATCATCCCTCGGTCTAACCATTTAATCGAATTCCCCTATCTGATTAAATTCATCAATATTCTTCTTTTAATTAAATAAATCATTTTATCTAATTAAGTCATCTCTCTTGTTAATTAAATCAATCCATCTAATCTAATTATCCCTATTTAATTAAATAATCAATTTATTTTATTTAATCTCTAAGGTTTGTCCATTAAATTAAATAAATTAAAACTTGATTTAATGTAACACCATCCCTTTTAATTAAATAAATCAAAATCTTTATTTAATTAGCCTCTTATCATATTCCTCTCTTATTTGATTTAAATAAACCCATAATTCTAAGTCAAAAAAGTCACATCATCTAATCTCTCGTTAAATTAATTAACCCTTGATTAATTTAACCTCATCTCATGTCACATCCTCTAGATAATGTAAGTTGCACAAGAAAATAGATTTAATTCATTTATTAAATCTCTATTTTCCTCACAAGGCATCTTTTGGAATATTCCCTCAATTTGAATTCAAAAATTCCAAGTCAACATGTATAGCCAACAAGGCATTTAAAATCTCTTACATGTCCTTTTCCTTGAGCCAAGTGGCATTTATTGCATTTTCACTTCCCTCTTGCATGTCATTTCAACAAATTTGAATTTCAAATATTGGCATTTATTGGCACAAACCCCAAATCTTGCACATACTTCATCCATTCATAGCTTGACAAGTGGCACCATATCATTGGATGAATGTTAGTCCCACATTGCTCAAATTTGGGCATTCATCCATCTTGAAATCCTATAAATGAAGAACTCCTCTCCTAATTTGATCATCCACAATCCAAGTAAAGTTACCATGCTCAAATATCTCTTGAATTCCATCCATCATCATTGAGTCATAGCTAGATTTTGTAGATTTTTGGCTTGGAGTTCTCATCTTTCATCAAAGTGGATCAAAATCATCTTCAACATTCAAAGCTTGCATCATAGGAATTGGGAAAGGGCCAATTTTCACATCAAATTGGCACCAATTCCCCCATGGGATCATGAGTTTGCATATCTAATTAGGATTTTATCTTGTTTTTGTCAATTGCATTGTGTTCTTCAATATTTTCTTCCTAATTTGAGTTTGTAAATGGACTTCACGGGGAATCCTTGTTTTGGCTTGAAAATTTTTGTTTAACTTGTTTACTCATGTTGTTTTGCAGGTAGCAAGGTTGGGGTTTGCACATTTGGCACTAGAAGGAGGGCTGGATATCATTAATTCCAACTTTTTCTTGAAATTTTCGTGTTTTTCTTCACTCACAGGAAATTCCAATGCAGGCTCCTCGGTGTCACTATTTTAGCACCGCCGGCTTGTCAATGTCACTATATGGCACCATTGTTTTGGCTTGTAAATACTTGTTTAACTTGTTTACTCATGTTGTTTTGCAGGAACCAAGTTTGGGGTTCGCACAAAAACAAATAAACAAAAACTAAACCAAGATCTCATTGATCAATTTCCTAGTTCAAGGCCAAAAGCTAGAAGGTCTGCACAATTGAGGGTTGACATAGAAATATTATAAGATAAATGCAAACATGTAGGTGATGTGTGGATCCCCATTAGGGGATACGAATTGTTCATGCTTCGTTATTGTCAGAGAAGTAGATTTGAACCATTTTGTAACCCTTGGAATTTCAATTTGGGAAAGTTGGTTGTTCCCAACATCTTTGTGAATATAGACCTTATAAAACTTATGGCCAACTATTATAACCCAAACCTTAAAGCCATTTGCAACTCGTAAGGAAAACCTTTCATACATGTATCCAAAATTGCACTTTGTGAAGTTTTCAGCCTAGATGACACATGTGATCAGCCTATAGTGGATGAGGATTTAGAAAATGAATAGTGGAGGATGGACACTACCTAAAAAGGATGGAGGTTACCATTACACAAGCCTAGAGAAGACGGAAACCTAGTACCACTTGAGGATGGTGACGGACCTCCCTTCCATGTTGATTTGTTCGAGCCCTATTTAAAATGTAATTACTTCTTAGTGGGCCAAATAATGGAAACAAAGGTCTCTGAATTTATGTCTATAGGGCCAATGGTGATCGCTGCAGACATACATGTCATAATGCAAGAACTTTTGATTATGCTTCACACATTTCCAAAGGGATTGACTTAGGGCTAAGAGCCATCGAGAATGGTTCTCGCACAATACACTTTAAAAATTATTCCATTCTCATGTACATGATATTGTACTATGGAAAAGAGTTAGGAATATGACTAGAGGAAATAAGAATCACATAGTTGGATAAAGAGGGTCAAACATTACCAATACAATCATAGACCTCCATTTGGGACAATAGATTTATCAATTCTAATTATTTTTATTTTCAAGAACACTTTGTCAAGACATTGTACAGGTTTTATGATCACCCTTGTAATTATTCATTGTATAATGAGATCAAAATATTCATAAGGCCTAAGGATTTCAATGTACCACCAACTGTAAGTCATAATTGGGGTGAGTGGTATTTCTTTGTTGATTCTACTATGATCAGGGTTTATGGTTTTGAAGACACACCTTTCTTATTACCCAAGACTATGCCAAACAAAATTACATATCTAGAGATTGTCGAGAAATTGGATTATTCCAATGTCATGACTTTGAGTGCATATGAAAAACAATCATTCATGCCTAGTACATTATGTTTTGGGTATTTTACTATAGTATCAAAAGAAGGATATGATCTCATTTTTGATAAATTGTCACATTTCAATATGAAGAAGGATGCACCAAGGAAAGGATTTGATCTTGAAGGATTTATTGATTTTTCTAGGAAAAAACAAAATTTAGGTGGATATAGTCATGTACTATATCCTCATAATGATATTATCATACACATGGAAGAAATAGAGTCTGAATTGGAAATTGATAATTACAACAGAGAAATTGAATAGAAGATGAAGGAGATACAAGAAGTAGAAATGTTATCCTCTGGTAGTGAGGAATATTCTGAAGAATCCCAAAGCCAACTTGATAAGATCCCCAAGCTAAGGATTGAAGACTATCAACCTCCAAATAGAGAACAGGAAGTTGGGGAACCCTCTGAAATAGAAGTTAAACAATTGGCTTATAATTTTTTTGTTTCAGATGATCAGTTTATTAAATCTTCTAAATTTAAATCTTTCTTGTACAAAAAAAGGGAAAAACAACAAGGGAATCAGTTGTAGACATCACACCCAATAATGAAAGCCAGTTTTTGTACACATTGAAAATGGATGTGGAGAATGAAATGAAGAACATGACTCTAGAGAAAGGAAGAAAATTATTAGAGGAGCCTAGTGTGATGATCTTTCCTAGTTTGGACTTAAGCTCTACATTAGTTTTTGATAGCTTTTTGTACAATAATGATGCCAAACACAAGCTCAGTCTAGAAGGGGTAACAAAGGTATACACTAGGTCAAGATACAATCCTGATGAGAGTTCTCTTATGATCTAGGCTCCATATCCCCCACACAAGAAGCTTGCTATTATTGATATAGAGAAAGAATTTGGTCATGTGATGACATTAAAATTGGGTGAAACTAATCCTATGGTCACAACTGATATTGGCATAAATATAGCCAAATTGAACAAGCCACATATTCAAATGTTGATTAAAGAACAAGATATGTACAAATTGAATAGTGAATGGATGCTTAAAGAAAATGATTTTCTAAGAGACACAGTCAAGGATAATTCAAATAATCTACTAAAATGTTGACTCAAGGAGAAGGCTCTGAATTAAAGGAAAAGTGTGAGGAATTACAAATGAGTAATTAGTAGATGCACAGTCAAGTGATCAAGGATAGGTTTGACACACTTTCTATAATACTCCAAAAGAGGTACACAAATATGATGATTTGGATGGACAAGTTTTGGGTAACTCACTCTAAGAGTCACACTGCCATTCAAGAACATAAAAGGTTAAATGAAAGTCTTCGAGAAAATCTCCAAGAGATACAAAACATAAATACTTCTGATACTAGGGCCATTACAGTTGTTGAAGACCTGGTAAGGAAGCATAAAGACTATTGTGAGGAACTTCAAGCAGATGCCAAAGATTTTATCGATGCTTCAAAAGAAGGTGTGCCTGCATTGTTCAGTGCTATTGGAGAACTTAAAAGTTAGAATGAATGGATAAAAGAATGTCAAATAATACTACAGGGAGCCTTGGAAGCAGCTAAGGATGAAGATCCAACATTAGAAGAGGCCTGTGAGTGTTTAGAAAAGATGATTATTATGGAGATTGCAGCAAGGAATTTTGTGCATGATGTTGATACATGATTAAGTTAGGATTACCTAAATCATGTTACAGAATTTCATTTGTGGCTCATTAGATCTTAATGTTAATATTTTATGTGTTGTTAAAGTCCCAAAAGACACTTATGAAGAGGTATACCCTCTTCAAGATATTGCTATATAAGTTGAACATATGATGATTGAATAAGAAGAGTGAAAAAGAGAGAAGAGAGAGATATACAAAAGAAGATACTTTCATAATATATATCATGTAGATTATACTGTAAAGGACCATGATGCATGCATAAATTTTGACAGAAATCAATAGGAGATATTTAATTTTGTGTGACATCACATTGGTGTCTATTGTTTGTTGATTTGAACAATTATCTGGTTGTCTCCACATTGTTATTTATTTATTATTTTGAACTTGTGTATTCAAATTGATATTTAGTTTCATTAGAAACATTTGTTGTTATTATGTAATCAAGTTAATTAGTTTCTATCAAAGAATTAGAATCCTTTGAATTGATTATAGTAACTTGGAAGTAATGTTTGGATTAGTAAGAAGAGCCATGTAATTGATAAGACTAACATATTGTCTCCAACTTGATATTATCTTATTATTCAAATTGAGGACATACTTCATTTGTCAATAAAAAAAATTTTTCATTGTGTGATTCTTTTTAATTGGTTCCTTCAAAGAAGGATTAAAATCCTTTTAGATAATTCAAAGTAACCTAATAGGATTGATTGGATCAATAAGTAGAGTCTGTCAGTCACATTCTTGCATGTTTATGCAAGGTATAAACAAACACAAGTGTCAAACAATTAGAATTGTGGACCATACTAGTCACTGATCATAACACTTCATTGACTCTACTTACCCAATAAGGCACTGGTCCACTTCACATTTCATTATACCTTACTTATCCACTTTCATATTCTAAATTTCAAATTATCACATTAGGAATAGGATAATTTAACAAGCCTTCATTGATTCCACACTTTATTCGATTGTGGATAGATCCTTCAATCCAATTAAGTCACACAACCCTTAGATATGCTTCAACTATTAAGGTCCATCCACCTAGGTTTAGTAGGCCTAAAGTGTAGGGAGTCATCAACCATATAGGTTAACTCCATTTGTTGGTTCAAAAATGTTACATATTTGATCATATAGCCTAGCATCCTCTTGTGATTTGTAACCTACATTTTTGAGACCTAATAGATTGGTGAATCCACTAGGGATCAAGCCAATTTTGAACCTTATCCTTCCATCATAGAGTCATTCCAAAACATCATAAAGGGGTGAAGACTCTACTGGGAAGAAACACAATCATTTTCCTACTTATGAAAAGTAGGTGGTGACTTTGAAGGATTTTTATGACTGATAAAGTAAGTATCAGATCAAAAAGGATAGACGATAGACACCAAAGATATTTTATATCATCCAACATGAATGGAAGATATTTGCACTAGGAGAGTCTTAAGGAGAGAAATGTTAGGTGGATAGATAAGCATAGATCTCATGGAAAAAATAACACAAATAAGGGTGAAATAGTATCCCAATAGCCAAAAGATAGGGTGAAAAAATAACACAACATTTAACTCTCTAGTTCACCCTGATGGTGGAAATCCCTCAACACCACCTGAAAGAATCAATATAAATGACAATATCCTCAATTATAGATCAGACCCTCTAAAGGAAAATTAGTTTGAGGAACGGGTGGAAGAAGAAATAAAATAGAGACAAGAGGAATATGATAGGCGATTATCATCACAACAAGGAGAATAAAACCAGGAGGGGTATGTTGATCATACTATCATTGACTTTGATAGTATGACTAACCAAGAAATTGAACTACATGTAGAATCGAAAATACAACTTAGAATGAGAAAACTAATGATAAAAGAAAGCCAAAATCTTGATCAACAATTGGCACAATTAAACATCCAAGCACTAAAGCCACCAAAATATATCCCCCACATAAACAAAGTGGTAATCTCAATTCACATGGGATATCTCAGAATACTGGTGCTTCGGGTACTTCAAAAGTACCTCATAATACTGGTGGTAACCCAAGAAAATGTGCTCATCATAATGTACCACCACAAAGGTCCCAACACCCAATGCTAGCAATATTCCCCAACACTATCCACCACTAGGCTAGCAGTATGCCTCACAACATCAACAGTATGTAAAACATCATAATGTATACCCTCAACAACACATCCAACAAAATGTCTACCATCAGCCTCAGTATCAGTATGGATACCAATACTACCCCCAATCCATCACCTCTGAATTTGCATCCACAAAACCCTATGAGTATTAGACAATTTGATTTAACAAGATACCAAGTATATGCATACTCAATTGGCAATAATTGGAGAAACACGGTTCCCAAATTCATTGGAAATAATGTAATATCAGTCAAAGAACATATCATAAATTTCAATGCCATTATACAAGATATTGGTATGGAATATGAGGATGAAAATATGATATTATTCATGATGTCCCTAACTAAAGAAGCAAGGGATTGGTTGGTTCAATGGTCTACCTGATGCCTCAATTGTTTCTATAGTAGAATTTCAAAATCAATTTCTAGAACAATATGGGAATCAATGTGCCCCTAAATTCTCCCTTCATGAATTGATAATTATTTGAAAATACAAAATGAGTCAATTTATGATTTCAATCAAAGGTTCTCCAAACTATACAATAAAATACCACATGGATCCAAACTGACCAATCTAACAACCCTAAGTATTTATCTAAAGGCCTTTGATCCAAAAATAGGGCATGAACTCAAAAACAAATGCCCTAGAAGTTTAGTTAAAGCACAAAAAACAACATTAACCATTAAGAATAATAGAAAAGACGTGGGCATGACTGGAAAAAGAGACAACCTTAGAGTTCCCCAAAACTCTAACAATCCCTAGAATAGGTAGGAGAATTCATACAAAAATGAAAAACCAAGATTACATGATATTCCATACAACACAAATTGGAAAGATGGAAAACCAATAACTCATAGGCCTAAGAATAAAGAAACACTGATCCCTTAAAGAAAAAAGGAGCCTACATGGTCAATAACAACCCTTGGTGTCAATTTTGCAAGACTCCACATTCCTCGGATCATTGTGTTATAGCATAATCAATACAAGAAGAAGAAATACCATACGACAATGAAGAAAAGGATCATACAATATATCTAACTTCACATACCCTTCATCTAGTCGAACAATAATATTCATCTTCAAAAGATGAAAGCTATGAGTATGATGTAAACAAATAGAGGTACAATGTTCACATGGCAGAACAACAGGTCTTCTCTGATTAGGATAATGAAAGCAATGATGAACCACATCCTCCTTATACACCACTTAATTCAAGTATAAATTGAGGAGGCCAACTAAGGAAGTGATCAAAGAATTAACCATTGATGTAGTAGAGCAAGCAAAAAGAAACTATAGGCTAAGAAATAGAATGATAAATGCAGATGAAGGAATTCCAAGAGGATTGTTTGGGAAAGATAAAGAAACAACGTAGGAAAAAACAAAGAAGGTAGAGAATAAGGAACTTAATAAGAATGAGAAAAGGAATTATACAAAAACAAACAAAAATATGATGAAACAAATAAAAAAGGAGAAAGAAGAAAATAAAGGAGATCCACTAGAACAAAGGAAGATAGCCAAAACAGAAAATGCCTCTTCATTTGATTTCACACAAGCATTGTCTTAGGTGAAGATGTCTATGCCACTATTGGAAATGATGAAGATAAAAGAATATAGAGATAGTGCTATTCAACTAATATCCAATGGAACTAATAAAAACACAAACTTTGAAAACAAAGAAACCACCAAAATTAGTAATGGCAGGCATGGAGATATAAAATTCCATGAGGTTTTTCTTGGTGATACATTGATGAATCCTCCACATGTCGATCCATTTTTTACCACATTGCTCATAAACAAAAAATTGGTAAGAATTTCATGATTGATTCAGGAGATTCCATTAACATCATGCCAGTAGGGGTCATGAAACAACTTGGCATATGGGTGGAAACTATTGGTGGTAAATGCTATTCTATGGATAGTAGGCATGTCCTAGTGGTAGGAATCATGAAGGATGTATAAGTGAAGTTAGTTGCTTATCCACAAGCAGTATACATAATTGAGATAACTGTAATAGACACACCCCCTCATTTTGGGATGCTCCTGTCAAGACAATGGACTACTACAATGGGAGGAAACATGTAATTTGACTTATCCTATGCCATAATACCAATAAACGGTGAAGAGGTTAAATTGTATAGAGAACCAAGAGTGAACCAAATTGTTGAATATGTTGATCAAAATCAAATGAATTGATTATGTGGTGTGGACTCAGGAAGCTTTAGAATAGAACACTCACAACCTGAATTATTGAACACTGATCCAATTGATAGGGATGTCTCTGAATGAGCATGGTGTATGGCAAATGTATTTTGATGGAGCATGCAGTAAAGAAGGTAATGGAGAAGGAGTGGTTTTAATTTCACCTGAGGGCACAACATTCAAATATTTATTCTTGTTAACATTTGAATGCATGAATAACATAGCAGAGGATGAGGCCCTACTAATTGGATTGAACATGGCTACCAAACACAAAATTAAACTATTGACTATTTTTGGAGATTCTGAGTTCTTTACTTTGAAAGTGAGATTGAAGTATTCTACAAAAAATAAAAGGCTAAATCAGTACAAAAATGTTGTATGGGAGACCATTGAATTGTTTGATGCTTTCTCTATTAAATGGATAGATAGGTCCAAGAATTTAATGGCATAATTCTTTGCGAATATAGATTTGAAGAGAGATGATGTCACTCTAGCAGGGATTTTGCAAGTTGATCTAAAAAAAAACCTACAATCCCAAATAACATCTATAGTTGGCAATTTTTTAATGATGACATTGATTTGATTAAATTCTTACATTGTATTGATCAATATGAAGCCTAAGAAATTGATTTTAATGCATTTATGAAAGAAGTAGATGCAAAGAAAACTATATTTGGTAAGGAAGTTGTTCAACTCAAAATTAACAAGATTCCTAAAGAACTTGTGGCAATTGAGAGGGTTTTTGATGGAAATGATTGATTCCTTATGAAACAAACACCACTAAAAAGGGAAGACATTGAAGAAATCAACTTGGGTACTGAATTGGCATCAAAAAATGTGTACATTGGGAAAAATATAAGCCCAAAAATTAGAAAGATGTTGATTGCATTATTAAGGAAATAGAAGCCTGTCTTTGCATGGTCTTATGATGATCTTAAGCCATATAGAGAATATTTGTTCCAACATGAGACCCCATTGAAACTAGATGCAAAACCTCTTAGAAAACAACAAAGACTCATAAATCCTACCTTAGAACCTAAAATGCATGAGGAAATTATGAAGCTTAGGGAAGGTTGTATCATCAAGCCTATTAGACATTCATCTTGGGTTTCTAATTTAGTACATGTCAAAAAGAAAAATGGAGACATAAGGCTTTGTGTAGACTTCTGAAACTTGAATGTAACCTCTATCAAGGAAAACTACCCACTCCCAAACATGGAGGCTATGTTGCAGAGGGTCACAGGATGTGAGATGCTATATATGTTGGAAAAAAATTTAGGTTATAACCAAGTGAATGTTAAGGAATTAGAACAATACAAAACAATCTTCACCACACCATGGGGAACATATGTATATGTTAGAATGTCATTTGGACTCACAAATGTTGGTGCAACTTTCCAGAAAGCCATGGATGTTTCTTTTTCTGATCTAATTAACATAATAATGGTGGTATACCAGGATGACCTAACTACATATTCAAAGAACACGAAGGACCATGTTGAGCATCAAGAAAAAAAATCATGAAAGTCATTGAATATCCAACATCTCTTTAAATCCTAAAAAGTGCCACTTTGCAGTCATAAAAGGGAAACTATTGAGGCACATAGTGTCCAAAGAAGAGATAAGGACTGACCATGAGAGGGTAGAAGTTGTTGATAAAATCCAAATTCCCAAGACAGTGAAGGCTATCCAATCCTTCTTTAGGAAAATTAATTTTGTGAGAAGATTTATATCAAACTTTATTGAGATAGTGAAACCAATATCAAAGATGTTAAAGAAGGGTGCAAAGATTGAATGGAAAAATGAGGCCATAGATGCATTTATATCCATCAAAAGAGAAATTAAGGAAGCCCCAATCTTAAAATCCCCTGATTTTAATAAACCATTCCAGATCTTTTCATTTGTGTCTTATCACACAGTTGTAGTAGTAATGCTACAAAAAAATGATGAGGGGTATGAACAGCCTATTTATTTCTTCAGCAAATCCCTCTAAAATGCAAAATTAAAATATGACATTGTAGAAAAATGGACATATGCATTAGTAAAAAAATTCAAAGCATTTAGATCATATCTGGTGGGAGCAAAAGTAATAGCTTATGTACCTAATGTTGCAAATAAAAGATGTGTTTGTACAAACTAAAGTAGCAGGCTGTAGGTGCAAATGGAAAATAGACTCCAAGAATTTGACATTGAGTTTCAAATCACCAAGCTTGTAAGAGGACAAGGATTAGCCAAATTAATGGTTGAAACAAATATTGAAGTTTCCCATGTGTGCAATTTGAATAATGAAGATAACATGATTACTAGTATTGAGCACACACCATGGTACACTGATATCATGTATTATCTTAAACATATGAAATTCCCTGAAGGATTTAATGATAACAAGAAAAGGACACTTAAACTATAGGCTTCAAAGTATGTATTCATGAAAGGGGACCTCTATTGGAAAAACAAGGATGGTGTTATGTTGTTGTGCCTAGATGAAAATCAAGCAAGGCATGTTTTGAAGGAAATGAATGGAGTATGTGGAGGGAATTTCTTAGCAAAAACAACTACACATAAGGTGTTAAGGGCAGGTTACTATTGTCCTAGAGTTTTCAATGATGCCTATGATTATAATATGAAATGTGAAGCATGTCAAAAAATTTCTAGGAAATTGAAGTATCAAGGGGAATTTCCTTTAAGATCTTTGCAAGTTGAGGCTCCATTTCACTAATGGGGGATTGATTTCATATGAGAGATTGCAGAAAAATCTAGTGGAGGATACAGAAGGATAGTAGTAGCCATAGACTACTTCACAAAATGGGTAGAAGTTATACCTACCAAACAAGCAACTAGTAAGGTTGTAACAAAAAATTTATTGGAAAATATCATCACCAGATTCAGAGTGCCAGCAAGAATTATAACTAATAATGGGATGTGCTTTAGGTCAGATCAATTCAAGGGATTTTTTCAATCCTATGGTATAGTAGTCTCATATTCTTCACCATATCATCCATGGGAAAATGGCCAGGCTGAATCTAGCAACAAGAGCATCCTAAAGATCATAAAAATAATGTTGGATAATAACAAAAAGGCTTGGGATTCCAAGTTGACACTAGCCTTATGGGCAGATAGAATCACTGTAAAGAAGGCCATCAGAAAATCACTTTTTGAACTTGTGTATGGGACTCAAGCTAGGATCTCTTTGCATAATTTATTACAAGTATGTAAGTCCATCTTGCAAGAAGAATTAGACATTCCTAAACCTATGGAGGAGAGGATGGAAGAGTTAATGGAACTTGATGAGTTCAGGAACAAAGCTCAACAACACAATAAGAAGAATCAATTACAAATTAAATACCTATATGAAAAAGGGATAAAAACAAAAAAATTGAAATAAATGGCATGCTTCTCATGTGGAATGCCAAGAGTCAAGACAAAGGGGAGCATTCAAAATTTGAAGCTCTATAGTTAGGACCATTTTTCATTGTTGGCAAGGGTGTTGAAGATTCATATTACCTCTAGAATATGACAAGAGAAAAAAAAGAATTGACAATACATGGACAGTTCTTAAAGAACTTTTCTTGAAGACCATAAAGAGGATTAATAATTTCCAATGCATGGGAAATTCTTGAGAAACCTCTTAACATAATTTTTTCCATGCACAGAATTATAGGATTCCACTCTACTTCCATTTCTCACCCATTCCTAAATTCATTTCAACTTCCATACCAGATAAATAAGACATTTGGTCTACTTCCCCAGAGACTTGGATTCTTTCTATACCCACAAGGGGTATACATCCCTAATTAGAGCCACTATTAGGACTAAAAATCCTATTCACTATTTGTTAAATTTGATTTCATAAATTATAGAAATTCATGTGACCAGATCCATTTTATAACCCATGTTAACTAATGATCCCATGAATATAGCCTTTGGCATGGGTGAATCCACAAAAGTGGTTTACAATTTGATGGAGGAAGGAAAACTGAGAAAAAATGACCCCATGGAAAAAATAATTATTTTAGGGGTTCGAATGAACCTACAAGTTCAACCAAACCAAAATATAAGCGTCTCCCTGATCATAGTTGAGCAAAAACTATAAGAGCAATTGATCTTTATTGTGAAGATCATGTGCATGTCTTTCTAATCAACAAGTCATAGCCCTTTATTAAATATTTTTTTGCATATCAGGAAGAGATGAATAAAGTTATAGTGATCAAAGACCCAAAAGATAACAAGTGTGCATAATCGAGAAGACAATGCATAACATTTTACCAATGAAAAAACTTATCAGCAAAAGCAAGCTAGTCAGAGGGAAATTTTCAAATCACACCGAGCTCATGTGTCATGCCAATGGAGACCTTATCAGGGAGAAACATACATACTTTCACCGATAAAAGAAGAGAACAATTGTATCAGAGAGACATGTATGATTGAAGTGGGTTCCTTAGATCTCTCCGACTACGTGGGTTACTCCAATGACAGAAACTAGAAATTTTTTTGGGGAAAGTCCCACCGACTTATCCCAACAAACAAAGTTGTAGATAAATGTCAAAAAGGCATCTTATTCTCTTAGCAATGATAAATGTCAGCCTGATGATAATATGCAATGACCACTATTTGTCGAAAAGACAATGGGCGATGTTTATAAGGATTTCTAATGGTCCAAACCAACTTGATATCGAGTAAAATTCATAATGTTCTCCCCAAAACATTAGGAATTGAAAAGAAAGAGAAAATTTAGTTGTACAATATTAGTGAGAGTATTAAGATGTCTTCCCAACTGAATAAGAGAACCAAAGGGACACTTCATATCAAAAGGACATTCAGTTAGTCTTGGTGATCAGTTATGAATGTATAAACAAAGATGGCACCAAATAAAGCACATAGATCGGCCCGAGACTAGAGGGGTTTCACCGATGCAATATTGTTGTATCGCTCTAACATTTTGAAATTCGAAGAACTTGTTGCATTCATTTCTATTGGTGTACATTAATGGTTGGATGAAGAAACCTTATATGAACATTTCTGATTGAAAAGAGATTGAACCAAAAGAATTTTCAGAATCTGTACTGAAGAAGGACAAGAGATTGAGTAGAAGTCAAGGAATTGAGTGCACCCAAAAACATACAAGCATACAAAATATCCCTGCAATTGATAGATTGTAATTCAATTTTTCCATCTTGTAGAGAAATAAGATGGAAATTTATGCAAAAATTAAAAAAAAGAAGCAACAAGGTGAAAGTAGCAGGTCTAAAAATAAAAAGTAGAAAACAGAAACAGGGCAGGAATTGAAAATGAATAAACAAAAACTAAACCAAGACATCATTGATCAATTGAATAGTTCAAGGCCAAAAGCTAGAAGGTCTGGACAATTGAGGGCTGATGTAGAAAGATTAGAAGATAAATGTAAACATGTAGGTGATGTGTGGACCCCCATTAGGGGATAGGAATTGTTCATGTTTCATTATTGTTGGACAAGTATATTTGAACCAGTTTGTAACCTTTAGAATTTCATTTTAGGAAAGATGGTTGTTCCCAAAGTCTTTGTGAATATAGACCTTATAAAACTTTTGGCCAAATATTATAACCCAGACCTTAAAGCCATTTGCAACCCATAAGGAAAACCTTTCAGACATGTATCCAAAATTGCACTTTGTGAAGTTTTCAGCCTAGATGACACATGTGATTAGCCTATAGTGCATGAGGTTTTAGAAATGGAATACTGGAGAATTGAAACTACCTAAAAAGGATGGAGGTTATCATTACACAGGCCTAGAGAAGACGAAAACCTAGTACCACTTGAGGATGGTGACAGACCTCCCTTACATGTTGATTTGTTCAAGCCCTATTTAAAACATACTTACTTCTCAGTGGGCCAAATAACAAGAACAAAGGTCTCTGAATTTATGTCCATAGGGCCAATGGTGATCACTACAAACATACAATGTCATAATGCAAGACCTTTTGATTATGCTTCACACATTTCTAAAGGGATTGACTTAGGGTTAAGAGCCATCGAGAATGGTTCTCCCACAATGCACTTTAAACATTATTCCCTTCTCATGCGCATGATATTTTACTATGGAAAAGAGTTAGGAATATGGCCAAAGGAATTAATAATCACACAGTTGGATAAAGAGGGTCAATGATTACGGATACAATTATGGATCTCCATTTGGGACATCAAATTTGTCAATTCTAATTATGTTTATTTTCAAGAACACTTTTTCAAGACATCGTATAGGTTTTATGATCACCATTGTAATTATTCATTGTCTAATGAGATCAAAATATTCTTAAGGCCTAAGGATTTCAATGGACCACCGAATTTAAGTCATAATTGGGGTGATTGGTATTGCTTTGTTGATTCTACAATGATTAGGGTTTATGGTTTTGAAGACACACCTTTCCTATTACCCAAGATATGCCAGACAGAATTGCATATCTAGAGATTGTTAGGAAACTGGATTATTCCAATGTCATGAACTTGAATGCATATGAAAAACAGTCATTCATTTCTAGTACATTGTGTTTTGGGTATTTTATTATAGTATCTAAAGAAGGATATGATCTCATTTTGGATAAATTGTTACATTTCAATATGAACAAGGCTGCACCATGGAAAGGATTTTATCCTGAAGGCTTTATTGATTTTTCCAGGGAAAAATAGATTTTAGGTAGATATGTTCATGTACCATATCCTCATGATGATATTATCAAAAACATGGAAGAAACAAAGTATTGGTAATTGATAATTGGAATAGAGAAATTCAATAGAAGATGAAGGAGATACAAGAAGTAGAAATGTTATCCTCTAGTAGTGAGGAGTCTTCTAAAGAAAATGAACCCCAAAGCTAAGATGATAAGATCCCCAAGCTAAGGATTGAAGAGTATCAACCTTCAAATAGAGAACAAGAATTTGGGGAACCATTTCACACAAATGCTAGGCAATTGGATTATAATATTTTTGTCTGAGATGACCAGTTTATTAAATCTTCTGAATTTAAATCTTTCTTGTACAAACAAAAGGGAAAAAAATAAGGAAATTTGTTGTAGACATCACACCCAGCAATGAAAGCCAATTGTTGAACACATTGAAAATGGATGTGGAGAATAAAATTAAGAAAATGACTCCAGAGAAGGGAAGAAAATTATTAGAGTCTAGTGTGATGATCTTTCCTAGTTTTGACTTAAGCTTTGCTTTAGTTTTTGATAGCTTTTTGCACAATAATGATGTCAAATACAAGCTCAGTCCAGAAGGGGTAACAAAAGTATACACTAGGTCATGATACAATCCTGATGAGAGTTCTCTTTTGATCTGAGCTCTATACCCCACACAAGAAGCTTGTAATTATAGATATAGAGAAAGCATTTGGTCATGTGATGAAATTAAAAGTGGGTGAAACTGATCTTGTGGTCACAATTGATATTGGCATAAATGTAATCAAATTGAACAAGGCACATATTGAAATGTTGATTAAAGAATGAGATATGTACAAATTGAACAATGAAAGGATGCTTAAAGAGAATGATTTTCTAAGAGACACAGTCAAGGATACATTCAAGGAATCTACTAAAATGTTGACTCAAGGAGAAGGCTGCCAATTAAAGGACAAGTGTGAGTAATTACAGATGAATAATCAAAAGATGTACACTCAAGTGATCAAGGCCAGGTTTGACATGCTTTCTACAATACTCCAAAAGAGGTACACTAATATGATGATTTGGATGGACAAGTTTTGGGTAACTCACTCTAAGAGTCACACTGCCATTCAAGAACATAAAAGGATAAATGAAAGGCTTTGGGAAAAGCTCCAAGAGATACAAAACAAAAATACTTTCGATACTGGGGCCATTACAGTTGCTAAAGACCTGATAAGTAAGCATATAGACTATTATGAGGAATTTCAAGCAGATGCCAAAGAGTTTATCGATGCTTAAAAACAAGGTGTTCCTGCATTGTTCAATGATATTGGAGAACTTAAAAGTTAGAATGAATGGATAAAAGAATGCCAACTAATACTACAGGGAGCCTTGGAAGCAGCTAAGGATGAAGATTGAACATTAGAAGAGGCTTGTGAGAATTTAGAAAAGATGATTATTATGGAGATTACAGAGAGGAATGTTGTGCATAATGTTGATACTTAAGTCAGGAGTACCTAAATCATGTTACACAAGTTCATTTGTGGCTCATTAGATCTTAATGTTAATATTTTATGTGTTGTTAAAGTACCAAAATACACTTACGAAGAGGTATACCCTCTTCAAGATATGATATATAAGTTGAACATGTGATGATTGAATGTGAAGAGTGAAAAAGAGAGAAGAGAGATATATACAAAAAAAGAGACTTTCATAATATGTATCATGTAGATTATATTGTAAAGGACCATGATGCATACATAAATTTTGGAAAAAATCAATAGAAGATCTTTAATTCTATGTGACCTCACATTGGTGTCTATTGTTTGTTGATTTGAAAAATTATCTAGTTGTCTCCACACTATTATTTCTTTGTGATTTGAAATTTTGTATCCGAGTTGATATTCAATTTCATCAGACACATTTGTTGTTATTGTGTAATCAAGTTAATTGGTTTCTATCAAAGAATTAGAATCCTTTGAATTGATTACAGTAACTTCGAAGTAATGTTTGGATCAGTAAGAAGAGCCATGTAATTGGTAAGACTGCCATACTGTCTCCAACTCAATATTATCTTGTTATTCAAATTGATGGCATACTTCATTTTTCAATACACATTTGTTGTCATTGTGTGATTCTTTTTTAATTGGTTCCCTCAAAGAAACAATTAAAATCCTTTTAAATAAATCATAGTAACCTGGTCAGATTGATTGGATCAATAAGTAGATTCTATTAGTCATAGTCTTGCACATTTATACAAGTTATAAACAAACATAAGTACCAAAAAATTAGAATTGTAACCAATACTAATCACTTATCATAAAACTTCATTGACTTTGCTTACCCAATAAGGCACTGGTCTACTTCATATTTCATTATACCTTACCCACTTTCATATTCTAACTTTCCAATTATCACATTAGGAGTAGAAGTAGCTAACAAGCCTTCATCTATTCCATAATTTATGCCACTATGGATAGATTCTTAAATCCAATTAAGTCACACAACCCTTAGATTTGCTTCAACTATTAAGGTCCACCCACCTAGGTTTATCAGAGCCTAAAGAGTAGGGAGTCATCAACCATATAGGTTAACTCCATTTGTTGGTTCAAAAATGTTGCAAGTCTGATCATAGAGGTTGGCATCCTCTTAGGATTTGTAACCTTTATTTTTGAGACCTAACACAATTCTTGCTCAATTTTGTCCTTTTTGCAAAAAATGTATGAAACATTGTGTAATGAATTACTAAATATAGAATGAAGTACTTTCTTTTACATTTTATGCAATATTTAATGCTGCAAATGATTAATGGAAAACTAAAACACATTGCACTTTCTTTTAAACTCAAAACTCAAAACATGCAATGGTTTAAACAACTGCAAAAATAACTAAAACTTTTCACCTTAAAATGAACTTGAATTAACCAACTTTGTCAATTTGAGCTATGGTGAAAAATTGATAACAATAACACCTTACAAAATGAGCAGAAAATTATTTTATACCCTAAAAAGAGGCATAGGAATATAGATTGCATGGCCAAGAAAGAAACCCTAGCCACAAACCTTTCAATGATATAGAAGCATGTGTACTTAAAATCTCAAGTTGGGGGAATAAGAAAAAATTGATGACACCATATCCATGCCTCAGGACTGATGAATTTGTAGATTGAAATGCATAAAATCCCATAAAATTTTGTTAAAAAATCATTGCTATGGATGAACCTCTAAAAATAGGAATTTAAAAATCAATAAATGTAGCATGGGTGACACCTTTGTCATTAGATCCATGCCCAAATGTATTGAATTATGTTCATGTTACATATTTTTGCTCCTATCTCAAATAGGTAGAGTTGGTTATTCTTTACAAGTGAAAAGAGGGTACATTTTAAATCTTCTATGTCACATTCATGTGCATAAACAAAATCAGAAGACCACAATACTCTATTGCATTATGCAAATGCATATAACTTAGGAGAAAGGACACAATCTTTTCAAAAAAGTAGTCTTTCTTGATAATATAAAGCAGGATGTGCCACACAAGTTGTGAGACTGACTATATGAATGCATATCATGGAAAACATTATACATTTATAGATATAGAAGGAAAAGAATGCACATAAAGTGAAAGGGGACCCATCATTACTTGATTGACGAATATCAATTGCTTTGTTCTACTCCATCTTCATTCCCTTTTGCTTGTCTTGCTTGCTCTCCTTGTTGGTCCTAGGTTCCCTGCATCTAAAATGAAAGTGATGTTAGAGAAATGAGGGATCACTATTCAAAGTATGTGAATACATCTATAAGCATATAATTTGATCCTCATGTGCATTCAAATATCCTAGAATACCATAAAATGTCTAGGAAAACACAATAGTATAATCAAACACTCCTATCATATGCTTGTTTTTATCTAACATGTTTGCTTCTTGTGTAGGTATAGGTGAAATCCTTGTTACTATTTTGATTTATCTAATTATAGCATGTGGGATAAAATGTGGCTCCCACAAGGGTTGAGCCCAACATGCTGCCCACTTGGTTTATTAAGGACATGAGTGTGGAACCATCTTGCTTATCATCCTTAAACAAGTACTCATCACCCATAAAAGTGAGTTGTCAACATCACTATTATAAGTGAAAAGTATTCTCATTGGATTCACAATGACATCAAAGGACGGTTAGGAAAATCAATGAATTGTGATAAGGTTTGCAATAGACCTTTGAGCATGAAGTGTTTTGAGCATACTTGTGAGCACCAGGATTTAAGTGCAGTCGAATGTTAAGTAATCATTTTTTCATCAAAAGAAGTATAAAACAAAGGTGAAATACTTTATTCAAAACTCATTATCATGGATAGGCAGATGGAACTATGGAAATATGTTGCTCATGGTTTAATTTTCAAATATCTTCTAGAAATTCCATGGAGAAAATGCAAATCAGAGGCTTATCATGCTTAGATAAAAATGAAGACCATGAAGCTTTTAAGGAAAAATGGCATTTCCCTATCTAAAGTTGTAAATTTTTAAAATTAACATGAATGGATGATGATTTTTACTGGCATAGGATGTGGATAGTAATAAGGAGAAAAGTGCACCAACTCAAAATGGTATACCATGCCTTGATCTTCCATGCCAATTTCAAAGACAATGAACAAAAGAGGACCAAAAACATATTATAGCTGATGATGCTCTTTTTGGTTGGATTTGCATTGTGCAAAAGGAAAACATCATCATGACATTTGTTACTTGTAGAGGAATATTCGAGCAATATGAGACATTTGTAACAAAAAGTATTTAATCAATATAGAAAAGAACAAATAGTTTTAAAGCTATCAAAGGCATATTGGTTTTCAAATTCATGACAGTGGAGGTGGAACTAGTGTGCAACATGTTGTGTAGTATCAAATTGTAGATTAAAATCAATCATGTTATGTTCAATAATCTCTTTCATAAAGAGTATACTCATGTCTACAACCTTATCATGGATAGTCCCCAAAAACAATAAAATATATGGTATAATTTCTTAAGTTTCTCATGATTGATACTAGTGCTATAGTTATAAAGAAAATACAATGGATAGTGTAACCTTAGAGGATAGTGCAATAGCTGGGCAACATATTTTTGGAAGTAAAAAATCTAGAGTAAGGATGTGCTATTATATTAACATGGTTCATAGAGGTTTTTATTGCAAGGTTGGTCTATGGAACTTGAGAGTTTTTGGAACATCAAACCTAATGATGAGTATGCAATTCTATAGTAGTTTCAAGAGGTTTAGGGACATTACTGGTCACAAGTGGTTTATAATAGAATAAACCTTGGCATGCTTAAGGTGTTAGTAAGAACAATTGATTTCATGGCAATATCACAGTCTAAAGACAAGAACACACTCTAGTAGAAGATACTGACAACATAAAGTTATTGTCAAGGGATGTTTGAACATTGTCAATTTTTCATATTCAAGGTCACCAAATGAAGTGATAGTAGCTTAAAAAACAGTGAGGTAATCTCATAGCATCACTAGAATAAGTGAACTGGGACAGTGGTATGTGACTATCACAAATAGTAAAAGAAGTGAAGGTTGGGTGAAAAGTAAACATTGAAGTCATCTCAGTCCTAATATGATTATGACTCCATGATTAAGAGAGATAATACAATCATTCATGCTCTTTCTATAATAAAGACAAAGAGCACATAAAGGACAATGCAGTCTACATGAAAAGTTGATCCTTATAGTCATTGTGGAATGCATTTATAAACACAGTGAGTGCACATTTGTAAAACAGAGCCCTTGAGTTTTTGTAGAGACAATGGTCGTGGCATGTGAAAATCCCATAATGCACAAATAAACATAGAATGAAGCATTTGAAAAGAATATACAAGAAAAAAAATGTCTTCATAATTTTTGCACAAATGGGTTCAAAATAGCACTCCATTCATAGGTAAGGAGGAAAATCTAACATTTTATGCCAAGAAGTGTGTGCTTACCATGCGGTTCTAGATTGAAATCTCCATGAAGCCTTCCAAACTTTCCAAAAAATCCCTAACCAGAGAAACCCTTGGCGGCCATGAAGTTTCCAAAAGGAAAAAATGTGAAAAATGAGATGTGAAAAGATGCTTTGGTCGAGTTATGTCTTAGGGTTTCAAAACCCTAATGTATGCCGACCATCTCAAAAGTTTTCTTTTTTGCTTTTTTTTTTTCTTTTAATATTTTATAATTTAAAAATAATTCCCATGCCTTGTATGCATGTTTGCATCTTGCATGACAAGGTCAAGTGTCTATTATCTATGCTTTTTAAAGCATCGACCTTTTGTTCTACACAGGTCAAGTAAATGTAAATAACATTATTTAAGTGATTTTGTTATAAGTCACTTAGTTAATGTTATATTTATGCAAAATAATGTATGTAATGCAAGATAAGATGCTACGTTTGCAATCAAAGATTTGGTCAAAGGGTTAGTTGTTGGATGTTTATGGTTATGCCAAGCATATAGGGAGGTTTGACTTGTTATCCAACAAGTTCCAAAGATATAGGGGGTGGATTTGACTAAGTTCAAAGCTTTGAAGAGCATCTTGGAGAAATTTTGGGAGTTCTTGTGGTTGGTTATGGTCAAACATGACTTCTTCAATACTTTGGAGCTCTTTTGGAGAAGATTCAATTGCTACTTTTTAGGCTTCTTGGAGGCATCCGACCCAAGGAAGCTTCTAGCTCCTAGTTTGGTGCAACTACTTGGGAGATGTTTATAGTCACTTTTTGACTCATTTTACAATCAGTTCTTATTATGCATTTGTACTTAGTGAATTTTTGGAGTCCTTTGGCAGATTGGAGCATACTTTATGACTCAAGTTTGGATATAAAATTTAGTGAAGACCTTGAACATTAGTGATTTGAAGTTTTTCCCTCTTATTATTTACTTTATTGTGTGCATCTATTGATAGATCAAATTATTTGTGAAGTATTATTTCATTTCCTTTTAATTTTGTCTCATGCTAAGTAGCATTTTGTAGAAAAGTGTATTGTTGTAGGTTATAATCTATGTCAAAAATGCAAGTTGATTTTAGCTATGAAGTCTCCTTCCTCTTAAGAGTCTAGCATTATGACCTCTTTATAAAATACTTATGAAATCCATACAAAAGTAAGTTGTGCAAGTTTGTTTCAATCATTGTGAGCAAGTGTATGCTATCTAGGTTTCAAGTCCAAGTAATGGTTAGGTGCATCACCATAGGAGTAGTTTTTAGTTTATGGTATCTCCTTCTACCCTTCTCCTTTGCAATTTTAGTAGATTAGTTTTATGTGAGTACCGAAAAAAAGTCGGCCTTCTCCAGAGATTGACCTCTATTTTTCAAAGCCCACACTTTGAGAGGTCTTCCAATGTTTAACTAAGTGGTTGAATAGGGTTCAACAAAGGGTGCACATTCAGGTGATAATAGTTCCATTAGACATAGAGGTCAAAATATGGTGGTTGATGGAGGTTGTTGAGAATTTATGGCATTTCAAGATCAAAAACATACTTCTTGGAGGTTATCATCATATTTTTGGGCTTGATCCTACCATCATGTTGAAGAAAAAGATACTAAATGGGCTAAAACCCTAAAAATAAATCGCACCCTATTGGTTGTTCCAACTAATGTCCATAATTCTCTAAATAAAAACTAATTCTAATGCTCAAGGAATATGGGGAGTTGTCCAATGAACAAGGATTTCAATAATCCTTCTATACTTCAAGCTTTACAAAACTTGGGTGGATGCACCTTCAAACAATATCTAGAAACAATTGGTAATTCATAAAAACATGAAAATAATAGATAGATTTTCATGCATTTAGACAAGGATATATGAAGTTTGATATATTAATAGGATAAATTCCAATGATATTTTTAGTGACTAATATTTTCCAATTGGCTAATATTTGAAATTGGGGATTCAAAATTTGACTAATAGTGTAATTTTTAAGGTGACTTGATTCACCGCATTCTTACAAAATTGTATTTTAGTAATGGCTAAATTGCCAGAACATTTATTTTATTAAATGTTTAAACTAAGAAATATTCCACAATATTCAACACCTAATTAGATTAGATTTACCTAAATTTTATAAGTTATAGTAGAAAATGAAATTAATTCACTAATAATGTTATATAATTATTGGTTAGTTTAGGGCCATATCACTAATTTTTAATCACCACCATTGATTTTGTTTATAATCTAATGGTTGGGATTATATTCAATGGGTTAAATTTATCCATGAAGCTCCAATTCCCATTGAGCCAAAAATTGTATTTAGGTTATCAAGAATATTTATAATCTAATAACTAGGGTTGAATTCCATGAGAAAATGTACCTCCAAAGCTTTAATGCCTATGGGGCTCAAAATATAACCCAAACTATTATATTATGAATAAAATAAATGGTGGTGAAAAATAATTTTATAGACACAAGTACTACACATTAAACTAGAGTGAATCACTATCACCCTTAGGCTCTTGCTTTTCCATAAGAATTTAAATTTTTTTAAAGGAAGGATTTACCATGGTAATTAATGCATTTTTTAATTCTTCATCAAGATTTGCCATTATTTTCTATAAATTTTAAGTGATTTAAAAAATTGCCAATAAAATTAATATTTTTTTCAAAAAAATAGAAAGGTTCGCCAATAGAAATTAATACTTTTTTCTTTAAAAAATGAAAGATTCACTAAATTTTATACCTTTTTTTAAGGCAGGTTTAACTTAAAATTCTAGCAATGAGAATATTAAATAATTATTATAACTTAGAAATATATCATTTTTTAAATAAATATTTCTAATATGTGATGGTGGATTTTTTTAAATAAATATTTCATGCTTTTTTATTTTCTTTAAATAAATATATATTATTCTTTTGTTTTTGATAAGGATAAGACTATGGCCATGGATTTTTTAAAATAATTATTGTGTTTCTTTTTAACTTTTTTAAATAAATAAATATTGTTAAATATGTGTTGCTTTTTGTTTTTCTTTCATGGATTGTGCTAGCCTCCTATAAGCATCGTGTTGTCATTGTAGGGTTACGCCTCTTCGCGTAATAATTATTATAACTTAGAAATGCATTAAGATTTTTTATTTGAATGGTCCTAGAGTTGTGACTAGCCTATTTTCTTGGATTGGTGCCTTAAACCATGAGTACTAAAGTCATAAGGTCCTACAAATGTCTTTTGAACAACAATTTAAAAAAAGCACAATGAATATTCAGTATTATTTTCTTACAATAATATGTCTTATATTAAGATTCAAATTCAATTCTACTTAACAATCCCTGAACAACTTAAGACTCTCAATATTTCAATTATAGAAAATTAATCTATTACTTCAATAGAAGCCATAAAAAGAAAAATTCATTGCATATCACTACAAAGATAAATTGAAATATCTTTGATCATTTTATTTATAAGAGAAATAAAATATACATTGGAGACAATTGTCATTGAATCATATGTTTAACTATTTGTAACTTTTAAAAATTTATATTGATGTATAAAAAATTACACTTGTAGTCACTTTTCCCTAAAACCTGAAATAATCTAGGCCTCTCTAAATAAAACTTTCCTAATTACAATGTCTAAAATCCTCAAAAATGGCTCAGAGCTCCCTTTTATAGAGAAAAGGGAGAAAACAAACCTAGATTCCTTGAACTGATGTCACAATTTCATTTTACAACTTGTTCATGTGAATAAAAAAATACATGAACAACTACCTCAAATACGACAAATTACTTTACTCGAAGATAAAATAGTTTTAGAAGCCATTGCAAAAGATATTCCCAAGTGTACAAAATAGGACAATATGGGAGCAATCACATATTGTTTTAGTTGTACTTCTAGACCCATGTTATAAATATATCATATGAAGGCCAAAGGAATACAATAATTTGGCTGAAAATTTTCAAATGAGAAGAATATTCCTCATTTATCAATTCATTAGTAGCTTAGAGAATTTAATTAAACTTTCTTCTAACTTCACCAACTGGTCCACTACAACATTACATATTTCTATGTCACCTTTTTTTGGCACAAATAGAATTGAGAAGGGGATGCAATATATTACTAAAATACATCCTCCATGATTTGTATGCCTTAACTTCTCCTTCTCTTGGTAGTATCTTTAGCATCAAATCACCTTCTAATTCCTCAAAAGAACTCAAAATTTTCTCCAAAGCAACCTAAAAGCTCCCATGAGTAGCTAGGCTCTCTTCCAAGGCACTAGAGTTTTATAAAATTGCTAACAAATCACCAAGAGCGTTAACATCAAAATTGCAAAGATTAATCTTTTTCCTATCAATGGAATTATTGGATTCCAAATTTCTAAGGTTCCTTTCAAATTATTTATTAGTTGGACATGGCTGGTGTGGATATTTCTTATGGTAATATAGCCATTCCATTTCCCTTAAAGGTGATGCAAGATACAAAATAACCTATGTCCCAATAAGTTATCCACCATATCAATCAATTTTTAACACCCTCTTCCTTTTCTTCCTTCTCAGCTTCTTTACACTATCTTAGCTCCTCCTTCAGTTCATTGATTATGAGGGCATAAGTTTCCCTATCCTAGAAGGATGTGTATGTGGTGAATGGGGATGGTTGAGGGATCAATGGTGTTGTAGTAATTATTTGAGGATGGGGTAACAATGCTACAAGTTTTTTATATTCTTATAAAAAATTTAAATTCTCTTTTTGTTCCTTGTCAAAATTTGCTTGCAATTTCTTTACTACAACTTCACTAAAAACTACAATATTTATAGCCAAAGTTGCTATCTAATGATCACTAGTATCTGCAATTCTTCTGACAATTAAATTTCTAGTGAGCTCATTTATGTCCTTTACTACTTGAGGCTTATTCGTCCTAGGATGTATAAACCATATGGTAAGGGCTTCATATTTATCATTGAACTGTGAGCCAAAATATAGGTCATGAGTTTGTTCTTCAAATTGTGGTATGGGTTCATTAGTGTATTTCCTTCTAATAGTGCCCAATGCAATTGTAGAGGTAATATCACATCCTTCTAGAAGAATACATCTACTTTTCCTTGTAATCTATCTTCCCTCCTCAAGGGTGATCTAACTTACATCAAAATTCACCTCTTCCAAAACCTTCTTCCCCATCTCTTCTCACTCATCTTTGGAGATATTTTCCTTCTTTTCCTTCATAATTAGAGAATATTTCTCTACTTTATTGTTTATCAAAATGTTCTTGAATTCCTCAGACTTAACAAACTTGTCATCTAACATCAGAGTAGTGCATTTAAGTGTTGAACAAGACAACTGAGAGGGGGGTGAATTAGTTGTAGAAAATTTAACCTTTAAAGCATTCACTGAAACTTAGATCAATCACAAATGCTTAACTCTGCTAAAATGATTAACTATTAAGTGCAAGTGCAAAAACTAAAAATCATCACACAAACATAGTAACACTAGATTTACATGGAAAACCCAATAAGGGAAAAACCACGGTGAGGATTAGCTCACAATATAAAGAATATCAAAACCAATTATAAAGGCTCACTACCAAAACAAGACTAATTGTTTGGATCAGGACTCACGGTCCAACAAGGGTTAACCACTTGGGGGGCTCACTGCCATAGAGATACAAAGAAGATAGAAGAGATATGTTATAGAGAGAAGACAATATCATGCAATGAATATTTCCAACATAATTCACTTAACCAGTTGTAGACATGCATGAATGATAGAGTACACCTTTAGCTCATTGAATCTAAAAACTCAGCATTTAGAATTCACACCAATTTTCCACACTTGCATCACATACGCACACTGATTTGCATCTATTTCACATCTATGTGCTCTATTTCTTTGCACTTATCTCTTTGTACATATTTCACCACTAACTCATCATGTATTTATACCATCTTCAACTTTGAAACATATCCAAAGTCGGCCATCCAAAATTAAATTCAAATTAGGTTGGCACCAAAACATCCTAGGGTGGAATTAGAATGAGAGCAACCTAGACACATGCTTGATGAGAACCCAAATAGGTCCCAACATGCTTCATCAACTTTGAAGGTAGTTTTCAACACAAGGTTAGCCAAACCAGTGTAAAAAACATAAAAAAATTAAGCACACAGAATCCTTAGCACAATACAATCCTTCTAGCCACCAAAATTATCCTTAATATGATCATAACAACTTAACTTTAGAGCCGCAAGTCATAGGACTAAACCATAAAGAAATATGGACCAACAACATTTCTCTTGAACCTCAACTAGATACATAAAAAACCACAATTCACAACTGGTGAACATAACTCACACTGTACAATGAATCAGAAGACAAAAAATTAGATATAGCAGCTTCCAACAACCTTGATCAACATATCTAAACTACACAAACATAGGAGAAAATCCCAGAGCAAAACATGGAGCAACCACTAAACACCTACAACAATTCTTCATTACAATTTTCTTAATATCCTCAACATATACAACTAATAACCTACATCCATGACATAAATGACAACACATTCTTGCAAAATTAAGTTTCCTGATATCATTAATAACATCTCCCCTATTCTCAAAAATGAATATCATTATTTCATGAGGGGGAGCCTCTACCATAACCCTTTGAGATGAATACATTGATTTTTTGATCTCTTCAATGTTTGGTAGATCATCCTCATCATCAAGATATTCAACAAATAGTTGAGAGCTTATCTATTATAGAGGTTGTATCTGTTTGGGAGGCCATTGAATAATGCTTTGTGTTTCAAGCCTAGGCCTATTCATTGCTAATTTAGGAGATCTGTAAGATTATCAAAATTATTAATATGACCAAAATTTTGAGGACTGGGTCCTTAATTCTTTAGTATACTCCTTTTATATGAGGGATCAAGACCCTTCTTCTTTTCCTCTACAATAGGGATTCTCACCAAAAGCTTTCTTCTCTTCTATACTTATACTTCATAGGAGCAATTTCTAATCAAAACCTCAATCTTGGCAAACTAGTGAGTGTAGCCAGCCAATTTGACCCTAGTTCTATCTTGGTGGATATAATTTTCAAGATCACAATTTCTCTGTACATCCACTTTGATCATGTATGGTTGTAATTTTGAGTATATCAACTTCAAGCCTTCTTTAGAAGTAATCATGAAATCAAAAATTATATTACTAGGTTGCAACACAAACCCCTTGTTCATGTTTCTCAAATGAGTTATATTTGCCTCATTTAATTGCCACATAATTTCTAATAAGGAAATTTTATTTGGCACTATCCTTGGAAACATATGGGGTGCTACTAGTCCACTATAAATATTGTTGGTGTAATTAAATGTCTTGTACCTTGTCCTAGGTCATAATTACACCTTAGTTAAGTTTACTTAGGGACCACATAGGAGGTTGTTGGAGATTTTCCACCTTTTGTGGACTTGACATCTCATACCTCATCACATCCACCTTTTGTGGAGATTACCACATTATCTTTTTCCACTTTAGATGGAGTGATAACTCTTCATTGTTTTCACATATCATAAGATTACGACACTTGTCATAATCTTATGCCCTCCTATGTTCTCACCTTGGCTATATATCCAAGGGGTCTCCTATGCATTGTATTGAGCATTGTACCATCACTATCTCATATTATTGACATTGAATACAGTTTATTCTTGTCATATTATTTTCTCTCTTTTGTGCTTTCTATTAGGCCTCTAGATCTTGGGTGGCTACCTTCATAGCCAATTCTTACATGGTATCAGAGTGATTGGAGCGTCTTTGGATTGCCATTTTGGCGAGATCTTGGTGCATTTGAAGATTGGTCTATTTTCAGATATATGTTGCTGCAGCATTTTGGAGCATTCTACGCCAAATCTAAGTCCACCATTGCATTCAGGAGGCTGTTTCCAGTTGAGATCGCCTTTCGTTTCATCCAAATCGGACATCGGGAGCTCCAGATCTGAAAAATTCGGCAATTTGGGGTATTATTCAATTTTCTGAATTTTTCTATAGTTTTGAAAAGAAAAAAAAATTCTTAGAAAAATTCTCAGAATATTTTTGAAATTTTTTTTTGAAAAAAAAAAACCCCTTTTCATTTTCTTTGAAAAATCTATATTCAGATATTATCATAATTTTTTAAAATCAAAAATTATTTAAATCTTTTTTTGAAAAAATTGTAACAAAAAAAAAAAAAATTGTGATTTATTTATTTTTGATTTTATAAATCAAAAAATTATAAACAAAAAAAAAAAAAAATTTAAATTCTGCAGCGGCCATACCCGCAGACTGCAGGGTACGACCCTGCCTTGGCTGCCGTCCGCCCCTGCCACGTGGAGCCACCGCAGCACCCAGCAGACCGGCAGCACATCCAAACAATCTTGGCATTTCAAAAATTCTGGCCAGCATCAAATTTCCACTGGTGGCCACAAATCGGCGGCAGAATCTTCATCGGGAATATTTCGTCCAATCTGAAGCATATTCCGACGAATCAGACGGTAGACGGTGACGGTCATTTGAATGTCAATTTTAAGCTCCTGCAATGCGCGACGGTCATTTAACCGTCAAATTTAAGGCCATTTTTTTTTACAGCTAGGTGGACGTCAAATTGATGTCAGCATGCGTAATCGATGACGTCAGCACCTTTTGAAAAATTTTGCCCCCCTCACCATTGAGCATTTTCATTTTGCAGTCCAAGTTCGGAGGCTCATATCTTGCTCATTTTTGCTCCTTTTTTCGAGAAATTTTTTTTTATTTGGGCTAATTTTTCATGTACTTCATAGTGGTGTACTCGGTTTCTGATTATTGTTGATATTTTTTCCAGAATTTTAGTTTCTCATGACTATATCTGTCTTTTCACCATTTCTGCAACTTCAGAGGCTTCATTTAGGCTCATACAAACTCCTTTTCAGATGTCATTTTTTTTTAAAGTGCATGATTTTTATCTACTTCTTGAATCTACAATCAGTTTGAAGTGATCTTGAGTGGATTTTGTACTTTTAGCATATGGTCATTTTTGGCCTATTTGGTACTTGTATTGAATAGATCTGGATTTAGGTCTTTGCTCTATTGTTCTTGTCTATTATCAGCCTCTTTATTGGCAAGTTGTAAATCAAAAATCATAAGCCCACTTAGCCAAGTTGCAAGTGGCCTATTGTACACGCACTACATTATAAAGTGTCAAAATCATCTATTTGTGGGGGGGTACTTTGATTGAGTGAATTTGGGGGGGTGTCTATTGTGTGATTGTGCCTATTTTCTCTCTTGTGCTCTTGCATTCCATCATGGGTTCATCTAAAGTTCCACTCTTAACTGCACATAATTATGGTACTTGGAAAGTACATGCATGGAGTAAACTAATGGAAAAAGGTTTAATATACTACATTGATGGAACCATAACTGCACCTTCAGATCCTAAAGCAAATCCAACAGCATATATGGATTGGCTCACTAAAACTTCTATGGAATTGGGTGCACTAAGAAAGTTCATTTCAGATGATCTCATTTTTCATGTTGATAAATGTACTATAGCTAACTTGGGATAAACTTGCTGCTTTGTATGGTAAGGTTGATAAGGTTAAGGGATACAAACTTGAACATGATCTCTTAAGCCTTGATCCCAAAGATTTTGATACAATTCAGGATTATGTCACTAAGGCAAATGAATTAAGAGCACAACTAAATAATTGTGGTATTGAAAAAGAGGATGATCAATTGGTCTTCAACTTGTTAGATAAACTTCTAGTTGAGTATGCAGCCTTTGTTTCAAGTTTTCAAACTCAAAGATTGACAATAAGTAACTTCAAAACACCATCTTTTGAGGCTCTCACAGATCTTTTGATTCTTGAGCAAAATAAGTTGATGAAAATGGGTATTCTCAAGTCTTCAACTTCAAAAGCATTGGTGGTCAATCATGGAAACAATAAGCAAGGCAAAGGAAAGGACCAAAAGCAATCTTCACCAAAGCCACAAGGAGAGAACAAACAATCCACTCCTCCACAACAAAGCTCATCAACATCATCTTCTTCAAAGAAGTACAACAATTCAAGTAAGAGGGAGCAACCAACATGTGCATATTGCAAAAGGATTGGTCATGATGAGCATCGTTGTCATGTTAAGAAAATTGATGAGTTGAAACACATCCTTAAGAAGAACAACATCAACTTGCCAGCTATATATCAAGAGAAGGACACATCTCCTTCCAATTCTTCTTCTAAGGGAAAAGGAACAACTCTCATGGCAACAACATCTATCTCATCTCCTTCTTCTACATCATCTCAACATGATAAACATAAGGGGCAAGCATTTCTTGTAGTTGCAAATTCCAATATAGATCAGTGGATCCTTGATTCAGGAGCTTCGCATCATATGACTTCGTGCAAGGATATGTACTCTTCATTTGATCCTTGTTCATCACCACCCATTTTGATGGAAAACAACACTTCTTTGGAAGTTTTTGGGAAGGGTTCTATTGATGTTGAAAGTGGAGCATTCAATGATGTTCTATGTGTACCTACTTTGTCAAGGAACATCCTTTCCATCTATCAGATTACACATACTGGTACAGGAAAGAGTGTAGAGTTCACACCAGATTCTGTCATTGTTCAGGATTTGCATAGCAAGGCTCTTGTTGCAGTTGGGGAGGTTGATGATCGTTCTCGATTCTACACCTTCTCATATTTTGCTCCTATTGATGATTCAGTTCACCCTAGTGTGGACAAACTTGATGAGATTGAGTATGGTTACTTGAATCTTGGAGTGCTCACTAGTCCTGAGGTTCTTGAACCTATTGTTGATACTCCATCTTCTACATTGACTGATGTACCTGATGACACTTGTGTTCTGATAGTTTCAATACCTTGTAATTCAATGCAATAGTGTATACCTAGTCTTCCAGCAGCAGCTTCATGGGATGACTACTTGACAGACATTAGCAGTTTGTTTGTGGAATCCTACATTGCAGATTTGGGAGACACACTTGATCACTTGCATCTTCTCTTTGATGAAGGTGATTCTTCTTCAGTTGTTGTGAGGGAACACTCTGACCCTCCTCTACATGATCAGTCTTTCAAGGTTGATGTGATTGTGGATGCATCTTTACAACAGTTGGAGGAGGCCACTTTCTCTTTTGAGGAGACATTGTCTTTGGAGTATGTTCTACCTACATCCTTGCTAGATCTTGAGTTGTCTTTTTCAGTGGATCAAGGTGTTGTTGCAAAGGGTTTCTCACAGATTCCAGGAGGTGACACCATTGCAGCTTCACATGGTTTGGGGAAGGCATCTTTTGGCATCGACACAGGGATACTTGAGCAGATTTCAGAGACTTCTTACATTTTGAGGGTTCTTCCTTCTTCACTTGTGGATTGGGGAGACTTCATTCATACACCTTTGGTATTGTTTCTTCCCAAGGGGAGGAACATTGTTCGATAGTTTTGGAGCAGCTTCTTCATTCCTTCTCGAGCATCTTCCATTGGTGATCATTGTACATTGAAGGGGGGCTACCTTGTCTCTCTTCTTCTCTTGTATGGGGGGGACTTTTTTCTCACATGGGGTTTTTTCCTTCTCATACTATGTTCATAGACTTTTGTATTTCATCTCTCTTTTGGGGGGTAGTTTTTTCCCAATGGGTTTTTCTATCTTTACTCCACTTGTGAGAGATTGCATCATGTGTACATGGGTACCTAACATGGCCTAGTAGCCGGGACCCATCTTGCATTGTTTGCATTTGTGTACATTCTCCCTAAGTTGCACTTAAGAGGGGGTGTTGGTGTAATTAAATGTCTTGTACCTTGTCCTAGGTCATAATTACACCTTAATTAAGTTTACTTAGGGACCACATAGGAGGTTGTTGGAGATTTTTGCACCTTTTGTGAACTTGACATCTCATACCTCATCACATCCACCTTTTGTGGATATTATCACATTATTTTTTCCACTTTAGATGGAGTGATAACTCTTCATTGTTGTCACATGTCATAATATTATGACACTTGTCATAATCTTATGCCCTCCTATGTTCTCACCTTGGCTATATATCCAAGGGGTCTCCTATGCATTGTATTGAGCATTGTACCATCATTATCTCATATTATTGACATTGAATACAGTTTATTCTTGTCATATTATTTTCTCTCTTTTGTGCTTTCTATTAGGCCTCTAGATCTTGGGTGGCTACCTTCATAGCCAATTCTTACAAATATTGATCACTATATAATAAGCATGGAAGAACCAATTGTAAGTGTGGAATAAGTAATGATAAAATAACTAAAAACACTTCTTAATAAGACATTATATCAAAGATTCAACAACATTTAAAATAATTTAAGAGCAAGAATCTATTGAAAGTGTTATATTGTTCCCTATCTCTAAAGATTTATTAAGTCATAGGGCTCTCATATTTTGTAAGCATTGTGACTATTAAAATACCAATCTCGAGAATGAGATGCTGCTAAATGAAATAATCTAATCCTATATAGTGATTTCTAATTGATAAAATGAAGCTACTGTAATCTAAATTGACATGAAACTATGATGAAAGAAGCTACAGTAAATTATGATGCAGCCATGATTTTGATTCTATGATTGTTATTGCTAAATGATTTTCTATTGCTAAGATTGCTTGATTTCTACTCCTATAGAGTAAGTTTGCACAAAGATGAGAGATACATTTCCTGTGGAGAAAGGTTGTATATATAGATTTACGGTAGCACATTGTGATAGGGAAACACAACAAAGGCCTAGATTTAATTTGGGGGATTGAATTGTGAGAGATGAACAACCTTGAGCTGATCATGGGAATGGTTTCTCCCCATGAAAACATTAGGCCAAATGATAGGAAGAATCAGAGGAAGGAGATTGAGAGATTGATTCCAATTTGTCTACAAAGCTTTCCTGTGAAGTATCAGTTGAATTAAATTGGATATTTGATGTCTAATTTGGTAGGTGAGTGAATAGAGGAAATTTTCCTTTATGCCTTTAGTTGAATAATTTATGATTTATTCAAATTAGTAAAAGGGAATAAATAATTTAATAAAACAAACTATAGAATTTGTTTATTAAATAAATATAGAATGGATATGATAATTAAACAATAAAGTATTTAACCTTGTTTAATTAATTGAGATTGAATGATGTGATAATTAAATAACACAAACTATTGAAGTTACATATATTTAATTAAATTTGAAGAATAGGAGAATGAACTATAAATAAATATTTCTATTTCTTTAATAGTAGAGGAAATTAAGGAAATTAATCAAATAAGTTGTATTTAATTATTTAGATTATCTAGACCATTTTTAAGTGTATACATTTTTCCCCTCTTTGAAGTGATGTGTTTACACATTGCTTCAAATAAAATTTTGTTGTTGTTGCCAGTATCGACGAAAAATAATTTGAATGCCCCAAACGTTGATTTTCAGGTGATGGATATATTACCCTTCAGGAGATAAATTAATTAAAAAAAAAAAAATTTGGATTTTTTGGAATTTATCAAATTTTTTTATGATTTGATGTAGTTTTGATGTAGATTTCAATGATGTAGAATCAATTTAGCTCCTGAAAAATAATATTGAGCCTCCCAGATTGATTAATTGATGCCTTATGTTGCCTCGTGTTTGATGTTTGATGATCGCATTCAGCCAATTGATTTGATGATGTTGATGTGATAGTTGATGATTTACCTCATGATAGGTGAGGATCAATGATAGATTGATGATTTTCCTCATGATAGGCAAGGATCAATGATAGATGCTCACTATATTTGATCAAAGTCTCATAAGAGCTTATTAGATTTGATTGATTGATTGATGTTGCTTGATTGATAAGATTGTTGATTTGTGATATGTTATGATTATAGGAGGATTTTAGAGTTCTTCCCAAAGACTTGGGACATGATTTCACATCTAGTGCAGGCCAATATAGATATCATCAGTCAATGTGATTTATTAGCTTTGATTGATATGCCCCAGTATAGGATTGATTAATGTACTGATACTTGATGTATACACTTATTCAACTAGAGAATTGTAATTTTTGCCACTTTGTTGATGTATCTCTCCATGTTTGGATATCATTGTACACTTGACATTATTATTTTAAGGTTTATATGATATTTAGGAGACTATTGATCTATGTGGTGTAGATACATGTTTATGATGGATGCATTTTATTTCTGTTTTTATGCAATGTGATATTCCATATGATGGCTTTTTTTTATATGCTATGGATGTAAATGATGAAACATTATAACGAGTGATGATTTATGATGTTAAAATATGATTATGTGAATAATGGTGATGTATGGATGCATGATGTGCATTGTATGACAATGGATATATGTAAATGATATGGTAATGTAACTATATGCATGATTTTGGATGTGTTATTCTTAATGATATACGATATAATGATAATGAAATATGATGCATTTTTATCTTTTTGGGGTATTTTAAATGCATTTAGATGATATAATAAATGGATGAATGAATTATTTATATGATGATATTTCTAATGTGTGATGTATGATATGATAATGTTAATGAAAATGCAATTTGTAGTTGATTTGTTTTTTTAATTTCTCTAGGAAATTTAGATGATGTGATGATAAATGAAGAAGATGACATGATTAATGAAAATGATTCTATCCAATGTATGAATGATAAAATGTATAATAATGCAATAGAAATGATTATGCAGCTATATGATAATGATGATTTTTTCGTTAATGTCAAGTATACTCAATTCATTAATATGGAAAGTTAACATTATTAGGAATTAGTTGCCCGTCTTTGGAAAAAAATACTTTACAAATGAAAAACTAATCATAAATGCTATCTAATTTAATCATGAAAAACTACATACAAATATTGGCATCTTAATAGTCCATGTATTGTGCTTTTTATCATCATTGAGCTTTTAAAATGTTGAAAGTGAGTACAAGCATCAATTATATATGTTATACCAATGACAACCTAAGTACTACTTTCATAACTTTTAATATTTCAATTGAACACAAGCATCTAGGTATAATTAAACCGAGATGACCTGAGCATTTCTTGTGTAAACAAACAAGAATCAATCACTTTCCTATGTGAATTCCAAATGTCATTAGGGATACTTTGTAGAGCACGTCTCGCAAAAATTCACATAATAATAATGATTAAATCATAGAGAGCAGACAAAGAAAATATATTTCTCCTCCCTAGCTTCTCTAGTTCAATACATCATTGAGTTTATCCAAATAAATGAGAACAAAGATCAAAGTACACCAATTTAACTTTTTCTTAAGTATTTCAACCATTATTCAGATTAGATCATCCATATTGATACTGATTTCAACGTTTGATATAGATGGTTGATGGAATGGTTTCGATGTTTGTTGTATGTGCAATGTCAGATCTTCCTATGATCATTGTGTTTGTTGTGTTTGTCATACTGTTGTTTTTCCATTTGATTAAGCTCAAAGTTTATTGCCCCCAATGAGTTCAAGATTTTTCCCCCAAGCTAGGGTGAGACACAACCACATTTTCCAGGACATGTACATGAGATTTGATTGCACCTTTTTCAGATTTTATGATTTTTTTGTATTTTTTCTCTTTTGATTTTTTTTTTGTATTTTTCTCTTTTTTTGACTTTTTGTGGATTTTCTGATTTTATTTTATTTTTTGGATTTTTTAGGATATTTAAGATGAAATGAGATGATATGACTGATTGAAGGAAGAATGTGCCCCACAATAGGGATAATGAAACCATGGATAAATGATAGATCAAAATGAAAGATTCACTGTAAAACATGTCACACAAGCAACATATCTCTTATCAAAAGATGATAGTGGTTGATTGATTAAGATGTCAGGAATGATTGATTCCATAAGGCATGATGATGATAAGTACTTAGGATCACTAATTTCCTTTAAGTACGATAATATTGGTGACTTTTGATGATTGATTGACAAAAGATATGAGGATTGGATAATTTTTTGTAGCTAAACTCAAATATGATTTGCATGATAAGATTCAAGGTTGCAAAGGGACATAGTGACATGAATTTTGATAAGCTAGGAGATATGGAATGGAAGAAAGCAAGGATAAAAATAATGAATGGTATGTTCAAGATCAAATAGATAAGATATAGACACAAGGCCCAATTATTTTTCCCCTATTCCTCATCAAGACCAAGGAGGGGTAGAAAGCATGTATTTAGTAAGAATGATGGAATATGGATAAGATGAAAGATATGGTATGGAATATATGGATAAAGTGTATAGTATAAGATATATGATGTTGAAGATGATCCTTAATCTTGTCAAGATCAAAGTTGGAAATGTAAGGAATGAGCATAGAAAGGATACTGACCATGAATGATAAGATGGATGAAACTTGTCCCTAAGTGTAGAGTGCAAGAGGAATAATGAAGATAGGATATGGATGATAGGGAGATGGAGGAAGGACTTAAGCATCAAGTTTCAAAACCAAATATCCCTCTAATAAACCATGGCAATGGGAATTAGAATCTTAAATGTTGGCAGATTAATGATATGATGGAAGAATCTAATGATTTATGCAAAGGTTTGGATTAAAGGAGAATGATGGGGGATGAATTTTGGATAATGGATAGGAGGTTGGAAGGCCTATTGATGGATAGATGGAAAGGACAGAAAGACCAACGTTGGCACACACCTTGAAGGGTGGTGGAGTGATGGAGGAAAAATGGATTTGGAAGGTGATAGGTTAATAGATGAGAAAATTGGAGGAAGCTTTTGGATTAGAAAATTTTGATGCCAATTTAGATTTTATTGCTTCTATGAGCCTTTTAGGAATCCACATGACTTTTGACTTTGATTTTTGCCTTGTGGGCCTTTGTGGCCTTTGAAATTTTTCTTTTTGACTTATGGACCTTTGTGGTCTTTGAAAATTGCCTTGTTTCTTTGATGGGCCTTTGTGACCTTTTGAATTTTTCTTTGGATTTTGGATCAATTTTTCTTTTATTTTTGCATGTCTCTTCGAGTAGACATATTGATCCTTTGATACATGTGGATTTTGATATAGAAGGTTTTGATATTTGGCACCCAAATTGCTTCCAAGAGCAATGGGAGGGGTGGATTGAGATGAATGATATGGAGGTATTATGGATGAGTTAATGTGGGTAGAATTTTGAAAGGGAATCAAGGATGTGTGCCTTTGTTGTTCTTGAGAAATAGGATATGGACCTAGGATAGAGGGAAGGTTTGATGTACTAGGATGAAGACCTAGGATAGATGGAATGTTTGATGAACTAGAATGAGGACCTAGGATAGATGGAAGGTTTGATGAACTAGGACACTTAGGCATATAATCAAGGCCCTAGTGATATGGGTTTCTTTGAAAAGAAAGGGGTTCTAGGATACCTTGTTCATGAAGGCCTAATCCTTTTCCTTTGTAATTCATATTTTGACACATTCATTTACTAATGGGATATGTATTGTTTATGAAACAATATGCGAGTCCATTTTGGGGAGGATATGATATGGATGAGAGGATAGGTGTTGGAAGTAAACTAGAATGGATAAAGGTGGAGGATCCCAATTTATAGTTGTGAGGTTCATGGATAGCTTGAATAGGTGTGATAGGCTCTTGACATGGGGATGATGGGGTGCTTTGATCTTGACTTGGAAAAGGATCATGAAGTGGTATGAAAGGCATATCTTGATCATGAGAAGGATAAACATCTTCACAGGATGAAAGGGTTTCCTTGAATGGAATCATATCTTGATCTTGATGAGGAAGGGAATCATGAGATTTTGTAGAAAGCATGTCTTGATCATCAGTTGGTAAGACGTCATTAGATAGGATGGAAGAAATATCATGGTCTTGTGATGCAATATAATCATGAGATGGTATGGATTGATTAGATGATGTGGAAGAAGAACTTGGAAGGATAGTTGTCTCTTGAGATGGAAGGGAATTATTTTGGATGAAAAGTGAAAGGAGGGGATCGTCATAAGATTCTTGAGAAATTGGATCTTGATCAAAGAGTGAAATAATTTGTGGAATTTTGATATCATTGGATGGAGTGGAAAGAATATTTTGATCTTGATGTGTAGGGGAGTCTATGCTAGCATGCTTTGGATTGAGAGATTGACATGAATCATTGGATTTTGAAGATATGATAGAAGAGGATGATTGGATGGAATTGTTAACTTGAGTGAAATAATCTTGTGGTTTATTTTGGATTATGCTGGATGGAGATAAATGCATGACATGATAGGATTTCTCAATATCATTTGTGTTTGTAGACTGAGATTTGGGCTTCTGATTTGATTTTTTCAAAAATTCAAAGATATTGAACTTGGATGATGTAGTTGTTGGTGGAGAGGGTGTCATGTCTAGATTTTTGTGAAAAGAATTAGAACAAATGTCAGGAAGCAAATATCTCTTTGTCACTATTTCCCTTTGCATATCCTAGATTTTTTGTTTAAGGTTTTTCATTTGATGAGCTAAAGCATTCAATTGATCCTCATCTATTTTAGACATGGTGGTTTGAGTTTCAATTTCCTTTTTCTAGGAGTTTTTGTCTTTGTAACCTTGTTAAAATGGGCATACAAGTGTTAGGGTTTTCACTAAGCTTTGATATTTTTGTTTGGATGAGTGCCAATGGTATTAGCTTAAGTCAATAGAATGATATATTCTATTGATGAGACCAAGTTAAAATCTAATTATTGTGTTTTGTTTCATGATTGTAGGATAAAAAAATCCTGATGATGAAACTTAACCCAATAACCAAGATTTGTGTTTGATAATTGGACACTTTATAATTGCAAGATCTAGGTTTAACTTGAAATATTTTTGACTTGTAAGATCCTATTTGTTTCAATTTTTAAGACACTGTCTGGACTAAGAAAATGTTTTTTTTTATAAAAATCCATATTTTGATGTTAATTGTTTGACTGATGGGAAAAATAACTCTCTGGTTTTTGTTATTTGGATGCGCTATTAAAAAGGGAAAAAAGTGCTAAAATAGACTAATGATGCATTAAAAGATATAGTAAAAGCACTGTCAAATAGGGTAGATGCACTAAAACTGATCGTGGATGCACCAAAATACTAGTAAATTTTGAATGGTGATTTTTGATATAGATCACAGATGCACTATAAGATTTGTCAGAAGTGCTAAAACAGACTATGAAAGCACTATTTTATTAGTGGATGTGCTAAAAAAAGTAGGTGCAAGCACTAAAACAGACTTTGGATGCGCTATTTTGGTACTTCCTAGTGTTGTTTGGTTTTTCTCAATGTTGGGTATTTTGACAGGATATCTTTGTTGGTGAATCTTGAATTTTTTGACAAGAAGCCTAATGTTTCCAATTTTTTCCTCTATTGTAAGAATTGATCTGACCTATCTGGAATATTGTATGGTTGGTTGTGGGATAAAAGAATGAAAAATGGGTTGACTATGATTATGCTTTTATGAGATAGCTCTTCATTGGAAATGGGCTTGTGAATATAAAGACTCTAAGGAAAAATCATCAGTATATCCTCTAGAAAAGTTGTGATACCTATGAATAAAAGTTCGATGTTCAAGCAATATTTTTCTACTTTGATACAAGAAGCATCTTCTTTTTAAAATGTTTTTGTAGCTAAGTTGTTTCTTTGTTTTCTTGACTCTTGTTGTGAGGGATTTCTTGACAAATGTTGAGGATTTCCAATCCATAATCATAAATTTCATAGTTTGATTTTGTCAAACTTTTTGTGTTTTTCCGAATGATCTTTATTTGGATTAATGATTTGAAAACACAAGCAAATGTAGAACAATTATTTTTAAGTCCTAGAATCTACACAATGAGTGTATGTTCAAGAATCAAACATGATCCTTCTTGATTTCCATTGGTTTTTAACAAAGAATACACTTTAGGAAAACTCACTCTTAAGGTCAAAAAGGTCATCATTATACTCAACAACCCACATCTTAAAATTGTGTCAACTCACGTAGTTGTGTCACCCCCTAGAGGGTGCCCGTGTTTTTGTCTTTTCTAGGTGTGTACTCCAAGTTAGATTTCTCGATCCCTTGAGAAAATAGTCCTTGGAAATTATATGGTGAGTGTCTTGGGGGTAGATTCTTCCCTCCCCTTGCACTACGAGTATTACAATGTTTGGTTACTGACTTAGTTGGATTCTACACTATGGTTCATAGATAGGGTTTTCATTCAAAGTGAAAAATGATAAACTCCCTCAGGAGACCTCCCAATCTTTAGAACAAATATTTTGAGGATGGTTATCTTGCACACTTCCAGAAAATGTGGGTTTCCCCAGATTCACTTTTATTTTATAGTGGGTTGGAAAACCTGGCTTTGGTTGTTCCCACTCAAGTCATTCTCGTAGGGTGATTACTTTTCCCCACTACAACAAGCCTTCTAAAGGATTTAACAAAGCATAAAGTGTATGAAAATAAAAGATGAGTCTAGAATTTTGATCACCCAGTTAAGGGGAGAGCATAGGCCTATCACCTCACAATCACAATTAACAACGTTCAATTTTAAAGCCCAAATGATAGTTTTCTATTCTACACGAAGATATTGCTTCACAAAAGACATGATGTTCATTTTAACCGAGATAGCAATGCATGATGACTACCCTAGGATTGGTGTATTTAAATCCAATTGACTACCCTAGGATTGGTTCATTTTAATCCAAATGGCTACCCTAGGATTGGTTCATTTTAATCCAAATCCAAAAACCAGTGAGTTTATAATGTTCTTTTTACCCAAATTTCACAAAGCTCTTGTAGATGGTTAATTTTAAGTCCAAAGTAATGCTAGTTGGTCCTAAAGCATGAATGAAAAATAACATATGATGGTTTATTTTCTCATGAGTGTTGAAAACAATATTACAATGGATATAAAATGTTTTTTTCTTTCACTTAAATGCTCCATGTTCCTCTTAAAACCTACAATAAATGCTCAAAATTTTAGATAAAATCAAGAAATAAGAAGATATAAGGGTTAGATGAATGATTAAGCATACAAACCCTAAATCTTAGACCAAGTTACAATGAGATTTTAATTTAAATTCAAAATTGATACCTTTAACTATAAAAAAAGTGAGACATACCTACACCATTGCATAGCTTATGAAATTATACCCCATTTCAAAAAAAAAGTTTCAAAAAAGACCTCTGTATGACCAAGATATGGCCATTTTAAGATTGACTGTCAAAGCGCTAAAACAGAGGTCAAAAGCACTACAAAATTTATCAGAAGCGCTACTTCATTAAAAGCATAGTTGAAAAACTTGGATTCGGCAATAACTCGACATACCCAAAAAATTTAAAAACTCAAGACTCGGCAATAACTCGGCAAATTTATCAAACATTTGAAAATACACAATTTTTTTAAATATTCTTAAAAACTACACATATAAACTAAATTTTTAGAACATATTACTGATTTCATCATATATAAATCAAAATTAGAGTTTAATACATATCAATCATCAATGTATTTACATATTTCATCATCTATAAATCAAAATTAGAGTTGAAAACCTTAATATGTATCAATCATCAATGTATCATAGACCAAAAAACAAGTTTGACTTCTCTATACATATCAACTTCAAGTTTTAGTATCAATAAAAATTATCTATCCTAAATTTCTTCTACGACTGAAACTCAAAATTTTTTGTTGCTATTGTGTGGGTGGTACTGAAGTAGATGGTATAGGTGCAATGTCCTCAATAGAAGCCTCAACAAGTGCCCCAGCAGGTGCCTCATCCATAGGGATAGGATCAAATTGTGTGTGTGAAAAAATAACCTCTATTGGCTAACCAAGCTCACCTTCTTCATCCTCATAGGCTGCCACCCTTGCTTCCCATGCAACTGCATCTGCCTCCCTCTCCATCTCAATGAACTCATCATCACTTATCCATGGTTCCACATTGACCTCACCAAGTTCAGTAATCCAATCTAAGTATGAATCAATGTCATCAAGGTCAAGTGCTTCATGTGAACTCAACCCTTGTACCTTCTTCTCATGCAACCGAAGGTACTAGCGCACGTAGACAAGGTCATTCAAGAACTTTTGAGTCAACCGATTGTGCTTCTTTGTATGAATAGCCTCAAAGACACTCCAGTTGTGCTCACAACTAGATGCACTACAAGGCCAAGATAAAATACAAATGGCAACCTTTTGAAGATTAGGCGTTATGGCACCATAATCTTCCCACCACAAATCTGCATTGATAACCATTTATAACTTAGTAAGGATTTAATAAACTTAAACATCTCTATTCCAAGAAGTACCTTCCAATGAAGGTTGTGCACCAAGAGTATTATGTGGAACAAAAAAACTAGAACTGATGTTGCCCACACTTCTAGATCCTAATCCTCGTATCCATGGCCCAAGAGAAGAACTTCCCATAGCCCTTTATGACCCTGTAGAACTAAAATTTGCATATGGGGCTGCCATTGCCTCTGCTGCTCTCTTTTTACTTTCTTTCCTTTCGTCATATGTTGCAAGGAGTGTTTTGGCCTCCATCTCAACCTCTTCGGGTGCCTCTTTACATGGTACAACATCTTGACAAGGGATTCGTGCAAGGTGGTATTTCAACCGGTTTATACCACCAGAATAAGTCTCGAGGCAATGGTTGCACATAACCTCTCCTCGTGTTGCACCTGGTGTTCCATGTTTCCAGAAAGGATCTCTTGGTTTTCCACCACTATTTTTACTTGTAGAAGCCATTAGTAAAATACCTAGCAGAAGAGAGACAAGATAAACGTTAAGAGATAAAAAGTGAAGTTAAACAAAATAAATGAAACATATTAAAATTTAAAAATGATTGAAATTTGAAAGATTTTAATTTTGAAAAATATTAAAATTAAAAATGATAGAAATATTTTAATGTATTAATTTATATTATGATAAATTGATAATAAAGAATACTAGAAAAAAAATAATAATAATGATATTGAAATAAAATTTGCAATTTGAATATCCTTATTTTTGTTATTATTTTCTTTTCTACTATTCATCAATTTATCATAATATAAAATTATTAATTAATATATTTGAATTATTTTTAACTTTAAATTTTAAAAATAAATTAAATTAAATTAAAAAAATTCAATTTTCTTTTACATATATAAGTTAATATATTATATTATAAATTTATAAGTTTTAAAAATAAATCAAATTCAAAATTATAAGTTAATAACTCAATATATTAAATTAAATTATTAAAAATTATATTACTTAAAGTCTTAAATAATTATAAATTAATATATTAAATTATAAGTTTAAAAAATTAAAAAAATGATAAGTTATATATTATAAACTTAAAAAATTATAAATTAATGACTTAATATATTAAATTATAAGTTTTTAAAAATAATTAAATTAAAAAATTTCAAATATTGTTAAATTAAAAACAATTAAATGTCTTTGATCTTATTTATATATAAAAATTAATAAAAAAATCTTATATATTTTTTTAAAAATTAGGTTTTTTTTGGTTTTCAAATGGGAAAATCGAATGAAAAAAATTGAAAAATTACTTTGCTGCAGCCATTGATTTTGTCATGCCCTCGCATTTTTCTCTTGCATCATTTTTTTGGCTTATGTTCTTCTATGTCATCTTCTCTTCTCTTGCCATCGGCAATGTTGTCCTCTTCAGTCTTCTCTCCTACGATTTTTTCCCGCACCACCACTATTGACCTCTTCTCCTCCTTTGATTTCTCCCTATGCTGCCATTGTTTCTCTAGTCATTTTTCCCTACTGTTGTGCTAAACACGTGATGAAAATAAAAAATAGAATGCCCTTTCCAGTCGGCAATGCCAAGCCCCAAAAAATTAGGGCAAAAAATAATAAACAGTTTTTGTGTCACGTTTTTCCTCTGTTACATGCATTTTTTTTCCTTTTTTTCCATATTACATGCTGTGAGTTTTCAATATGACACAACTACAAGTTTTTAGGTGATTAACTCGCCTCTCAGATTGCCATGCGATTACTCGTGAGTCAAGCACATTTTTGGCATTTTTTTCAACTATGATTAAAAGTGTTAAAACAAAGGTCAAATGCACTAAAGTATCTGGTAAAATCACTAAAATAGTCAGAAGTGCTAAAACTTTCAGTGGATGTGCTAAAATAGTCAAAAGCACTAAAATTTTTGTCAGAAGTGTTTCTAAATCCCTCAGTTGTGCTAAGAGAACATGCCAGAATCCTGTATGAACAATTTTTAGAAAAATTGTTAAAATATGGGTTTAGTGCCCCACGATGGGCACCAAAATGTAGGTTTGGAATAAGTAATGAGTAAAATAACTGAAAACACTTCTTAATAAGACATTATATCAAAGATTCAGCAACATTTAAACTAATTTAAGAGCAAGAATCTACTGAAAGCATCATATTGTTCCCTATCTCTAAAGATTTATTAAGCCATGGGGCTCTCAGATTTTGTAAGCATTATGATTGTTAAAATGCCAATCTAGAGAATGAGATGTTGCTAAATGCAATAATCTAATCCTATATAGTGATTGCTAATTGATAAAATGAAGCTATTGTAATCTAAATTGACATGAAACTATGATGAAAGAATCTATAGTAAATTATGATGCAGCCATGATTTTGATTCTACTAATGCTATGATTGTTATTGCTAAATAATTTGCTATTGCTAAGATTTCTTGATTGCTATTCCTGTAGAGTAAGTTTGCACAAAGATGAGAGATGCATTTCTTGTGGAGAAAGGTTGTATATATAGATTTACGACAACACATTGTGATGGGGTGGCACAACAAAGGCTTGGATTTGATCTGGAGGATTTAATGGTGAAAGATGAAGAACCTTGAGCTAATCATGAGAATGGTTTCTCCCCATAAAAACATTAGGCTAGATGATAGGAAGAATCAGAGGAAGGAGATTAAGAAATTGATTCCAATTTGTCTCCAAAGCTTTCCTGTGAAATGCCAGTTGAATTAAATTGGATATTTGATGTCTAATTTGGTAGGTGAGTGAATAGAGGAAATTTTCCTTTATGCTTTATTTGAATAATTTATGATTTATTCAAATTAGTAAAAGGGAATAAATAATTTAATAAAACAAACTATAGAATTTGTTTATTAAATAAATATAGAAGGGATATGATAATTAAACAACAAAGTATTTAACCTTGTTTATTTAATTAAGATTGAATGATGTGATTATTACATAACACAAACTATTGAAGTCGTATATTTAATTAAAATTGAAGAATAGGAGAATGAACTATAAATAAATATTTCTATTTATTTAATAGTAGAGGAAATTAAGGTAATTAATCAAATAAGTCATATTTAATTAATTAGATTATCCAGACCATTTTTAAGTGTATACACCAATCACCCTAGTTATGGTTAACTCCCAACTCAAGAGTTAGGTCCAATGGCCTCAACAACCTTCTTTCCTTTCTAGAGAGTCTCTAATCAATAGGAAACTCTATATTTTTTTCACCTCTATGAAAAACTCTTTGAATATCACATAACTAGACTTGTCACAATGTATGCCCCAGATATAAGTCCATTCTTGGACTGGAAAGTTGAATCTATTTTCATCTTGGGACCTTATTTTTATTTGAGGTACCCAAATCCTCTTGCCACTATACAAAATGATATGGCACAACACAAAACACCATTTGAAGTATACAACAATCTCATCCTCTTAGTTTTCCATTACTATCTTATGAATTTCACTAGATATAAATGTGGCATAATTAAAGATTCTATTAATTCCCTCATGTTGTATGACTGAATCCATTACCAATAAGGGATTTGGTATTTGAATTTTGGCATCCATACCCAAAACTTGACATAATTCATAATATGTGTTGATGAACTAATCTTCAAATATGTCATAATTAAAGGGCTCTAGACTTCATCCCTGGTGAATCTAACCAATTGTCTATTAGGGCTTCTTCTTTTGTGGTGTGGGATCCATTTAATTTTGAAACTCTCCCTATCTCTAGAATACTCTCTCTGGAGGGAGTTGAGGTCAACTGAGATGTGCATTTCCGGTTAAATGGAAGACCTCACAAATATATCCCCTTCCCAAACTTACCAATTTTATCCTCTTATCATTGTTAATTATCCTTTTTATTAAGGTCATACCTTATTTCCATTGCTCTAATTAGGTCAATATTTATGATTATATTTGGGACAAATAGCTATCCCAAATCCAAAATCCATATGTTTGATAAGGTCCTTGATGACTAACACTTCTTAAAATCAAACCTAAACATATTCCATCCTTAGGTTGATATAGTGGCATCTCTAACATCCTCTACCCTATCCATTAATATATTTAAGATAATGTCTACACCTTGAGCATGCTTAGCTCTCTTGGTTGACATAAGAAATTGTTGTAAAAAATCCTAATATAAACCCCTCTTTAATTTTCTTGAAAATTTAGCCATTTTAGGAATTAGGGTTTGGTTTATAGAATTAAGGCCTTACGAGTGACAAGGATTTTTAATTTCTCTTAAAAATTTAGAGTCTTTAGAGCCTATATTATCAATTTTCAATTAGAATTTGACCTAACTAGACTGTAAAAACCTTTCAGATATTTAAATTTTATAATGTAGGTTATAAGAATAGGCTTAAACATTTTTCACTCTAAAGAACTTTGATTTGAAATTTTGAATGCTCTAGTGGCTTGAATTTCACAAATTCTTCATGAGGGATTATTTTCAAGGTTTCTCAGAGCTCAAAAAATGTAATTAAATTGAAAATCTAGAAGAAATCAGTAGATAATGGCAAAAGAAACTATTAAATCTCAAAAGTTTGAACAAGGTGGTCGCAGGTAACCATTTTTTAGATTTTGAATATTATCCCTTGATCTTGATATGACTTGAACAAATCTACATCTATCATGGCTTCTAAGTATTTGAAAAAAAAAATTCTTTAATTGTTGTGAAAAGGCTGATTGATGAGTGTTTTAGCACTGTACAACATAGATAAAACAAAAGTGTTCTATCTCTCTTGAAAGTTTTATAAAGCCAGGTCTTGACAATGTAGAAAGTAGCTCAGTGATAATGTGTTTTTCTAATAAATACAAATGGAATTTATGGTAAAACAAGGTTGGAAGTTGATAGGGAGTGTCAAGAAGTCTAAGGACTTGTATAACCCTTGTGATGTTTTTAGAACAATAGCTTGAAAATAGTCTTCTTATCATCAAATATTACAATGTAGTGATGTTGAAATCCTATACTAACACAATTTATAAATAAATATCAAAATATGAGGGTTCAAGAGAAACCCTAAGTTTGAAACCTAATGATAGTTGTAACAATGGTTGATGATTCAAATAGAAAAACTCCCAGTAAACCAATTCTTGTTTAACTAGAACTAAGTTCACAATATCACAAAAACGGTGCAATCTCTAAAGGTGATCTTCAGATTTTCAAACTATCACATTCATACACAAGTGCATAAACATACACATTTGAACTTTAGAACATAAAATTATCTCAGAATAGCCTTTCAAAGTAAATTACAATCAAAAAATTACAAAAGGTATGAGTAGGAAGTTCAAATATTCTAACACTTTGCAATTCTTGAAATTGAACATAAACTAAGAATGTTGAAATTAAAAACAAAAGATAAAATCAAGTGTATATCCAAAGAACATAAGGAATTTACCAACACTCCAATTCCTTCACTTGTATTACTTCAAAATAACTTGTACAACAATTCATCTCTCTTTGCAAATGAGAGGAAGCTACTATTTATAGATTTTACAATATAAACCAATGGCCAAGATTAAGTCACATTCAAGGGCCTAGATTGTATCCCCTTAGGGTTTTGGATACATTTAATGCATTTTAAATATTCTCTAATATAAAATTAGTTCACATGTCAACCTGAAAGAATGTAAAATATTCCTATCCTATTTGATATTCAAGAAATATCCTACAAAATCCTCAAAATTTGGGTTCACACACGTTGTTGTAACTACTTTCTTTCTATAGCTAGAATTTACAAAAAAGAGTATTCTATCAAAATATTTCTTATTTCATCCTGTTTTACAACATATTTAATAAAATTAATCAAGGCCTTTGAAAGTTGTTCTTGAGGTGGCAACTGAGTTCTGTTGATTTTGAAAGTTATTAGCATGTATTCCTCCATCAACTCTGTGTGTAGGTCTACACATGAATGTCTCCTTAGGCCCAATTGTTTTGACCTCATAAACGCATGTGCAACCAAGTCCAAAAAGTCTCTACTCAAGTTGTCGATAACTCCCTTTTCAATTCTTGTCCTCAATACTTGTCTCATTGCTCTAGCATCCTATTTTACTATAGACATTTATGCTCTAGCTAGAAGCTCCAAAATTTCATCATAGTCTGTCATCGAACTAGTGATCCTTTCATTGATTAACAACAACTCTAATAGTACCTTAGCAAGGACCTCTCTTTTGAATTCTATGGAAATATCCATGTTTCATGCTCATTTAGCTCATCCTTGGTCAAAATTTGTTCTTATTCCAAAATTTCTACAAATAGATTTTTTATGCAATGCAACTTCAGACATTTAATATTATAATAACCTATGAATTCCTTACATTCGTCAATTTATTTATCAACCTCCATCTTCAACACTTGGAAATGATTATGTATTTCCACTCCAACATTCAGAGAATTATCCGTAACTATAACCACATGATTGATCCAATTAGAAGTGGACTTAGTCCAACTTCTCATCCTTTCAACTTTACTCACTTCGTCCTTCAACAAAATCACTGATGTGGATGCCTCGATAGGAACCTCTTTATTGGAAGCAATGATTTTTTGGATTTAAAAGCAGTTAATTCTACTACCTGTGCTTTTAGCTCTTTCTTCATAGCTTGTTCTTTATCCATTTGATTCAAAATATTAGATAACAACCCCTAGAATTCATCAATCCTTTGCGCTCTATTGGTCAAGCTAATATTAATGGATGTAACTGTTGGAAATAGGATGCCATTTAATTGCAAATCCTAAAACATTAATTATTTCATGTATCTCCTAGATTCTTGGAATGTGTTCAACAACACTAAGATTAGGATGAGATTAATATTTGGATGAAATAAATCATGAAATTGACATTTGTATTTATTCCTAAATAATAGGAGCATGTGGGTGCACACATGGTAAGGTGAAACTCACCTTGTGTCCAGCTAACTATATGAGTAACAGTTAACACTTTTGAATGCATGTAAAGATCCTAGGAGTTACGATTTGATGTTTGCATGCTTGAAGTTCAGTTAAGTCATATTAGTTAAGTTAAGTTTAGATCAGTTCAGAATACCAGTAATTAGTTTAGTTCGGCACCAATTCAATCATTCGGGCCTCAATTATCTTCAATTGCATGCAAGTGCATGTTGCATGCATGTTGGTTATTTTGAGTTGCATGTAGTTAGCTTCAGTTAACTTGTAATGCATGGCTAATAACATTGAGTTGTATGACAGATAACAGGGACTACCTCCAATTAACAAGGGATGACCATTCTTTGGGAATGGTGTTGAGTAAATGTTTCAGTTAACTAGAAATCACTTAGAGCCAACTTGGGCACCTAAGATGCTTTCTTGGAATTAACTCCAATGCATGATAAGATATTTTTGAAGGCTCTGTTAAGTGGGACCCTCTTTTGGGCCATCTTTGAGGAAGAGCTTTGTAATTATCACCGAAGTGAAGGATGAGTTGTAGCTTTAGTTTGGGACGCCCAAATGGGTAAAGCACATGTTCTAAGCTTTGGTCTTCACTGTAGAACTCAACTTGAAGCAATATGGCATACCTTTTCAAGGGCTTGAGCTTATGCATTGTAATTATCACCATTTGGAGATTACAAGGTTGCATATTGTCTATATATCTCATTCAAGTTGAATAGAGTTTTGAGATTGGTTATTGCAGGTGTGAAGAAGATTGGTAAAGACAGAAGAAGCATTCTCAAGCAAGAATTGGAGCTATTGTAATTCAGAGTTTGAATAATAGAATAATTCTTGGTGGAGTTTTTCCCGAAAGGGTTTCTCCACGTATATCTTGTGTGATCCTTCTATTATCCTGTCTAGTTCTTCTAAATAATTCTCTCTACATTCTACAACAGTAAAATGGATTAATCAAGATAATCATCCACAAAGAATTTATGTAACAAAGAAAAGACTTACTTAGAACAGCAATTTTGAAGTTTTACAGAGTATTAAGCTGAGAAAACACCTCTTTTTTCAACATTTGGTATCAGAGCTGAGGTTGGGTAGAGTATTGGGATGCCTTTCTCTTAAAGTTTGGAGGTTTTTTAGCTTAGTGGGAGCTCTTATTATTTTTTCTATTTGCTGATTTTGGAATTAAGTTTTTTTACAATGAATTCAAGGTTAGAGATTGAAAGGTTCAATGGTTCTAACTATGAAATGTGGAAATTAAAAATGGAAGATCTTCTTGAAGAAAGAGATCAGTGGTTAGCGGTTAATAATGAGACAAAGACACCTACAACTATTTCAGATGAAGATTGGGCTAAGTTAGATAAGAAGGCAAGAGGAACAATAAGGTTATGTCTTGCTGATGCTGTTCTTTTGAATGTTTCAATGGAAACTAGTGCATATAAATTATGGAAAAGAATAGGGGATATTTATCAAACTAAGAGTCTCACCAATAAGTTGTATCTGAAAAGGAAATTATATTCATTGAAAATGAAAGATGGTGATTCAGTTGCACAACATTTGAATGCTTTCAATTTAATTCTCAGTCAGTTAGCATCTGTAGATGTAAAGCTAGAGGATGAGGATAAGTGCATTTTATTACTTTGTTCATTACCAAATTCTTGGGAAAATCTAATTGTTGCAATTAGTGGTAATGGTGCAGATCCAAAGATGGACAACATTATTCCTACTCTCCTATCAGAGGAGATGAGGAGGAAGTCTAAGGAGGAAATCCAAGATGCCTTGTTTGTAAAAGGTAGGCCTAAGAAAAAGGAGCCTAAGGGAAACAAGGGAAGGGTAAGTCAGAAGGACGAAGTAAGGTAAAGTGTTGGAACTGTGGGAAACCAGGACATGTGAAGAAGGATTGTAAGAACAAGAAAGAGAGTTCTGATTCTTCTACAGAGGAGTCCTCAGATAATAGTAATGATGCATTGGTTATTTCAGCTAATATTGTTTGTGATAACTCTTTGCTTCATGTTTCAGAGTAATCTTCGTAGAGAGGATGGTAGTCACGATGCCATGTGTGACTCGGTATCACGGTTCAGTGGGAGTTGTTGGCAGTGACTTGGATGCATCATTGGTAAGGTTATCTCCATGTGGTTGGAGATATGGTTTCTTGGTTTAGAGTATATTTGTTATGGATGTCATGGTTTACTCTTGATATGCATTTAGAGTTTGGCATATTTACATGGTTCTCTTGAGACTAAGATGTATAAGTATGTTATGATGCATGTGATCTCCTAAGAGGAGATGGTTAGATCATGGATGTCATGTTTATGATTCTTGATTCATGATTGGAGTTTTGACAATGATCTTGTGTAGTTCTCTTAAGTTTTGGGTACATTAATCATTTGCTTGATTACTTCATGAAAGTGTTGTGTTGCATTTGGAGTTTGGCATGGATTGGTTGGTTACAGGTCCTCATGGATACTTGGAGAAATAGGTGAGGCTGGAATTCTCTTGTGGTAAGAGACTTTTGTTGGAATGGTTACTTGTGAGAAAAGTTTTTTAACAGAAAATACCGAGGAGTCTACACCTTGGTTGAATGTGAATTCAACACACTCGGTGGTTTAGCATACCTCTAAAGAGGTGGTTTGGTTACAGAGGCTTGGGAAAGGTAATGGTTTGGTTGATAATGGGAAGGTATTAATTGAGAAAAGTTAACACTTTAATTAATGTTGCAGATTATCTTATGAAACCATACAGATAAATCCTCTTGGTTTTAATCATTTGCTTGGAAGCTTCATGATTATGCAGGTTGCATTTGAAGTTAGCATGGATTGATTAGTTGGTGCAAGAAGGCCATTGGCTTTGAGACTTGTACTTGTTTTATTATTCCTTGTTTAGAATAATTGCAATGTATAATGTCAAGTGGGAGAATGTTGGAAATAGGATGCCATTTAATTGCAAATCCTAAACATTAATTATTTCATGTATCTCCTAGATTCTTGGAATGTGTTCAACAACACTAAGATTAGGATGAGATTAATATTTGGATGAAATAAATCATGAAATTGACATTTGTATTTATTCCTAAATAATAGGAGCATGTGGGTGCACACATGGTAAGGTGAAACTCACCTTGTGTCCAGTTAACTATACGAAGTAACAGTTAACACTTCTGTATGCATGTAAAGATCCTAGGAGTTAGGATTTGATGTTTGCATGTTTGAAGTTCAGTTAAGTTTAGTTCAGATCAGTTAAGTTTAGTTTAGATCAGTTCAGTTCAGTTCAGTTTAGTTCAGTTCAGTTCAGAATTAGTTTAGTTCAGTTCAGTTCAATTATCTTCAGTTGCATGCAAGTGCATGTTGCATGCATGTTGGTTATTTTGAGTTGCATGTAGTTAGCTTCAGTTAACTTGTAATGCATGGCTAGGAACATTGAGTTGTATGATAGATAACAGGGACTACCTCCAGTTAACAAGGGATGACCATTCTTTGGGAATGGTGTTGAGTAAATGTTTCAGTTACAGTAAAATGGATTAATCAAGATAATCATCCACAAAGAATTTATGTAACAAAGAAAAGACTTACTTAGAACAGCAATTTTGAAGTTTTACAAAGTATTAAGTTGAGAAAACACCTCTTTTTTCAACAGTAACTTGATAGTTAGATCCTTGAATGGTGGCAACATCTTTGTCAACTTTTGCAGTGGCCACATGTACTATACAAGAACTCGAGGCATTGGTTGTAATGTGTGACCTTATATTTTCTCTCTTCTTCTCCTTGGGTTTCCCACATGAACCATGATTGCTTTGAAATGGGCTCTTGGATCCCAAACTATTGGAGCCTTATCTTTTAGTTGTTGCTCTAGCCAAGATGGAGCCTATTTTTTCTCTATAGAGGACACCTTATCTTATTGTCTTTCTTGCTACATTTTATCTTCATTTTGAGGGGCCTCTTCTCTAACCTTGTTTTCTTCCTCAATGTTCTCTTTTTCTATTGTCTCTTCTCCCTTAGCAAATTCAATATCAACTTCCTTTTCATTTTCTCCTTTCTCTTCTTCCTCTTCTTTATGATATTCTTCGTCTCCCTTCTCTTGTTCTTGATCTTTGTCCTCTTCTTCCTCTTCATAGACTTCCTTCATGTAGTTGTTCCTTGAAGCTTTTTCTCAACTCTCCTTCATTTGGGGTTTTCTCTCCCTTGTCATCTAAAGCCTCTTCATTGGGTTTTGTGATCCTAAGTCCCAACTTTGGCTCCTCAAAATACTCATCTCGTTCTATATTAATGGATTCCTCTCCTGCATGAACTGATTCTTCAAGTTGTTTCTTTTCTTTTGCTATATCTCCTCCCATATTCTTTCTACATTCTCCATCTTTGGTAGTTTCAAGGGAGGAGTAGGAGTGGGAAAAGTGGCAACAAGACGAGACATGAGGAGATTTACCTTAGGAGATAGTAGAGTTTTAGATAATCTTGGGGGAAATTTTGAAGGTATGCTATGAAGGATTGTGGTAGGGTGGTTATTATAGGAGGAATATAAGGAATAGCATATGGTAGCCTAGAAAAGGTAGGCTAGGAGGGTGGAAGTGAGGAGGAGGATGGAGAGGACAATGCAGATGAGGATGACTCAACAACAACCAATAAGGTGGTTGAGGTGGTAGATGGAAGGTGGACTTATATGTTGATAGTGGGTGGAGAGGACATGGGTGGTGGAAGCGAAGTAGAAGATGGAAGGGGTGTAGTGGATGGAGATGGTGAATTTGGATGGGTTGATGATTGAGATTGAATGTTCTCCTCAAGAGGAGAAGGCTCTTCCTTTATCATTTCCAAAATTAAATTTATGGAATTCTTGGTCTTCTTCAAGCGCCTCCATCCTTCCATGACCTTTCTCTCATAGACACAAGGCTTCTCAGTGGGTTGTCTCTTTGATGTTTCCTTCATTTTGCAATAATGAGGAGGAGGGGAAGTTTCCTCTTTGCTTGATGAAATTGTTTCAGCTTTGTCCTCCATTTTACATCCTTCATCTCTCTCTAGAGCCTTTTCTTGTTCCCATCCTCCAAATCTAAGCTTGACTCTTTGTTGCTCCAATTGAGCAACTTGATCATCTAACCACTGCTTTGTTCTTTACAACACTGGGTAGGTGATCACATCTATGTCAATTTATTCTTCTTTCATCTAGTTGATCAATGACAATGGGACCTTAGCTATCTTGCTGAAGGTAGTCTCATCCAATCTATTCTCATCATTCTTCACTTGGTCTAAGCATCATGTAAATGTAGAGGGATCAAAAAAATCTAATGGCATTCTCATGTAAAGTCTCTTTCAAACTTCTTGATCATTCTCACAATTTTTCCCATAAGTCCTCCAAGTGAGGCTTGTGTGCATGTTTCCTCCCAACTTGCTCCTTCAGTTTTCCCAAAGGATCAACATTTCCTCTTGTAGTATGAAATATGAACCCATACTCCTAGATCTCTTTGTCTAGAATTCTCAATAGAAATGGCTATTGGGCAATTAATACATTCCCCTCCCAAGTGTCATGGGGTAAGATACCCAAACTCTATGTTTAGACAACAAAAATTGATGGGATGTCCATAGTTGTCATGTCATCTCTAGGATGACCATCTTATTAGTTGGATATCTTGGCAATCTATATAGATTTCTTGAAAAGCCCTAAATCCTAAAATAAGTAAACTTGGGAAACTAGATGAACCAGTAACAGATGTTCTTTACAATAGCCTTGGTGGAGTATGACATTCTATTTCAGAACTCTCCTAACCATGATTTGAGAATGTACATAAGAAAGGCATCATTCACCAAATTGTAATTCTTCTTAAAATTTCTATATTGTAGTTGTGGGTAGCATTCATAAAAAATATTCTAATCTATCTCTGTCCCTAGATTGCCTTTACATGTCAGACCCCTATATGGAAAATTAGCCACCAATATGTACATGACATAAGAGGTCATATAAAACTCTGAGGTTTTCCTCACCAGAGAAAATTATTCATGGATGTTGTCACTTATCATCTTGGCCCAGTCAAACTTGATATTGCACCTTAAGATTTCTTCAATGAAGTACCACATCCATTCTTCAAATATGTTGGACATAGGAAGTCTTGTAGCCTTGCTCAACAATGTGACTAGATCATTTACTTCCTCCATGAAGTCACTTCTGTAATGCTTCTTAGGAATCTTTCCTACTCTTGGACAAGGAGTATGCATCCATTTCTTGTTTATTACCTGAGTATAGCTTAGAGGATTTTCCTTCCGCATATTGAGGGCATACTCCCTATCAGTCACCTCTATTTACCCAAAAGAAGGGATCCCAAAGGTTTGAGCAATAGACAAAGGTCATAATTTATTTACCGCCCATCCTTTAGAAGATATGACCCTTTGGGAATCCTTATGGTAGTACTTCCCTACAACTGTGGATGAGCTCGGGACTAACCAAAGATGGTGGGAACCCTACTACATGTGCAATACTACTTTTCCTAATCTTTTGTGTCATATCATTCTTTAGTTTGATCAAGACATGTTCTCTAAACTCATCAATATTTACATGCCCTAAGTCAGTATCTAAGAGATTGTCCAATTCTAAAGAAATTTTGAAGGTGACCTCAACACCGTGAAACTTATACTTCATCTTTGGTCTCTCTTTCTTGTCTTAGTTTTTCTCTCTTTTTCTTGATTTCTCACCCTTTTTCCATAAAACCTACAAAAATGGAATGTAATCAATTGAATTGATCAAGTGAGAAGATAATACATAGCATGATCAAAAAATAGGTCATTAAGGCCCAAAATCATCATACATGCATCGATTATTAGAAAGGAATTGTTGGCCTCCTATAATGATCTTAATAACTAAGCCTTTACCGCCATGATTCAGAGATTGGCCATCTAACCTGAATAGCCATTTCAATAATCATGAAGGTGCATTTAACTTGTCAACCCACAGATGTGAACTTGAAATGGGTCAGCATAGTATGTGCACTAGGAACTCAAAGTAGCCATTTCATTCTACAATTAAGGAACACGCAGTACTGAAAGTAAATTGCTTGGGAAGGAATAAGAAAAAATGAACATCAATTAATGACTATGCTAAGCTGAAATGCATAATAGGAATAAAAATTTGATCAACAAACAAGACATTACTTTGTCTGCTTTGGCTACAGGAACAGTGACATAATGAAATTCAAGTGGCTACAGGAACAGTCGATGCCAGATTTCTAACTAAGTACTAAACAATAAGTAATACTGAACTAAGGCTAAACTAAGAAGATGGATTACCCACCAAGTGGGCTCCCTTGGATAAGTATCCTCTAAAAATAATGAAAACTTAGATGTTCAAACTCAGAACTTTATTTTATTCATTGCAAATCATGAGTACAAAAGAGTAATGTATCTATATTACTGAAAATTAGAGAGTGCAAGTACAATATCAAATTGTGCAACCTCCTAAAGAAGGAGCATCAGATCATCACTTATACTAATAGATAAACAAGGCATTCAACTCCACAATTGGGAGGATGCCATTAAGTGAAAATAAAGGAAATGGAGCAATTGTGGTTATGCGTGCATGAAATTTGGTTAGACATGCAGGTCCAAACACAAATTCAGCTTAGCAGTAATGCTCATGCATGATCGATCATTAAATTCTAGTACAAGGTGGATACATTCAGTTGCATGAAGAATCTTCTGCCACCGATCTCCTTTGACTTGGAGCAATTCCTTTGTTGGACTTTATGGTAAATGCCCAGTTGGCAGTGTCTTCCTTAACTCAGTATATTAAATCTGCAAGGCAAAGTCAGTATGCATAGTAATTGCACATCTATAACCAACTTAAGGTACATTCATTAACCACATGTAAAATCAATATAGATAATCCACATATTATGCCAAATGTCATTAAAGCTTGCAGGGATAGGATTAAGTCCAATGTCAATGGTTTGAGGGAAACATTATTAAAATATCGACATTTAACATTAAAGTCCATGACATCTACCAGCAAATAAACTATAGAGTCTACGCAAAATTGGACCAAAAACTAGGCTCATCACTCCCCCGAACCTAACATTTTGTTGGTCCTCCAACAAGGGAATGGTTGTTCTTTTTCTTGATCAAAGCTCTAAAATTTACAACTAATAGCTATCCAACATCAATGGCTGCAGTACGTGAATTAGGACCCCAATAGAATCCTCCCAATCTATCAAATTTGTTCCATCTTTGCTTTTCTAAAGCAATGTCATACTGGTAGAATCTGAAGTTTGGCACAAGCCACATGAGCATGGGTGGCTGGAAATTCAAGGGAAGCCAAGACTGCCCCTAAGTTCTCCCAATTTGAATATACCTATCAATCCTCTTCCGTGTTGCAACATAAATTTGGATGGAATAAGGCTCAGCCTGCTTCAGTTCATTAGATAGACTATTCCATCTTTGTGATAGAAATCTTCTCATAGTTTTCTCCTTTGTTGTTGTCTTTACCTCATACTCACTGTAAAATGGCTCAATCCAAAGCATAATCATGTTGCCATAACTAGTTTTGAGAAGCATTATGTGTCATTCTTTATAAATATCCCTTGGGTTGCTTGATTCAGCTCTAGCGAGCAAAGGGATATTAGACTCCAATTGCTTATAAGCTCCATGTTGTTGTCCCCATCTAATCTCATTTTGTACCCAAGACAAATTCCCTTAATTGGACATCCCCAACATACAATAATGGGTTCCAATCATGGTCTTGAGTTACAACAAAATTATGCAAATAAAACTCACACAATAAATTCTTCATTCCAGGGGAGGCAATCCTATAAGCATTGAAAAATTCCATAAGGGTGTCGATAAAAGGATTCAAACCTAATGCAATCCTTGAAAACTAAAAGAGAGATACTTCTCTTTTAGGAGTAGAGCATAGACCCTTGGAGGGGTCCTACATTCCAAAATATGTGGTGCCAAAGCTGTCATATCATCCACCCTCTACTTCAAGGTGGAAATTTCTACATCTTTATCTTCAATCTCCTCATCCTTCTATTGAATTTCCTTCTTCAATTTTTGTTTTTTCCCTTTCCCATTCTTCCTCCCTTCTTTGTATTTCTTTCCATAAATTCAAAATTGCTGCATGTACTATAAAATCAGGAGGACTATGAATTCCTACTAGTATTTTTGTCAATGGCGGCTCCTCATATGGCACTATTTGCATGGACTCGGGCTATCCAGTTATCTTTGGATGTAGGGGCATTGTTTCTTCTTTCACTTCTTGCTACAGGGACTCTCGTTCTTATTTTTGCTATGGTTGTAGGAAATCCTACTCTAGTTTTGGTTGTTATTGCAAGACATCCTAGTGCAAGACTTCTTGTTGCATGACTTCTTGCTCATGCTGCAACAAATCCTGATTTTCTTCAAACTCTTCTACAATGTTAGCAAGATCGGCCAGTGTTATATTTGTTGCTCTCCCAAATATATCCTCTTCTTCAACATTCTTCTACCCCATTAGAGATTCAAGGTCCTCATGTGATGTCTCACCAGGCTTAGGGATTTCCTGTGGAGGTGTACTAATCATAGGCTCAATTGGTCTTGATTTCCTCAGAGGTTTCTTGCACTTTCCTTTGGCTATAGGATGAACAGTGTTAGCCTTCCTCTTTTTAGAACTTGGCATCTTTCTTTCTACAGGCTATGCTTTGGCCTTTCCTTTTCTTATTTCTACTTCTCTCTTCTGGTCCTAGTTTTCATCAAGGTTTCAAGTGGAATGTGATCATCAAAATCAGAGGAAGAAATTTCTTTTTTCTAAGTGCTCTGTTCCAAAAGAACTAATTTCTATGGTTTCTTATGTTGAGGGAGGATTCACACAAGAGCCACCACCAAAGGTTGAAGCATCAAGAGGGGATTCAACCATACTCAATCTCTTGCTAGACCTAAGGGGTTGAGGTAAAGCCTAGGTTGCAAGTGCTTAGGTCTAATTTGATCAAAATTTATAAATTATTCCCAGGTTATTGCAGCTACATCATGTAGAGATGGTTCAACCAACAATTTAATCAAAAAATGGTGGGAAACAAAATTATCCCTACCTTTTTGGGTCTCATCCACCATAATTGAGAGAAGATTGTATAGCACATTAGGCATATTCATCCTCCTTCCGTGCCTTATGTGATTCAAAATTTTGAAGTGTACAAAATGCAAATTTAACTGGCGACCATCATAGGTGATATATGATAACATAAATGGCTATATCCTTCCATGGCTCGGGAAGGGACATTCTCTTTACACCATGTTTATCAATGGTCAATGGGGGGTCATTCGGATCTGTAAATTTGACCCTAGCTAATTTGGTGTCTCTAGAGGTAGGGTAATTTTTGCCATCAGCTTGTAACCCTATGACCTCTATAATTCTTTCCTTAGTTGCCAGAACTTCCAACCCTTTTACTGTGGCTTTCCCTTTAGAAAATGTCAGGGAGAATTCAAGGGAAATGTTTTCATCAAAGCCATCCAACTTCAAGAAGTAATATGACCATCCATAGTTTCTAAATTTGGAGAAGCATTGTGCATCCTACAATAAAACGCCATGCATCATGGGTTCACTTCGAATTAATCCACCTCCCATTGTTTGCAATCAAACAAATGCTCTGCAACTTCTTTCCTGCAATTCTCATATGAAAAGTAAGCTCAATTTCCTATAGTACCTGCTAAATTTCTAGTGCCAATATCGACTAAATTTCCTTTACTTTGTTTCACCTTTTTGCTTGCAACTCAAGATTACGACAGGGTCAATAATGGAAAGACAAGGAGTGATAAAGGGGAATTATGATGCAAAGATATGGCGGTTGCAATTAATGTCACTTCATACATGTAAGCCGTCCTCTCACTCAGATTTCAAATTATCTCATTTTAAATTTTTTGATGTAGCCTAGCATAAATTTACACATGGGAAATATATTTACATCATTTTCTTTTCCTTCCCCCAACCTAAATTTGTACATTTGTCAACCTATGCTCCATAGGGTTTCGGGGACAGGGGGTACTCGATACGGGGGGATGAGTTTTCGGTACGGGGGTACTTTTGGGTCATTTTTTAGGGGATGACAAGGGACGACTGACTAAAAAATAGGGAAATTTTTAAAAATATAGAGAAATTTCAAATGTTCATAGAATAACATTGATAAAGCATTCATTTTAGACATTGTATAAGCTTAATACATATCATTAGACTTGAATTGATATTTCACATGAGAATTGACAAACAAATTAACAAAGTTTAAATGCTTTTCATTATAAATGTGCATACATATCATATAAAAGTCTGATAATTATAACCAAAATTCCCAAAGGCTCCAAGTCTCAACTATGAATGACATGATAAACATAAAACTAAGAAAATATATCGATGTCCAAGGTCCCTAATCAGCAAACGGTAGGTCTAAATTAGCATCGCCCTCGCCATCAGAGCTCGAGTCTAAGTTAGTGTCATTGTCCATGCCAATAGAAGGATTTGCATCAACCAATGGAACCCCAACTAATCCCTCATGTGTATCCTCCTCAATTTGCATAGAATCTTTGGGATTAACATCCCAACGTAAGGCTAGAGTCTGACGATACTCACTAGACTGGTGATCCTATAGCTGCAAAGCACTATGTACTACCACCGACTTCTTTGATCGTCTAGATGTAAGGAAGTTCCTCTTAACTGATTGGATGAAGCTATATGTGGAACAATTCCTCTCTACAATAGAGGAACTCACAACCTATGAAAGAAGGCGAATGGAAGTAATCTCAACTTTGGTGCATCCTTCCCATGCCACATCCACCATCCAATAGGGTCAGTTTGAGCCAATGTAGCTCTATCTGTCCTTTCCTTTGGTTTACCAAAGGTTGGACCACAAAGATTGGAAAATGTAAGCCATTGTGTATGAATTATGGTATATTCCTCTGAAGTATACATTTTTGTAAGGTCCTTCATGAAGCCTTCTTTCACCTCTTCATCATGAGATGGAGCCACTCTCCTAGGCCTCGGTGCATACCATTTTGGATTGAGAGCATAGTCTTCCATATGAAGCGGGGTGTTCATAATGTCCCACCGTCACATCACAATGGGCTTAAGATGCTCCTCATAAAATGCCAAAGAAGGGTCCTTTCTATAAATTGCTTGCTTGACCTGTCCAAGCATACTATCAAAGGTCTCATAAATCTCTCCAAGGCAAGGAGATTCAGTATTAGCATATCTAATCACTTGCACAATAGGCTAGATGGAGTATACATATTTGCAAGTGCAAACAAGTTACAAAAATTAAAATCAGCTAGCCTATAAATATTAAATAATAAAATGAAAATCATCAATATTAAAATTAAGAAATAAATTAATAATTCAAATAAATAATAAAATCAGCAATGCCAATTTTCTTACCTCATTGTGGACCACCAGTAATCATCAAGGATTTTTTGTTTCACCCTTTTTCCCTCTGTTGTGCTTGAATCATGCCATCTACCCCACTCTACATTGAACATCATTAATTGTAGAGCCTCTTGGACCTCAAGCATCCTCTCCAATAAAATGAAGTAGCTGGCATATCTGGTCTCCATGGGCTTGAGGAATTCCTTCCTCAAAAATGTTCTAAACAAAGCAAGTGAAGTATGATGGTTACAAATGAACATTTGCACCTCTCTAGCCTCTGCAACCATGCCTTCATCCAATCTATCTTCCCAATATCCTTCAAGGTATTGTTCAATGCATGCACACAACAAGGGGTCCAAAAAATGTGCTTATAAGCACTCTCCACCATCAATCCAGCTAATTTACACACACAGGCTAAATCAGTCACTACCTAGAAATGACATATCATCAAGTTGATATGAGATTAGTATAGAATATAGATATCAAAAAATTTAAATAACTAATAAGAAAATCAAAATCAAAAATAAGAAAGAAAGAAAATCATACCTACACAACATTAGAGGCTCCAACCTCCTCTATAGCATCTCTCAAAATCTGAAATTGGAAGGTTGCATCCTTCCTTTTTCCTGAATAATCTACAACTCTAAGAAAATAAGAGCATGTTGTACTAGTGACAATAAGATTGATGAGTGTCTAATGTTTGATATCAGTCCACCCATCCATGATTTTGGAGCAGCCATCTGTCAACCATGTTTTTCTCATATCCTCCATCAAAATACTCACCTTGGAGTACTCTTCATTAAGAAGGGTGGTGCGTAGCTTAGTTTCTCTAGGTGGAACATATGAGGGACCAACAACTATAATATCTTTGCACACTTGTTTAAAATATGGTGAACGTGAGACATGAAATGGTATGGCATTAGCATAAAAAAACTTGGCAATAGAGGAATCAGCCCCATCTCTTGTTGTAACATTAAACATATCAGCAACATTCATACTCCTTTTCTTTCCTCTAGTATAATCCTCCCCCACATGAGAATGAGAAGTTGAAGCAACATCCACTGATGGTGTAGACATTCCCGTACTAGGTTGCAAACTCTCAACTGAAACCCCTTTTTTTAATGCCTCCCCCTCCATATGCAATTTAGTTGCCTCAATTTTTTGTTGTTGGGTTATTTTTCTACACCCTTTCACCCCTTGACCACCAATCCACAAAAGATGGCAATAAACTCTCGTATAGCTGCCCCTATATTGTTTGTGGCACAAATGACACTCCCATACTCTACTACCCCTCAAATTTTTTTCTTGTCTTTATCAACTCTTGTTGCAAATTGTAGTAGAGGTTTTTTGGGGTTAAATGGGCCTTTTTCCTATTTTTTGAGAATTTCAGATGGACATTCAAAGGGTTTTGAACTTGCTAACCCTACTCCACTCCTAGTCTTTGAAGACCCCCCAATGTTTGCAGTTGAACTACCTCTAGGTCTATTTCTAGCTCTTTGAGTTTGAGTTCTTTCCTCCATTTGGATTTCAATATCACTTTCACTATCACTACTATTACTCATGGTTGTTTTCAAAAAATTTATGAAGTTTATGATTTCAAAGAGCTACAAGTTCAAAAAAAAACACCCTAAATGCCCTTTGTATGTGTTTGAAAACTTAAAAAAATATTGCAAAAATTAAAAACAAATAGAAAATACAAAAAAAGATGAAAAACATACCTCTAATATGTTGGAAATGATTCCTTAAGCTCCTCTTCAAACTGATCTTCTCTCCTTCACTCAATTGATCTTCTTTTGCTCTCCTTCACTTCACATGGCAAGAAGTAAAAATGAGTTGTTTTTCTCATTTTAGGCCACATATAAGGTAAAAATTAGGTTAAGTGGCATGGGGTGTCCCTTGTGAGCCCCCCATGCCTTTCTTTTAATTTAAAAAGCTTTATTTATTTATTTTTTTAAACATTTTATTTGTTGTTGGGCCATAGGGTACAACTAGCCATACCCAGTACAGATGAGGGATGACTGGGCCATATCAGGTACTCCTAGCCATATTGTACGTCCCCTTTTTTGGAAAAAGTCCCTAGTAAGTACTAGGTACTTGGTGGAAAAAAAGGGATGGCAAGGGGACATTTCCTAGCCGTCCCCACATCCTCGTTTTGTACCCAGTATGGAAAATGGGAAAAAATAATAGGGGACGCCTCCCTATGGAGCACAGGTTTCCACACATGTGAGATGGGAGTGGTGATTTGATAGTGAATGATGGCATTTTATGTAAACTTCTATACTAACGTATAGTGATTAAATGAACACACTTAAAATATGATTAAAGATAGCAATTAATGTGCACATACCTGAATGTGTGGAAGATTTGTGCAAAGATCATGGAGAAAGTACCGCTCACCTTGTGGGAATAAATTGAGAAATTAATGAAAATGAAGTGGAGTGAGGTGAGGTGGAATGAAGTGATGGAAGAGAGAGAAAGGTGGTGATGGATGGGTGGATGGGTGAAGAAATGGACTTCCACATAAGTGAAAGTCTTTATTATGAGAGAGTGTGTACCTTAATTAGCTAGAAGGAGGGATACTAGGTCCATTCCCTTCGGCTGCATGAAGCTTGGGTGTGGAATGCTGGGTGAATTATTGCAGAAACTCTTCTTTGGAAACTGGCTTGTGATATAATCTGAGGTGATGACCATTAACAAGTAATTTGAACTTGACAGGGTCAATCGTAGTAAGCTAAACAGCTCCATTAGGGAAGACCTCAACAACTTCATATGGTCCTAGCCACCTTGTTTACAATTTTCTTGCATTGTCGTGGTATCTTGAGTCATAGAGAAAGGCCCAATATCCTAGTTGGAATTTCTTGTCCTTGATAAATTTTTCATGCCACTTGATTCTCTAATTCTGCACCACTTTTGTGTGTTGCAAGGCTTCTCTTCTTATCTCATCCAAAGCATTTAGCTGCATGATTCTTTCTCTTTGTGCCTCAAAAATATCCATCTCCAAATCTATTGCATCTGTAGAGTCTTATATTCAAATTAAACTAGAATCATAGTTTTCTTCCCATACAACAACTCAAATGGAGTGAAGCCTATAGTTGTTTTCTAGGTTTTCCTATATGACCAAAAATATTCTGGCAATCTATTTGCCCAATCCTTTCTATGAATAGCTACTATTTTAGTCAGAATGGATTAAATCTCTTTGTTGGTCACTTCAACTTGGCCATTAGCTTGTGGGTGATAAGGAGTAGACTTATTATGCCTTATGGTGTACTCATTAACTAGTGCTGCAACAAGGGTTGATCTGAGTTGTGCCCCTTGATTAGTCACTATTTCTCTTGGGACTCCATGTCTTGTGAAAATCTCCTCATAAAGAAAATTTTCAACCTTGTTATCTCTTGCATGCTTCATTGCATTAACTTCTACCCCCTTTGTTAGATAATCAGTGCATACCAATATATAAGACTTACCATTTGATGGAGGGTCAATGGGTCCCACAAAATACAATCCCCACTTGTCAAAGGGAGTTATTACTACCTGAGGACATAGTGACATCTCATCAGATTTGGTTCGTCTTCCCATTCTTTGACATCTATCACATTTTATGGTATACCTTCATTCATCCTTGCGAAGTGTTGGCTAGTAATATCTTGTGTTCAAAACCTTCATTGCTATCCTCTTGGCTGCAAAGTGTCCTCCACATGGTTCATTGTGGCATGCATGAAAAATGTCATATGTATCATCTTCTCTCACACACCTCCTCATGGCATGGTCAAGTCTAGTATAAAAAAATATCCACCAATCCAAGATAAAGGAAAAGATTTTTCAATGAGTGCCCTTTTCTCTCTTGGAGAGAAGTGAGAAGGAATTCTACCTGTGACCAAGTAATTGGCTATATCAGCATACTATGGTTTTTTTTACACTAAGGGAGAATAGATGCTCATTAGGGAAAGAGTCATCTATGGGTTGATTATCTTCTGATGTAGTTACTCTTGAAAGAAATTCTGCAACAACATTGGCCTTCCCTAGCTTATCCACAATGGTTATATCAAACTTTTGTATAAACAATAACCATCTTGCCAATCTATCTATGATCAAAGATTTATTCATGAGATATCTAATGGCTACGTGATCAGTATGCAAAAAGATTTGGTAGCCTATTATGTCATGTCTGAATTTGTTTAGTGCATAGATTACTACCAACATTTCTTTTTCTTTCACTGTATAATTGAATTTTTCTCCTTGTAGGTTTTTGTTGACAAAGTAAATGGCATTTTCAATAGCTCCTTATTTTTGTCCTAAGACTAATCCTATGGCATAATCTGATGCATTACTATGGATGTGGAAAGGAAGCTCCCAATTAGGCCCTTTGAGTACAAGAGCATGAGTCAAAGCTACCTTCAAGTTAAAAAATGCCTTGTCACAGGCTTTAGTCCATTGAAATTCAACATCTTTAGTGAGAAGAATGTATAATGGTGCTACTACCTTACTGAAATCCTTGATGAAATGCCTACAATATCCTACATGACCCAAGAAACTCCTAACATCCTTTTATTTTGGAGGTGTGGGAAGATTTTTTATTACCTCAATCTTTGTAGGATCTACTTGAATTCCCTTATGGGAGATGTAGTGGCCAAGAACTACACCTTCCTACATTATCATGAAGCACTTTTCACTATTTAAGGAAAAATTTTGGTCTTCACATCTCTACAGGACCCTCTTGATATTTTCCAATGCTTGATTAAAATCAACACCATAAGTGGTAAAGTCATCCATATAAATTTGCATGCAATCATGAGAAATGTCAGAGAATATGCTAATGACTGCCCTTTGAAAAGTTGTAGGTGCATTGCATAAGCCAAATGGGAGCACCAAATAGGCATAGGTCCCCCATGGATAGGTAAATGTAGTCTTCTCTTGGTCCTCTGGTGCAATTTGGATCCGGTTGTAGCCGTTGAATCCATCTAGAAAAGAAAAGTATTGCTTTCCTTCAAGTGTGTCCAAAACTTGATCAATGAAGGGTAAAGGAAAGTGGTCCTTCTTAGTCATAGAATTAAGTTCCCTATAATCAACACAAACTCACCATTTCCATCCCTTATTGGGCACAATCATTAATGGAGATACCCACTAACTATCTAAAATGGGGTAGATAAATCTTGCATCTAGTAATTTCTGCATTTCTCCTTTCTCAATCTCTCTTAATGTAGGGTTAATTCTTCTTTGTGGCTGTCTTACTAGGGTGCAATCATCTCTTATGTAAATTTTGTGTGTACAAAGTTTAGGATCCAATCCATTCATATAATGATAATCCCATGAAAATTCGTGTTGATGGGTCCTTAATAGGTTCGCCAATAATAATTGTTGTTCCTCATTTAGTTTACTATCACATTCAAATATTTTCCTTCTGACACATGTACTTGTGTAGTTAACTCTATCATGGTTGCTTCATTAACACATGGTAACTTTAGCTCATAGGGTAGTAATATATGGGACATACCTGTTGTTGTAGGAAGTCTATCTACAGGAATAGTGGCTACAGGAAGAGCGGCTATAGGAAGTCTATCTGTAAGAACAATGGCTGCAAGAAGAGCATCTGCAGGAAGAATGTTTGTAGGAACATTAGTTGTAGGAAGAGCAGTCAGAAGTGTCTTGACTAGAGTAGCAGAATGAGAAGATGATGCTTACTCCACTTCACAATGGTTCTGAATGATGCTAGCCAATACTTCATTCTCATCTTGGAGTTTCATGAAAGAGATTCTACCTTAAGTTGCACCATAGAGTTAACTTCCTTGACCTCTTCACCAACATGTGGCCATATGGTATTATCTTCATCATGAGATGCCTAAGCACATGGATAAAGAACAAAGTTTTTAGTGCTCCTCCCATTTGAAATGGTCATGTCACCTGACCAACATCCAATGTATGCATCTGCAATTGTTAACCATGACCTTTCAAGAATAATGGGATACCCGCCTAGTGTAGCTTTAGGAGAAAGAATCATAAAGTTTGTTGGGTACTCCCAAGAGTCTAGAACTACCACAAGATCCTCCACTACACCATCAGGCTTACCAATAGTGTTATCAGCAATCTATAGGACAGTAGGAGTGGACCTCATACTTGTGATATTTTTTTTTTTTAGAATGTCTTTGGTCATTACATTTATTGTTGCCCCTAAATCAATCAGAGCATTCTTTACTTGGACCATGTTTATAACAACTACTACCATAAGACTACCTAGGTCATTATACTTGAAAATAGTCACTTTTCCTAGCATGATGTCAGCTAGTTTTCCCACCACATGAACTATAGTTGGGTCCTTATTTTTCCTACTTAGCTTATGTAGACATGCCTCCTTGATCGCCTTGCCATAGATTGGAACATCCTTTATGGCCTAAAATAGAGGTATCTGGACACATATATGCTTGAGCTGATCAAAGATATCAAAATTTATATCTTTGTTTTCTTCCTTCTTCTTGGCAACTTCCAATCTCTAAGGAAATAGTGGCTCTTGTTCAATTTGCTTGACTTGGACTAGTTCAAGATTTTTAGGTACACTAGGCTAAATGGGATCATTCAAAGGCTCCTCCTCCTCTTCCAGAGGAAGCTCAGTGATAATGGGCTTGGAAGGGTTTGGTAGAGTAGTACCTGAATGCAAGTGGATATCACTTACACTCACAACATATGTATGGAATTGATTTGAATCAGTAGAGAAGGTATACTATGGTTTGTTATTTGGATCAGGTGTGGGTTGAGCAGTAGTTGAGTAGGTTTATTTGCATTTGAGCTTGGATTAGTAGGTGGAGGAATTATAATAGGCTGATGGGGGTGAGAAGATGGTTACATGTAACTGGTTGTCTGAGTAGCCCATTGATGCCCTCCTCTCCATTGATTCGTTTGCTGCCAATTTCCTGGAGGTGGTTGCCAATGTCCTTGAAATTGCTGTCAATTCCCTTGAGGTTGTTGCCACTAGGGTGGAGAACTTTGATGAATGGGCCAAGCATTTGGAGGGTTACTCCAAGGCTATGGTGGTTATCCTCCATAATTGGGTGGATATGGGGGTTGCCATTGGCTACCAGATGAATAAGAATTAAAATATGGTTTAGCATAGGATAGTGGATCTGGTGGCATACCTTGTCATGGAGCCTAAGGCTTCCTTTCAACATAGTATACTTGGTCTTCTTCAATCTAGATTGGCTTGAACTTAGGTGGAACCTGCTTGCTTTGAAAATAAGCTATCATCTTACATCTATATTTCTTCTTCTTTTTTCTACAGTGGGAGCAATGCTCTGTTAACATTGCATCTACAACCTCTTGCTTCTTCTTGACCTGAAGTGTATCTAGCTAAGTAGCTAGATTATTGATAAATTCTTGCTTGAATTTTGTCAGCAAATGAGTAATCTCCATTCTTGAGACCCCACTGGTAATTGACTTACCCATGGAAAATTGGTAAGCTCTCCCTTTCTTTGAAGTTTCCCTAGAGTAATTTTGTCATATTTTCTTGATATCTTCCCAAGGAACTTGGGAGATATCTCCTCCTCCTATGAGGTCCAAGGCATCAATGCAACTATCATTGATTCCTCTTAGGAAAAGAAACTTTTATGATTCTTCATTAAGTGTATGGTGTGGGGATTTTTGTAGGAAAAATAGAAACCTTGCAATGTAATCTTCCAGTCTCTCATCTTCATTTTGCTGCATCCTAAAAATGTCACCTCCTCTCATGTCACTACCTCTACAGTATTCCTTGTATTTCTCTAGGAATTTTTTCTTCATGTCTTCCCAAGTTTCCATAGTATCTTTTCCTAGGCTCATGAACCATCTTAATGAAACCTCTTTCAAAGAGGTAGGAAATAGCTTAAGCCTATAGGAATTAGTAGTATAATCATAACTCCTATAGAGTATGTCAAAATCAAATAAAAATGTATTTGGATCTTCTGTGACAAGTCCATAAAACTTTGGGAGTGCTGAGGCAGGAATATTTTTCATGTTGTCAACTTCATTCTGATGGGCAATGGGGAAAGGAAAAGTTGGTTGGTTAGGTCTATTCCTATTCGCATCACCCATGCCTTCTTGATGTTGTTCTAAAGAAAAGGGGTTCTCAAGTTGATTTTGATCTTCAAAGGAGACTTCAGAACTAGTCAGATCGGGATATGCATCAACAAAGGGGTGTGGATCTTCTTCTTATTCTAGTATATTTTGATAGTCAACTAGTTGGAATAGATTAGGATTGTTAGGAAGGAAGCTCCCATAAGCATCCCTTCTCCTTCCTCTATGCATGCGGTATCACTCACTATTAGTCAGCTCACACAAAAGAATTGGTAAAGAATAAGGGGGCCTCATTACTTTCTAAATAAGGATATACTAAGAACAATTTTCAAAAACACTACAGCAAGGAAAACTACCAATGACTCCAAAAGACTCCCTAGTTTGACACCATCCCCAGCAACGACACCAAAAATGTTGGCCTCCTATAATGATCTTAATAACTAAGCATTTACAACCATTATTCAGAGATTGGACATCTAACTTGAATAGCCATTTCAATCATCATGAAGGTGTGTTTAACTTGTCAACCCAGGGATGTGAACTTGAAATGGGCCAGCATAGTATGTGCACTAGGAACTCAAAGTAGATATTTCATTCTATAGCTAAGGAACACACAATATTGAAAGTAAACTTCTTCGGAAGGAATGAAACAAATACTGAACATCAATCAATGACTATGCTAAGCTGAAATGCATAATAGGAATAAAAAATTGAGCAACAAATAGGACATTACTCTATTTGCTTTGGCTGCAGGAACAGTCACAAAATGAAATTCTAATGGTTGTAGGAATAATGGGTGCCAGATTTCTAACTAAGTACTAAACAACAAGTAATACTAAACTAATGCTAAACTAAGAATATGGATTACTCACCAAGTGGGCCCCCTTGGATAAGTATCCTCTAAAACTAATGAAAACTCAAATTCTTGAACTCAAAACTTTATTTTATTCACTACGAATCATGATTACAAAAGAGTAATGTATTTGTATTACTATAAACTAGAGAGTGCAAGTACAATATCAAATCATGCAACCTCTTGAAGAAGGAGCATTAGATCATTATTTATACTAATATCTGAACAAAGAACTCAACTCCACGACTAGGAGGATGCCATTTAGGGAAAAAAAAGGAAATGGAGCAATGGTGGTTACACGTACATGGAATCTGGTCATACATGTAGGTCCAAACATAAATTCAGCTTAACAATAACGCTCGTGTATGCTTGATCATTAAAATCCACTACAACATGGTTACATTCAGTTGCATGAAGGATCTTTTGTCACCGACCTCCTTTGACTTGGAGTGATTCCTTTGTTGGATGTTATGGTGCATGCCCAGCTAGTGGTGTCTTCCTTAACTTAGTATATTAAATCAGCATGGCAAAGTTAGTACACATAATAACTACACATCTATAACCAACTTAAGGGACATTCATTAAGCACATGCAAAATCAATATAGATAATCCAGATATTATGCGAAATGTCATTAAAGGTTACAGAGATAGGATTAATTCCAATTCCAATGGTTTGAGGGAAACATTATAAAAATACTAACATTTAACATTAAAGTCCATGACATCTACTAGAAAATAAACTATAGATTCTACCCAAAATTGCACCAAAAACTAGGCTCATTAGGAATCATTAAATTTGGCATCTTTGAACAATTTCTAGCAATTTGTAGGTTTTGAAGCTTTATGGGCCAGGGATTTTTTAGGTGTTGAGGTAATGTGGGGATGAAGGATGTGAATGCCATCAACAATGATGCCAATAAAATGGTGCCCCCTAAATGGAACCCCACAAGGAATTTCCTACTATGAGTGAATACTTAGCCACTTCGAGGTTTAGAAAATTTGGCATGTGGAGAAATAATTCATGCAAAGTTTCTTAAGCATTTCAACTCAAAGATTCATCATTTGATCTATGCAAGAAAAACCTACGCGAAAGCTAACCTATTGGAAACTAGTGAAGAGTAAGCCAAAAAATGGCACAAGAGATTTGGCTTTCCACAAATGGCCCCCCACACATGGTTTTTTTGAAACTAAGAAAAAATTAGCAATTTTAAGATTAACTTTGTTTAAAACATGTGGGAAAAATAAAGATCCAAATCATGCAATTAAATTTCATTCCTGATGCAACTGACTTCCCGCATCTAGATTCCTGCATGAAATTTTTTCCATAAATTTCAAGACAGTCATTTTGGGTCAAGAGATTTTCAACAAGTGCAAAAATGAGGGGTTTGAATCTTGCATACACTAAATGTTTGGTCAAAATCATACAGAAACAAATGAGTTAGAGGCCATTAATTATTGCACTGAAATTTTGGCGCAATCACAATGGCACTCTGCATATGCTTTCTGACATATGTGGTTTTGATCATCATGGGAGGCAAGGGTTCCCGAGCCAAAATTTTGGCACGAAAACAACAAAGTCCCACATGCAATGGTTTTTTTTAAGTTTTCAAGTTTAAATGATTTGAAACCTTTTGCTAAAAAGTGAAATTTGTAGCACCATTGATTGTGCAAAATACATACCTTCCAAGTGTGAAATGCAAGGAAGAAGCCACAAAAATCAAACTTCCAAAATCTTTAGCAACCGCAACAAAAAGGTCCAAAGCAATCTCGATAAAATATCCATGTGTGCAAGGTGAGAATGACCCTGTTGAACCCCCTATTTATATAACTCGGTGCATTAAATGTGGGTAGGTTTTTCAAACTATGCACAAACCCTAGTTTGTGAAAAATCGCAAGTCAAAAGACAAGAAAATGTGAAGATGGAGGGTGTGGATGCCACAACAATGCGGGGATGAAGGATGCAAGTGTTGATGAACCTAACATCGTCTTAATGGATTTTCACATGCTGCTTCCCACAAGTAGATTTTTGCATGAAATTCCCATAACTGGCCAAAAAGACTAACATTCACTTGATGGCTTCCCACATATGGCAACCCACATAAAAACTTCCACAAAAAGGACAGTTAGGAAAAAATTTAGGATTTTCAAGAGGCATCAAAATTTTGAAGGAAAAATAGGCCAAAGGAAAAAAGGTGAAGACAAAAGCAAAACCAAATGAGCATGGATGAAGCTGGCACAAAAGAAAAAAGGGAAAAAGGGGGGTCCCTACTTTTAGTAGGGCGTGTGTGCAAAATTCACAACGAATTTGCTAGGAAACATTTCTAAATGTTTCAAGGATAAGAATTCATCTGGAACCCAAAATCTCTAGTTTCACAAACCAAAATTCAAGCTTCAGGGGATAATTCTTGCTTAAATGGGAAATGGGATCATTAGTTGAATCTATTCATGATATATCTTAGATTCATAGGTGTGTGTGTGTGTTATGTGGATACATTCCCTTCCTTAGAAAAATTGAGGTAAGAAATCAATCGACCAAGAAAGGCTACATAGATTTCAACTCCAAAAGCAACCTGGACATTACCTCACTACTAGTCAGGCATCTATAGCCCAAATGAGGTTATCGCTATGATCCCCATGAACATTTCTCTATTGCTAGTCAGGAATCTATAGCCTCGATAGAGTTATTCATACACGCATACAACTAATATTAGATTTATTTTGTCTTCATTCTTAATAACTTTTGTTCTTTTGTGAACTAGTAAGCACTAAAGCTTATTCTGGGTTTGGAGATTGTATTGATCACTGAAGTAGATTTTAAGTTTTTCACCTATCAAGGTTTGATGATACCTACCGTAAAGCCTTCTATGAATATTTAAGATGTGTAGATTATGAGGACTAAAACAGTTGTAAAAGGATTCAAATAATGATTTCTTTCTAAATCAAGCAGGATTTTAATTAATGAAATTCAATCACAGATGTGAATAGACATCTTTAGACAACTTATGAAAAATAATTCAAGAAACATACATGAACATTTAGTATAAACGTCCTTTGATTGCATGTAGCACTGCCACCATGACAAAATAGGAAAACCCACACACCCAAAGAAAAATAGTGAAGTGAAAGCAAATTGATAGCAAAATAACCTAAAGTAACCTAACCTATAGCAAACCATTTAAACTAACTACATACAATTCAAGCTGTAACAACTCAAGCAAGGAAATAGTGCTTTAGATATTCCCATTAACAAGTAGTGGGACATCTTCTCCTGTGAGATTTTTCAAACAATAAGAATTATGTCCTAGAATTTCAAAGATCTTAAAGGGGACAAGCCAAATATTGTCGAATTTACCATGTTCCCCCTTTTTTTCATGGGCCTTATCCCAATACAAAACTAGTTCAGAGATCCTAAAGGCCTTAACTTTTGCACACTAATCAAACCAGTGCTTCACAATACCTTGGTGCTTGGAAAAATTCTCAATAGTCTCATCTTGCTTTTCCTCCAAATGGAGAAGCTCAACAAGGCAGGCTTTAAGCCTTTCTCCCTCATCATAATAATAATTAATGAACTACAATGTAGGAATTGTCAAATGAATGGGAAAGAGAGGCTCTTGATCGTAAACTAAATGGTAAGGGGAGGTACCTAAAGCAACCTTTTAGTGGGTACAATCTGCCCATAGAGAAAACCGTAACTAAGTGTTCCAATATTTGGTGTTCTTATCCAATAATTTATGAATGCTAGTTAATAGGTTCTTTTTCATGGACTTAGCTAGCCCATTCCCTTGTGGATAATAGTTAGAATCAAATTTCAATGTGATACTATAATCAAAATCCCATCTCGACAATTTTAGAGAAGAAAACGTTGGACCATTATCACACACCAATGCAAATCGACATTCAAAATGAGTAATAATGTAATCCTAAAGAAATTTAATAACAAAATCAATGGTACATTACTTATGTCCATCTAGTGCAATAATAAATAATGATCAAAATATACCTATGGCCCGTGGAGGATGGTGGAGTGATCATACCAATAAATTCAAGTCACCACTATGTGAAGGGACGCACTTTAGTTATAGGTTGTAATGGAACAACAACACAATTCTCCTTGCTGACAACAACCTAACATATGTGACAGGCATGTACATGTGCATGTACATCTTTGAATAGTGTTGGCCAATAATATCCAACCTGGAGGATCTAATTTACAGTTGAAGGGCATGAACCATGGTCGATCCTGAACTTGTCGTGGAATTGTTTCAACACTCAAACTGCCTCTTATTTCCCAAGGCATCAAAGATAAATTCTTTCATGATTCTTCTTATAGAGTATAGCTCCTTTTAACATATAGAAACCACTTTTCAATTGTAAGGCACATCTCTATACTATTCCAAAGGCTATTGTTATTGTACCAAAAAATTGACCTGTTAATGCCCGATACAACTGTTGGATGTATACAAGATCCAAGATCCATAGGAGGTGGTTAAACCATGTCACAAATCCCAAGTGTCACACTAGCCCACACCAAGGGACCAAGGGTGACACCTTGCAATAATCCCCACTAGCGCAAGCAAGGGGCTCAAACTTGTGACCTTAGATCTGATACCAATTTTTGCAAAGGTGGTTGTCGTTGCACCAAAATATTGACCTATTAATTCCTTATACAACTGCTAGATTTATACAAGATCCAAGATCCACAAGAGGTGTTTAAACCATGTCACGAAGCCTAAAAACCACACTAGCCCACACAAAGGAGACCAAGGGAAACACCTTGCAACATGTACAACATTCAGATGTGATGGAAATCTTTTATTTAGCAAGTATTATATGATTTTATTGTACCAATAATGAGGGGAAACATCTTCAAGATTATATTGGTGTGCAGTGAGTTCTAGATCAACTTTAGCCATTCTGCAAGTTAGAGCTTTTCCCCTAACCAACTTTCACGGGATGGATTTCCATGTCATATTTTTGTATCATTGTTACCCATTTTTCCCATTGTTCACCTAGCTCATTTTGCATGAAATGAATCTTAACAATCAGATCCTAAACAATTGCATACACCTTATTCCTCAAGATTTAATGCCTAAACTTTTTGAAAGCACATACCAAGGCATAAGATTTTTTCTTAATGTTTGGGTAGCACAACTCATCATCATTAAGTGGAGAGCTAATGAAAGTGATAGGGTGCTCATCTCCTTGCTCCTTCTTTTGTGTCAACATTCTTGCACATGAGTGTTTAGAAGAAAAGGAATAGATGTAGAATGGCTTTGTATAATCATGACTAACTAGAATCGAATCCTCAACAATTCCATTTTTAATTTCTTGAAAAGCTTGCTTTACTTTAGGAATCCATTCCACCTTGGCATCTTGTTTTAACATTACATTTAGAGGCTTCACAATCTCAACAAAATGAGTGATAAAATTCCTTACAAAAATGATTTTTTCAAAGGACTTCATTTCTTTCTTGCTCATGGGTGGCTGAATTTTTAATATGGCTTGAATACACTCGATATCAATTGATATCCCTTTCTTTGAAATTACATGACCAAGCAACTTTCCTTCAGTTACTCCAAAGATGCATTTCTTTGGATTGAGTGAAATGTCAAACTCTCGACACCTTGCATAAATCTAAGATATGATCACCTTTATTCTTAGAGAATACTATCAAATAATCAATATATATGATGATACACTTACTGATCAAGTCCTTAAATGCAATATCCATCACATGTTGGAATGTTTCCCTAGCATTTACCAAACTAAAAGGCATCCATCTGTAGGAAAAGGTTCCACATTTCATGGTAAATGTTGTTTTATTCCTATCCTAATATTTGTCCATGACTTGATTGTATCCTAAATATCCATCGAGGAAGGACATCATCTGAGAACCATTCACAATCTTCAAAACCTCATCTAACAAAGACACCAGATAATTATCCTTTTCTGATGCACAGTTTAGATTACAAAATTCCACACACAAATGGATCTTACCATCCTTCTTATAGACTCGCACCAAATTTGCAACCCAGGTGGAATGTCTTATACGAAATATGATACAAGATGAGAGTAATTTTTGCACCTCCTTATAGATCACCGACTCAAGAAGTGTGTTGATAGGTTGTCACCTTTGTCTGAATGATTTCACATCAGCCTTGAGTGTAATTGTATGTGTGATAATAGAAGTGTCGTATTTCTTAAGATACTCATAACTCCATGTAACAATATCTTGATATCTATGCAACACGCCAATTATTCCTTTTCTTTTAGCTTTAGGGTATAGACCTTACCTACAATAAAGATGTTTTTCATATTCTCTATGGTACCCATGTTGTATGTATCACACTTGCTATCAATAGACTCCTTCCCTGCTTGTTGGTATTGGCCTCTTGTTTGATTGAAGTCAAATATACTTTCCGATTGCACCATGCCCCTTGGAATCGTGTTAGTATTCAAGTTGATGACCCCTTCTATGTCTAGTTCCACCTCTTCGAGTTCTACTTCATCAATGATTTGAGAGGAAAATACATCAGAGCTGGTAATGAAATCCAATATATGTTTATCATCCTCAAAGACTTGAAAGTTGGTAACATTTTCGGGAGCTAATGGAGTAGAAGTAAGCTCAACTATGAAATTCTTCAATCCTAACAATGAAAGAGGTTGTGTAGTGCTAGCGGCCTAAGCCAACACATTAGGAATCTAATTCTTATTGCTTGGGATCCATTGGATATTGAAGGCAGCAAAATATTCTATTAGATTTCAAAATCTATTCCTATGATTATTCATCCTTCGATCATGGAATGAGTACCTCTTTCTAACTTTATTTATTACTAATTCAGAGTCTCCAAATACTTGTAACACCTTAGCCTTCTTTTGTAATTGCATTAACAAACAATGCATTAATGCTTCATATTCTTCTATGTTAGTGCAATATAATTGTAGCCTATGTGCTACAAAGAAGGTTTTACTAGTTGGGATGATTAACTCAAATCCCATGCCATCTCCCACTTTTGACCTAGACCCATCGAATTGTAAAGTACAAAACTTGGTTGGGTGCATACCCTTTTGATTCTCAAAGCATACTTCATTCTTTGGTGTTGGATTTGGTTTGGGATCAATCTATTGTTTTGATACTTTAACTTTCTCGTCTTCACACTTAACACTAGTCGAGTTGATCTATTTTTTTATTTCTTCTATTGTGGTTTGATAGAGACAACATTCAAATTCTGAATGAGAAGCATCATGTATTCTAAACCAACAGGGTAGTAGCAATTCCTTGAAGTCTGCATTACTCCCAAGGCTAATCTAATACACACTTCCTCACGAATTCATAGAAACCTTCAAATAATCCAATGTCACCATCAATATGAGGATCTTCATCATCTGTTTCAATGTTCACTTTTGTACTACTGGTAATTTGATTTAAATCCCTAATTACATCATGCATCATCAACACCTCTTCTTCTTCTTCTTCATCACCATCTGCAACTTCCACAAGAATATAATTTCCCAATTTAGTCTCTAAAAATAGCACTTCATTCACATTATTATATTTGATGATCATGTGCTTCATTCCTAGCTCCTTCTCTATGGGGATTTTATAATGCATTCCCCTCCAAGGTAACGACATGTGTGAATGCTTAGTGGATATATAGCCATTGAGTGTTATCATCCAATCCCTACCTAGGACTAGACCATATTCATAAGGAATATCGGCTACTTGAATCTCAATTATTTGTGTGACCCTTAGATCTAATGACACTTGCATAGGGTCTTATCCAATTCCCTGACCATATTCACTTATGTTTTATCTAATTGTGTGACCTTTCATTGTGAGGGAGTGGGAGTAATGCCTAAGTCCTTACACACTAAAAAGGGCATAATATTTTAGGAAGCTCTTGAATCCAAAAAAAACTTGTGCAAATTATTTCCAAATATACGGATGGTCAATAAGAAAGGAGAAGCCTCAGGCTTTCCTTAAAATAGGCTTACCAAGCTATCTGCTTGGGAGAATTGAGCCTTTTCTTTCTCCTTCTCCTTACCTTTTTCTTTGGCATGCTCCTTACTTTTGTCCTTATCTACAACCTGTTTGAGAACTGACTCATTTTTAGTCATATTGAATGTAACCTTCCTAGTTGTTGTATATTGAGAGGCTTTTAGTTGCATAGTCCCATTTAATGATCTAAAAAAGGAATTTCTAATCTATGGTACTCTTAATAATTCAAAGTCTGAGAGGAAAACTTTTACCTTTTTTAGTTTTTCTACCATGTACTGTCCCATCTAATCAATTTCAATTTCAAATTGAACACCTTTAGCGAGGTACTTAGTTGGTACCTTAGGAAATGAAGGATTTTTGGTTACTTTTGGATCTAGAGGTGCACTAAAGTTGTTTTGCAGTGTGGAAGTAGTCAATGGACCATTAACTTTCCTATTTTGTAGGTTGTACGATGTTGTTCATTGATGGAACATATGAACTTCATCTTCCATTTAAGATTCCTCATCTTTAGTTCCATTAGCATCTATGTTGAACAATTGAGAAAGAGTTTCTTCATTACACACATCATCCGTCTTCACTATATCTTTTGTAGATTCCTCTCCAAGTTCATTGTCTCTAGCCTTAAGAAATGGGGCTTGATTCACCACCATTACTAAGTCATATAGGTTTGATGGCACTATCTCACATCTAGTCAAGTTTTCATTGCTTGCAACATTCTACACCTCCATCTAAAATATGGTGGCCCTAGTTTGAAATTCTAGACAATCAAGTTTAAAATGCTTGTTAGCACTATGGATCTTACACCACCTAGATAATGCAGCTTCAACCAAGTACACTCCTCCAGATGACTTCTCAAAATTATTTGGTGGATCGAGTGGGGTAAGAACTCCATTATTATGCCTAGTATTCCATGTCCTATTCTACCCTGGGCCTTGATTCTTTTCAAAATTTTGTCCTCAGCTTTGGCCTAGATCTCTATTTTAATTGACTTCATGACTCTTCTGCAAAGCCTATAGTTAGTTGTTTTTATTTTTGAGGTATGAAACCTCAATGTAAAACTCCTTAAATTTCCCAACCAACTCATATATTTGGTCTTTCTCTATCGTAGTTTGAGTTGGAACATAATTCTGAAGATACATAGGCTGTGTTGTAGAAGAATTCTATAGATAAGAGGGTACTTCATAATTTTTCAAATAAGATGGTATATTGGAATTTTGTGAATAGGTTGGTGGATTGGAATTTTTCAAGTAACTAGGAATCATGGACGAAGATTGATTCAAAGGGGGACCCGAGTGAGGCACTATTGGAAATTGAGGAACTTGATTCATCACAAGGTTATGATTAGCTAAGGCTTGATTCAAACCTTGAATCTATCCAGGATTTGTAGCTGGACCTAATGAAGGAAGTGGGCCCATTAGATGTCCTAAATCAACACTTTCCTTGACTCCTTCAGCATTCATGGCCACTAAGTCCTATGGGGTAGGGTTTTCTCTTTTTACCAAGGTTGTAGTTTGGTAATCCAGGGCCTCACAATACATTAACTTGGTTGAGGCATCATTGATAGTATAGGGATCCTATAATCTAGTATAGGCCTAGTGAAATCTATTATTGAAGCTACTTTTAGGTTCACCAACTTCCCTCTTAATGGTTACAAACTATTTGTATAAATCAATAGGGCTTATTGGGACTATATTTTTCTACAAAAAATCCTTTTTCATAGTATCCCAATCTGTGATTGAACCAATATGAAAATGAATATACTAGTAAAAAGATTTATCCCACAATGAGTATGGAAAAATCCTATAGGAAATATCTTGTTGTTCGATCACCCTTTCCTTAAAAGCTACCTCAAATATTTTTATGTGCTCTTCTACAATCCTATTGGGGTCATTAGTGAAGAACTTTGAGCATAATTTATCAATTTTTTTGGAATCTCATGGTATTCATTGAATGCAAGAGGTGATGGGTTATTATCCAACCAAGCCATTAGTGGGGGCAGGGGTGGTAATGGTTGAGGTATAGCAACCTAAGTTTGATCTAAAGATGAAGATGAATAAGTGGATGATGTGGAAGATGGAGAAGATGGAGTTGGAGGTTGATTGGGTATGGCATATGGTATTGAAGATAAAATTTTCCCTTTCTTGGCTCTCCTAGCCCATGTTAGGGGTCTTTAGCTCTTGAAACTCTCCCTTATTAGGTGTAGATCTAAGGACTCTATAGAATCTTTGAGGAGAGAATAACCCTATACACTATAACTTTGTTCAATCATCCCTCCATCTTGCACCAATTCTATTGATGAGTGCTTTAGCATTACACAATACAAATAAAAAACAAGTGTTCTATCTCTCTTGAAAGGTAACTCTCTACAAAAAAACTTCAGAAAACAACCCCAAGGCTTATAAAGTTAGGTTTTGACAATGTAGAAAATAGCTCAATGATGATGTGATTTGCTAGTAATCACAAAGGTAATTTATGGTAAAACAAGGTTGGAAATTGATAGGGATCATAGTGAGGGTTTCAATAAGACTAAGGACTAGTATAACCCTTGTTGTATTTTTAGAATAGTAGTATGAAAATAGTCTTCTTATCATCAGTTATTACAATCTAGTGATGTTGAAATCCTATACTAACATAATTTATAAAGAAATATCAAAAGATAAGGGTTCAAGAGAAATACTAAGTCTAAAACCTAATGATAGTTGCAGTAATGGTTGATGATTCATATAGACAAACTCCCAATAAAATAATTCCTATTTAACCAAAACTAAGTTCACAATATCACAAAAATAGTGTAATATCCAAAGGTGATCTTTAGATTTTCAAACTATAACATTCATACACAAGTGCATAAATGTACATAGTTGAACTTGAGAACATAAAATTAGCTCAGACTAGACCTGCAAAGTAGCTTACAATAAGAAATTACAAAAGGTATGAGTAGGAAGCTCATCAAATATCCTAACAATTTACCTTTAATGAAAGAAAACATAAACTAAGAATGTTGAAGTTAAAATTAAAAGATAGAATCATGCATATATCCAAAGAACACAGGGAATTCACCAACACTACAATTCCTTCACTTGTATTAATTCGAAATTCCTTGTACAAAAATTCATCTCTCTCTCTTTGCAAATGAGAGGAAGATGTTATTTATAGATTTTACAATATAAACTAATGGCCAAGATTAAATCACATTCAAGGGCCCAAATTTGATCCCCTTAGGGTTTTTAATACATTCAATACATTTACAATATTCTCCAATATAAAATTAGTTCACATGTGAACCTAGGAGAATGTAAAATATTCTTATCCTATTTAATATTCAAGAAATATCCTACAAAATCCCCAAAATCTGGGTGCAAACATTTTGATGTAACTATTTTCGTCCTATAGTAGGAATTTACAAAAAATTGTGTTCTATCAAAATATCTCCAATTTCTTTCTATTTTACAGCATATTTAACAAAATTATTCAAGGCCTTTGAAATTTTATCTTGAAGCAGTAGTTGAGCTTTGTTGATTTTAAAAGTTATTAGCTTATATTCCTCCATCAACTAGGTTTGCACATGAATGTCTCCTCTAGAATATTTTTTTTGACCTCGTAAATGCACATGCAACCAAGTCCAAAAATTCCACTCAAGTTTTTGGAAACTCCCTTTTCAATTCTCACCATCCATGCTCATGTGATTGCTCTAGCATCTAGTCTTACTGCAGATATTTTTGCTCCATCTAGAAGCTCCAAAATGTCATCATATTTTGTCATCGAATCAATGATCCTTTCATCAATTAACAATAGCTCTAGAAGTACCTTAGCAAGACATCCCTTCTAAATTCTATGGAAAATAGCAATGTTTTAGGCTCATTTAGCTCATCCTTGGTCAAAATTTGTTCTTGTTCCAAAATTTCTACAAATAGATTCTTAATGTAGTGCAACTTCAAACAAATAATATTATAACACCCTATGAATGCCTTAAAATATTCAATTTCTTTATCAACCTCTATCTTTAACACATGGAAATGATTATACATTTCCACTCCAACATTCACAACCTTATCTCAAATTGCAACCACATGATTGATCCAATCAGAAGTGGACTTAGTCCAACTTCTCATTCTTTCAACTTTACTCACTTCCTCCTTCAACAAAATTTTCGGTGTGGATGCGTCGGAAAGAACCTCTTCATTGGAAGCAATGATTTGTTGGATAAAATTAGTTATTTCTACTACCTGAGCTTTTATCTATTTCTTTGTAGCTTGGTCTTTATCCATTTGGTTCAAAATATTAGATACCAAACCCTAGAATTCATTCATCTTTTGTGCTCTACTTGTTATCAAAGTGGCCATGTGTACTATACGTGAACCTGAGGCATTGGTCATATTGTGTGACCTTATCTTTGCTCTCTTCTTCTCCTCGGGTTTCTACCCTGCATGAGCCATTATTACTTTGAAATGGGCTCTTGGATCCTGAACTATTGGAGCCTTCTCTTTTAGTTGTTGCTCTAGCCAAGATGGAGCCTATGTTTTCTCTTTAGAGGACACTTTATCCTTCTATCCTTCTTGTTGCATTTTATCTTCATCTTGAGGGGCCTCTTCTGCAATCTTCTCTTCTTCCTTGATGTTCTCTTTTTCTATTGTCTTTTCTCCCTTAGTAGATTCAATATTTTCTTCCTTTTCCTTTTCTCCTCTCTTCTTCCTCTTATTTATAAGATTCTTCTTCTCCCTTCTCTTGTTCTTTCTCTTTGTCCTCTTCTTCCTCTTCAGAGACTTCTTCATGCAGTTGTTGCTCGAAAGTTTTGTTCAACTCTCTTTCTTTTGGAGTTTGGTCTCCCTTATCATCTAAAGCCTTTTCTTCGAGTTCTTTTATCCTAAGTCTCGCCTATGGATCCTCAAAATACTCATCTTGTTGCATATTAACAAATTCCTCACTTGCACCAACTACTTCAATTTTTTCCTTCTCTTTTTGTTGTATCTCCTCCCATATACTTTCTACATTCTCCATCTTTAGCAGTTGCAAGGGAGGACAAGGAGTGGGAAAAGTGACAGCAAGCCGAGACATGATGAGATTTTCCTTAGGAGATACCAGAGTTTTAGATAATCCTTGGGGAAATTTTTGAAGGTATGCTACAAAGGATTGTGGCAGGGTAGTTGGTATAGGAGGAATAGAAGGAATTGCAGGTGATAGTGTCAAAAAGGTAGGCTAGGAGGGTGGAAATCAAGAGAAGGATGAAGAGAACCATGTGGATGAGGATGAATCAACAACAATCACTAAGGTGGTCAAGGTGGTAGATGGAAGGTGGACCAAGACGTAGACAACAAGTGAAGAGGATACAAGTGGTGGAAGTAGAACAAAAGTCGATGGAAGGGGTGTAGTGGATGGCGGTGGTGAATTTGGATGGGTCGGTGATTGAGTTTGAACATTCTCCTCAAGAGGACAAGGATCTTCCTTTATCATTTACAAAATAAAAGTTTTGGCCTTCTTGGCCTTCTTTGAGGGCCTTCATCCTTCCATGACCTTTGTCTCATATACACGAGGCTTCTCAGTGGGCTGCCTCTCCTATGTTTCATTCATTTTGTGATAACAAAGAGGAGGAGAAGTTCCCTCTTTTCTTGATGAACTTGTTTCAGCTTCATCCGCTATTTTACCTCCTTCATCGCTCTTAAGAGGATTTTCTTCTTCCCATTCTACAAATGTAAGCTTGACTCCCCATTGCTCCAATTGAGAAACTTGAACATCTAACCACTACTTTTTTCTTTGCAACACTTGGTGGGTGATCACATCTATGTCAATTTCTTCTTATTCTATCCAGTCAATCAATGGAAATGGGACTTTAGCTATCTTTCTAAAGGAAGTCTCATCCAATCTATTCTCATCATCCTTCACTTGGTTCGACCTCATGTAAATTTCAAGAGATCAAACAAGCTCCAATGGAATTCTCATGTAAATTCTCTTTTAGACTTCTTGATCGTTCTCACAATTTTCCCAAAAGTCCTCCAAGTGAGGCTTGTTTGCATGTTGCCTCCTAGCTTGCTTCTTCAATTTTACCAAAGGATCAACATTTCCTCTTATTATATGAAATACAAGCCCATACTCATGGATATATTTATCTAAATTCTCTATAGAAATGGTTGGTAGGCACGAATATATTCTCTTCCCAAGTTTCATGGGATAAGGTACCCAAACTCTATGTGTAGAGTGCAAAAAATGATGGGATGTCTGCATTTGTCATGTTAGCTCAAGGATGACCATCTTATCAATTGGATATCTTGGCATTTTGTATGAATTTCTTGAAAATCCCTCAATCTTGAAATAAGTAAACTTGGGAAATTGGATGAACCAGTAACAAAATTTCTTTACCATAGCCTTGGAAAAGTATGGCATTCTATTTCCGAACTCTCCCAACAATGACTTGAGAATGTACATAATAAAATCATAGTTCACCCTCTTGTAATTCTTCTTAAAATTTCTATATTATAGTTGTGGATAGCATTCATAAACAATATTTTGATTTGTCCCTATTCCTAGATTTCCTTTAAATGTTAGACCCCTATATGGAAAGTTAGTTGCCAATATGTACACAACATAAGAGGTCATATAAAACTCTGAGGTTTTCTTCACTGGAGAAAATTCCTCATAGATGTTGTCACTTATCATCTTGGCCTAGTCAAACTTGTTATTTCCCCTTAAGATTTCTTCAATGAAGTACCACATCCATTCAAATATGTTGGACATAGGAATTCCTGCAACCCTACTCTACACTGTGACTAGATCATTTACTTCAAGTCCACGAAGTCACTTCTGTAAAGCTTCTTGGGAAGCTTTCCTACACTTGGAAAAGGAGTCTACATCCATTTCTTATTTATTACCTGAGTGCAACTTAGAGGATTTTCCTTCCACATATTGAGGGCATACTCCCTATCAGTCACCTCCATTTTCCAAAAATAATGGATCCCAAAGGTTTGACCAATAAATGGAGGCAATAAATCAGCCACAACTCATCCTTTAGAAGTTACAACCCTTTGGAAATCCTTATGGTAGTACTCCTTGCAACTATGGATGAGCTTAGGACTAATAAAAGATGGTGAGAACCCTGTTGCATGTGCAATACCACTTTTCCTAATCTTTTGTGCCATATCATTTTGTGGTTTGATCAATACATGTTCTTTGAACTCATCAATATTAATATGCCCCAAACCAATATCTGAGAGATTGTCCCAAGCTAAAGCAATTTTGGAGTTGACCTCCATACCGTGAAACACGTACTTCATCTTTTAATTTTTCAATTTTTAATGATTTGAAGCCTTTTGCTGAAAAATGAAATTTTTAGCATGATTGATTGTGTAAAATACATACCTGCCGAGTGTGAAATGCAAGGAAGAAGCCATGAAACTTAAACTTTTGAAATATTTAGAAACCATAGCAAAAAGGTCTAGAGAAATCTCGATCAAATCTCCACATGCATAGGGTGAGAATCACCCCATTGAACCCCCCTATTTATAGAACTTGGTGCATTAAATGTGTGTAGTTTTTTTTGGACTACGTGCAAACCCTAGTTTGTGGAAAATCGCAAGGTGGAAGACAAGAAAATATGGATACGGAGGGTGTGGGTGCTGAGAGTGTAGGTGCCACAACAATGTGGGGATGAAGGATGTAGGTACTGGTGACCCTAGTGTCATCTTAATGGATTTCCACATACGGCTTCCCGCAAGCAAATTTTTGCATGGAAATTCCTACAACTAGCCAAAAAGACTTTGGCATCTACCTAACGGATTCCCGCATATGGAAACCTATATAAAAACTTCTACAAAAGGACAGTTAGGAAATTTTCAATATTTTCAAGAGGCATCAAAATTTTGAAGGCAAAACAAGCCAAAGGCCAAAAAGTGAAGACGAAAGCAAAAACAAACAAGCACGGATGAAACTAGCACAAAATCAAAATGGAAAAAAGGGGGGGTCCCTACTTTAGTAGGGTGCATGTGCAAAATGTACAACAAAGCCCTTTATAAATCACCTTGATGGCCCATGAAATCTTTAGAAAGCTTGGATGGATATCCTGATATGGCACAAAAAAGGACATGTTTCATTATTTCACACTCTCAATGCTTGAATTTATCTCATCTGTTATAACTCATAATAAAAGAAAATATTGTGAAATCATAACATATGTAAATTGGGCACCATCGTGTACATTAACTTTAACTATCAGGAAGAAACTCGGGCCCACTCTAACTAAGATCCATGTGGTGAAAAATCACATTGTCATGGGCTTAAGAAAAATATCCTTTTAAATCCCATGATAATCTTGAACTGTGTAATCCAATAGAAGTTCTCCATTTTTTTATGTCACTAGCACTATACCCATTGAAGAGTGAGTGATACACTTTACACATGGAAAATCACTATGTGTTTGCATGTTGAAGGAAGATAGTTTTTTTGAGGCTATGATATGAAGTATGAGTGTGATGTAATGAAAATATGCCACATGTTCACCACCGGGGAAAATTATATGAATGTTGAAAGATTTCTTGCATTAACATTTGGTGGTATTTTGTACCATCGTGGCTACATATGTGGGCCCTCAATTTGAACTTGTGAAATAATAAGAAGCTTTGATAAATACACAAATTGATACCTTGATGATAGGTTTCACAATTTCATGAAATCACAAACTTTAACCAAATTCTAAAAGTGAGCCCACGACAAAGTAAATTTTCATGATAAAACATGAGCTTGACACATGGGGTGTGAAAAGTGGTGGATCCAAAAAAATAAAGGCATAGGAAATTCACTTAAGTGACTAAATAAAGGATAAGTATTTTAATGGGAGAATAAGTCACTATGACAAATGGGTCAATTAATGCACGAACCTAAGGACTTCACAAATGAACATAAATGACCAAAAACTAGCTAAGTAAGTCACTTTAAAATTAAAACATAAAGTGATGGACTTAGGGCATAGGCAACAAGGTTTTGAGCTTTAGGGTTTACAACTTAGGAATTTCATGGAAAAAAATCTTAGATATTGAAAATTCCTAATACCTATTAGGCATTAGGTCTTAAAACTATGTCATATTGCTTGTCATTGAGGTTTGGCCTCGGGCCTACTCTTCTCTCTTATCATTGGGTGTTGGGATTTAGGCCAAATTTAGACCTCCTACCACTACCAATGGGATATAATCATGCCAAACACCAATTCCCCAATGGACATGCTTGTCAGGCATCAAGGATCATGGATCCTCCAAAATTCTTGACTTTGATGGATGTGGTCATGAAATTCCCTAACAATCCAACCAAATAGAGTGAAACAAAGGTAGGGAACTAGGTTGTAGGGGGTTGGAACAAATGGTAGATGATTAGAGAGAACCCTAATGGTCTAATGTCAACAGGGATTAGAATTAGCAGATTTCATTGACTTTGGCATCAGTGATCAAGGAGGAGGTATGACACATGCTAAAATTTTATGGTTATGAGAAGAATCTTTATGGCCCAACTCCCAACATATTTTATACTTAGTCAAATTTTTAGAACATGGACCTCAAGAGGACTATGAAAGATTGCTAAGAAGGCAAGAGAACAAGGAGGATGCTAACATTACAAGATCTAACAAATAACACTTAGATATTGAAAATGGAAGGGCCTTGAGGGTTGGATGTCAAGGAAATGAGAGAAGGAATGAGGGCATGAAGGACATTGATGACCCAATCCATGACAAATCCACACTTAGAAGCATTTTGAATAGAAAAAGGTTATATTTTGGGGGAACAAAATAAAATGGAAAACAAATGAACGGAACCTCGATAAACCGAACATCAATAGAATAAAGATTATACTTCAAAGATTTTTTGGACTTGCAAGGTGGTCATCAAGACTAATGTGAAAGCATGTTAGCATGAAGGTAAGAGAAACCTCAAAACCTCAACAAGGTAAACCTAGTAATATTTTTGGATCTTTAAGTTAGGAATTTTGACCAAGGTATGGAAAAGGAGGACTAGTGTAACAACCAACGGCATAAAATCATGCAAGATAGCCCAAGGAATATTTATTAGATCAGCTATTACTAATGGGTCATAAGGCAAGCATGAAATGACATGTACAATAACTAAATAACATGTAACTAATTACCACTACTTCTAAAAGTTTGTGATATATCCCTATAAAATGATGACATGTTAAACATGAATGCTCTATTCAAATTCTATCAAGATTCTTAATTAAATGGAAATGTATAAGTTTTTAATAAAATTAATGCAAAGTTTGTTTTCAAAAATAAAAAAGGGAAATTTCTTCAACGAAAACTTTCAATAGAAGTCTACTATCAATAAAGGTTATCTATATCATTAACAAACTAAAAAAATATTGATTTTATTGATTCTATTGTCATGCATGATGAATTTGGTATGAGAAAACTCAAATTATTGAGTGTACTTATCAGTGTAGGGTTTAAGAGAACTAGGTGATGTCATCTTCTCTAAAGATTGTAGTATTTGGAGTTGGTGAATTTTTTTTAATTCTCAAACCCTCTAAAGGTCATTGAATAATTTTGGGACTGATCGGAATCCTCCAATAATTTCTAAAGTGTCATGCTCAACCAAAAACACACCTTTTTTCAACAACAAATTGTAAACATTTAGATCTTGTTGACCAATAATCATTATACCAAAGTCATGTAATTTCTTTCACTTCAAGTAAGTAATAAATTTTTAATAAAACATAAATTTATCACGAAATAAGGGTTGGAAAAGTAAAATAAGGTTCATTGTTTATGAAATTGATGTGGCCAATTTAGCCTCATAAATTATTTGTATTAGTTGAAAAGGTATCTATGCTTATAAATAGTAGTATGATTTCGGTTAAAAATAAATTTATGGTCTCCATAGTTTTCAAACATAGAAAATTGAACCCTATGTATATTAGAAATGATTTGTTTAAACCATCCTTAAATAGCTCTTAAAATGAGGATGCTTTAATATTTTTTTTATTCAGCCTTAATGTTCTATATTAGCTTGGTAATGCCCTAGCTTTTAGACCTTAGTAATTTATACTTTTTTAAGTTTGTCACTTAGTTGGTGATGTCATTTTGGATATTAGACTTGTTGGGATTTTCCACCAGGATAGAGCAATTAAAATTAATCAATTGTAAATACAAACAATGAAAATAAATTTAAATGAATTACATAGAGACAAAAAAAATTAATCCGGTTCACCTAAAATGGGTTATGTCCACAAAACAGCTATCAAATTTTTATTAATTTCTAGCTAAATATATAGATTATAGTATTGCATAAATCTACAATAATATTCATAGTTGTGTGCAACTTCTCCAATGACTATAGTTTTCCTATGCACAACAATTTTGTTGTTGTATGTTCACTACTCAAACTACACTCAAAAACTCGTGCACTAATGCTACGTGCTTTCTCACACAAAACTGCAATATCCACACTCTACACTTTATATTGCTTACTATGTGCAGGTTCAACTTCTCACACACTCAATTGTTCACCTCCAATTTGTAGTAATAAATTGCTTGTTTTGGGCTATTACAAACTGATTTTTCAATCAAAATTACTCACAAATTTATTTTTTAAATGTTGCAAATATGTGCAAATTGGTGTTGTCATTGTTGTCAACAAACTGTCAATTGTATGTGTTGAAGGAGATTGGTGTTGAAGATTAACAATTGGTGTTGTCTATGCTTTGATTTGTTGCATTATGTTGTCATTTGTTAAGATATTGGTGTTAACCTCTATTGATACTTTGATAAGCTTCTACATATGGTTGTGGTAGTGTTGAAAGTGTTTTGGATGTGTTTTTGGTGCTTGTTTTCCAAGTGCTTTTGAGAAAATTTGATAAAAAGAGGAAATAGTGAGTTGTAGTGTTGTTCTGGGTTACAAAGAGATGTTTTGTTTTTTCTTTGCATTTATTCTAGGTTAAAGATCTTCCAATGATATTTGAATATGCTGGTAATAATGTTCATAAATGTTATATTCAATAGATGGTATGTTGGATTGTCATACCGTAGAAGTTGTGTTTGTTGGTGTGTGACTATGTGTTGCAAAGGTGTCTGGGAGAAATGTTTTCTCTCTGCATTTCTCCACAATTATGCTTGGAGTCTTGTGATTCTAAAGGTGTGTTGATAGTGTTGGTAGTTTACCTTGATCAAGAGGATTTGAGGTTTGGTGATTTAGAAGATAATTTTTCAAGTAATATTGTTTGGTAGAGTAGTCTAAGTGTATTGGGTTTGTACATTCTTTAGGTGGAAGTTGTTGCAAAGCAGGTTGATGGATTTCAGTGCTTGAGGAATATTCTAGATCATGTTCAAGCATGGTGTGTGATTCACAAGTCATCCTTGGGTTTGAGGAAGTGTGTACTTAATTGTTCAATGGTATTTGCATAGGTAATGGTCGACTTGGTGTTTACACTACATGCGAAGGATAAATACTATTTGTGGTAGCATGTGTTTAAGTGGTGTTATTGATTTGGGTCCCAATTATGTTTTTGTGTGGTCCACATTCACTTCTACTTACCACAGAAGTGTTTTGGCACTAACCTAATTTCAATTTTCATGTTTGAAGTGCATTGTCAACCTTGCAAAGGGTTTCAAGGTTGAGGATAGTATAAGTACATGAGTTGAATTGTTGAAGGAGGTCAATATAGACAAGAATATGAAAGTGTGAAGTTGTGTGATACGAATGATGTGAAATTGAGAAAAGAAGTGTGAACCTTCAAGTGTTAGATTACCAAATGCAGTGAGCAAAAGGTTTTTGTATCATTCAAACATATTTTGAAGGTTTTGGAGCTATTGTGGTGGATTTTCTATGTATTGAGATCATGTTATTTGTGTAACATTTCTTCTCTATCTTTTTTTTTTTTTTTCTGGTAGTGAGCCTTGGCTGTGAGCCTTTTTGGACAGTGTGTCCTATTTTGGCAGTAAACCCTTGTAACTGATTTTGCAATTACTTATATTGTGAGCTAATCCTCACCATGTTTTTTCCCTTCTTTGGTTTTCCATGTAAATCTAGTGTTCTCTTGTGCATGGTGTTAAAGTTGTTTCAGTTTTTGTTATCTACTTTTCATGTTAATTCATCATAATAGATTAAGGGTTATGCATGTGGATCTAAATGTTAAAATGAGGGTTTTGATGTTTTGATAAGATACAATTGATTCACCTTCCCTCTCAATTTTCTTGTTCATTCAACAATTGGTATTAGAGCAGGGTTCCTTGGATTAAAGCTTGACAACTTAAGGTAGATTTGAGATGGTGAACAAGAAGGAGATCCCTATGTTTGATGGCTCAAACTATCCATTTTGGAAATTAAAGATGGAAGGCTATCTAGTTTACCTTGGATATGATGTCTAGAAATCAATGAAGACTCAACATTACATACCTACAAATGGACCAATCACAAGTGATGAGATCAAGGCCTATGAAACAAATGGTAAAGCAAGGTTTTTTCTCTTGAGTAGTCTTACCATTTCTGAATTAGTGAGTAAAAGTGATAGATTTTAAAACTACTAAAGAAATTTGTGATATGCTAGAAATTATTTATGAAGGAGATGCTAAGGTTAAACAATCTAAGATGCAAAATCTGAAGACACAATTTGAGAACCTAAAAATATCTGAAGAAGAAAATATCACAAGCTACATGTAGAGAGTTAATGAAATTGTCAGTGCAATCAGATGTCTTGGAGGAAAGGTCAAAGAACCTAAAAAGGTAAAGAAAATTCTTATAACTGTTCCTAAATCCTATGGTCAAAAAGTTTCTGCTATTGATGAAATTGCATATTTTAGTACTTATACTAGAGATTAGTTTTATGGTACAATAACTTCATTTGAAATGAGAGAATTTGGTATGAATACTGGTGTGAAAGTGGAGATTGGTTTTAAGGTTGGAAAAACAAAGAAGACTAAAGATTCAAATCAAGATGATCTTGATGATGTAGAAGATAACTTTGTGAGAAGGATGAAGAAGGGAACTAGTAAGTACAAAGGTAAATTACCTTTCAAATGTTTTAGTTGTGGAAAAATAGGTCACTATGCTTCAAGATGTGCAAATAGAATTGTGAACAATAAGAATAAGGAAAACAAAGGTAAGATGATCAAGAAAAGCTATTATGTTAGAAAAGATGCAAGTGTTTATGATAATGAATCTGATTATGGAGATTGTGATGATAATGCATGCTTTTTCTTGGATTTAAAAGATGATTTTTTTTATGCTAACTCTAAAAGGTGTGTGAAGGAAAGTGCTCTAGAGAATAAAGTTAAGACTGAAGGTACTTTGGTATATTCTTTTCATGTTAGATAGGATAAGAAATATTGGAACATTGAAAATGGCTACTCAAATCATATGATTGGAGACAAGAGTAAGTCTGTTAAAATTAAAAAAATATGATGGAGGACTTGTTAGATTAGGAGATGAGTCAGGTGTTAAGATTTGTGGAATACGTTCAATCAGTTTTGATGGCAAGCATAATACTAACAACGTTACTATGCTAAGGGTTGGCATAACATTTTGAGTGTTGGAAAAATGTGTAGCAAAGGATATAATCTTATGTTTCAGGATGATGGATGTGAGATTAGGAAAGGGTTTGAAACTGTGATTATTGTTGGAAAGAGGAAGAATATAAATTTTTATTAGCTCAAGGGTGTTGATGGTCATTGTTTTATGACTCAAATTAATGAAATATGGTTATGGCATAGGAGAATGTGTCACATCAATTTTGGTAACTTGGTTAGAATTAGTTTAGTTCAAGCAGTGAGAGATTTTCCAAGGATTACAAAGCCTATCAATGTTTTCTACAAGGAGTGTCAAAAGAAAACAAGAAGAAGCTTCAAAGGTAAATAATAATCATCTACCAAATTGTTGGAATTGGTGCATACAGACCTTTGTGGCCCTAAAAGAGTGAGAAGTCTTCAAGGTGATAGGTATTTCATACTTTTGATTGATGATTATTCTACAATGACATGGGTTACTTTTCTTAGAGAAAAATATGAAGCCCTAGATAGATTCAAAGCATTTAAAGTTATGGTTGACAATGAAATGGATTTGAAGATAAAATGTTTGAGGTTTGATAGAGGTGGAGATTTCACCTCCAATAAATTTAACATGTTTTATGAGAATCATGGCATAAAGAGGCACTTTTCTGCCCCTAGGACTCCTTAGAAAAATGGAGTACTTGAAAGGAAAAATAGGACTATTCAAGAAGCTGCAAAGATTATGATGGAAGAATCTAACCTACAGGAAGTCTATTGGAGAGAAGCAATTCATACTATTGTTTACATACTTAATAGAGTTCAAGAAAAATAAAACAATATAAAGACTCCCTTTGAGTTGTGGTATGGAAGGATCCCTATTGTTAAGTACTTTAGAGTGTTTGGAAGAAAATGCTATATCATAAGAGATGATGAAAACTTAGAAAAGTTTGATGAAAGGTATAATGAAGGATTCTTCCTTGGATATTCTACTAAAAGCAAAGCTTACAAATGTTACAATGAAAGATTGAGAAAGATTGTTAAGAGTGAAAGTTTCAAAGTTGATGAAGATCTATAGAATTTAGTAGTGATAGATGGATATGAATCAGATGAACCTTCTTGTAGAGAAGAAGAAGAAGAAAAAGATAAGGAATAGGAAGCATAGGATGAAGAGGAAGAAGATCCGAAAAAGACCCCTAAAACCCCTAAGTATGTGAAGAGAAATCATTTCAAAGAAAAAATCATTGGATACAAAAGCAAAGTTGTGTTCACAAGAAGAAGAGATACTGAAGAAGAGGTAAATCTATGTTTAATTTCTAAAGTTGAACCTAAAACAATGATTGAGGCATGCAAAGATGAATGTTGGCTAAAGGAAATAGAAGAAGAACTTATGCATATTGAGAAGAATCAGACTTGGGAAATTTTCCCAAGACCAACAAACAAGAATATTATCAGTACCAAGTGGATATTCAAAAAAAACTAAAAGAGAATGGAGAAGTGGTAAGAAACAAGGCAAGGCTTGTGTGTAAGGGCTATGCACAAGTTGAAGGAATAGACTTTGAGGAGACATTTGCTCAGATGGCTAGAATGGAAGCAATTAGGATGTTTTTGGATTTTATAGCATATAAGGATTTTAAAGTTTATCAAATGGATGTGAAGTCTACTTTCTTGAATGGAGAATTAGAAGAAGAAGTTTACATGGAACAACCAAAAGGATTTTAGTTATCAAATAAAACTAATATGGTCTACATATTGAAGAAGGCTTTATTTGGATTGAAGTAAGCTTCTAGAGCTTTGTATACAATGTCAGATAAGTATTTGATACAACAAGGATTCAATAAAGGCACCATAGATAGTAACCTTTACTTTAAGGTTAAAAAAGATCAAATCTTAGTTGTAGTTGTGCATGTTGATGACATAAATTTTGGAGGCAATGAATTTGTGTAATAAGTTTACAAAAGAGATGCAAAAAGAGTTTGAGATGTCTATGTTCGGGGAGATAAATTTCTTCCTTGGGATACAAATCAATAAAACAAATAAAGGTATATTCATTTCATAATCAAAGTATGTCAAAAAGATGTTGAAGAAGTCTAGAATGGAAGACTCCAATCCAATATGTAGTCCTATGGTTACTAGTTGCAAATTGAGAAAGGATGATGAATCCCCTAAGGCTAATTAGAGTAAGTACATATCTATGATTGGTGGACTACTATATCTAACTACTCCTAGACCATATATCATGCATGCAATTTGTCTTGTGGCTAGATTTCAAGAAGATCCTAGAGAGTCACATGTTGCAACAATAAAAAGGATATTCAGATAAGTAAAAGTCACTTTAAATCATGGCTTATGATATCCAAAGGATACTAACTTCACATTGAGTGCTTACATAGATGTAGATTGGGTTGGTTGTGTGGATGAAAAAAAAATTACAAGTGGTGGTGCATTATTTCTTGCATATAGATTAGTGTCATGGCTAAGTAAGAAACAAGATTCAATTCTATTATCTATTGCAGAGGCTAAGTATATTGCAGCAACATCTTGCTACACACAAGTGTTAAGGATGAGGCAAACATTGAAGGATATTAGAGTGGTGTATGATGAGCCTATTTCTATCTTTTGTGACAATACAAGTGTAATAAACATTTCAAAGAATCTAGTGATGCATTTAAGAACAAAAAATATTTCAATCAGATGTCACTTTCTAAGAGAGAAGGTTGTGGAGAATGAAGTGAAGCTTGAATATGTGCCTACAAAGGATTAGATTGCTAACATATTCACTAAGGATCTTCCTAAGGATACTTTTGAGTATCTCTAGGAGAAGCTTGGGGCTATTTCCCCTCCTTTGAACTAGATGTATAAGGAGATGCATTAGTACAATGGATTTCAAGATTTATTCCTTATTCTAGACCGATGTTAGTGGCTATCTCTCAAGGGAAGCAAGTAGTGGCATTGCAAATTGTTGCAAATTGGTGTGTGCTCCTAAGGGGGAGTATTCAGAGAAAAAAAGGAAAGGTATTCAGAGTAGTTGTAAGTAGGTTGTGTAATGTCAAAGGGGGAGAATAATGTAAATATTATATCCTTTTCCATTGATGTCAAAGGGGGAGTGAAAATCATGTGAAAAAGAGAAAGTTATCAAGGGGAGAAGAGTCATGTGAAAAAGAATAAGTAATAAGGGAGAGAGAATCATGTAAGGGAGAGAGTGAGTAAAGAGAAAGGAGAAAAGGAAATTGGTATATTTAGAGTTGTTGTGTCTTTGATGGTTTTTCACATCATTTGTTGCCATCAATGACAAAGGGGGAGATTGTTGCAACTATGTGCAGATTGGTGTTTTCATTTATGTCAGCAAGCTTGCGTTGACATTGGTGTCAACTATATGTGTTGAAGGAGATTGGTGTTGAAAATGAATGGTTGGTGTTTTATATGCTTCAATTTGTTACATTATGTTACCATCAATTAAGCTATTGGTGTTAAACCTCTATTTATACTTTGATAAGCTTATATCTATGGTTGTGGTAGTGATGAAGGTGTTTTGGATGTGTTTCAGGTGCTTGGTTTCCAAGTGCTTTTGAGAAAATTTGATAAAAAGAGGAAATAGTGAGTTGCAATGTTGTTCTAGGTTACAGAGAGATGTTTTTATTTTTCTTTGCATTTCTTCTAGGTTGAATTTCTTCCCATGTGATTTAGATGTTGGTAAGAAGTGTTCAAAGATGTTATATTCAAGAGATGGTATGTTGGATCATGTATAATAGAAGTTGTGTTCACCATTGTGTGACTATGCATTTCAAAGGTGTTTGGCAGAAAAAGATTTCTCCATGTTTCTTCACAGTTACATGATGATCCCACAATACTGGTTTAAATTTTTTTGCCAAACTGGACATTGAACTAATTTTTTTTAACTAAATCTTCACATTTGGGAACCTATAGCTACTAAACCATGAGGAATTTGAAGATAATGAAAACTAGTGATTTGTGACATTTTGTCTGTAGATTCTAAATATGTTATAAAATAAATTGCACAATAGAAGAATATGATATGAAATATGCTGCAAATATTTGATAATAACTGAGAATAACAAGCCACTTCGAGGGGGAAAACCTCTAAATATCTCTAATGAGAACACACTTCACAACTTGATGGTCAAACAAGACTCACAACCTCTTATATATAACTATTTATGCCTAGGATATCACCTAGGCTGACTTAGACACACCTATATAAGTCTTAGGATGACCTAAACAGCTAAAAAATAATATACTAATAATAATATTACTTAATAGAGAGTTAAGATAGCCACAAGTTGAATATTCATAACCTAATGTACACTAATATTAAGGGCATAGCATGCCCCCCTTCTTCAAAGAAACATTTTCCTCAATGCTAATCAAGTTTGGATCTTTTGAATGAACTCCTCATCCTCCCATGTGGCATCTTCAACTGATAAATTCTTCCATTGGATGAGATACTCAGTGAGAGTTATATTCCTCGACTTCTTTGTGCATGTTTGATGAATGCACTTTGGTTCCAAAATGATTCTTCCTTCTTCATCAAGCTCTGGTAGTGTTGTTTGAGTGGGAATATTATACCCAATTACCTTCTTCAAATAGGAAACATGAAAAACTGAATGTATCTTTGTTGTTGGTGGCAACTCTAGCATGTAGGCAACACTACCGATCTTTTGCATAATTTGGTATGGACCATAATATCTTGGAGACAACTTATTATCCTTTTTTTGTTTCTTTAGTGAGATTTTCTTATAAGTCTGCAATCTCAAGAAGACCCAATCCCCAACTTCAAAACTTCTTTCACTATGATGTTGGTCTGCCTATTGTTTCATTCGATTTCATGCCATGGATAAATTCTCCTTGAGTCCTAAAAGTATTTGTTGTTGATGAAGCAAATGGTCTTCTACTACCTAAACTCTTGATGACACCTTTATTGATGATGTGATGGAAGGAGGATGATATCCATAAAGTGCCAAAAATGGAGAAATTTTTGATGAGCTATGAAAAGAAGTGTTATACCACCATTTTGCAATTGGTAGCCAATCTACCCATTGAGATTGTTTCTTTGAAGTGAAACAACGTAGATATCCTTCCAAACACTTATTAACAACCTCAATTTTCCCATATGATTGAGGGTGGTATGAAGAGATATGAGCCAATTGAGTACCCAAACATGAGAATAAATCTTTCTAGAAGTGACTAGTGAAGATAGCATCACAATCACTAACAATAACCTTAGGTGTACCATGTAGCTTTTGGATATTCTACAAAAAATCTTGTGCCATTGCACTTGTTGTAAAAGGATGTGATAATGCAATGAAATGTGCATATTTAGTGAGGCGATCAACTACTACCATGATGACATTATGACCTTTAGATTTGGGAATCCTTGTGATGAATTCCATGGATACCTCTTCCCAACATTGGCTAGGAATAGATAAGGGTTGCAAGAGACCTGGTGTCTTAATTGTCTCCCCTTTATTCCTTTGACAAACCAAACATTCAACCACAAATTTTTGAACATCACCTTTTAGCCCTTCCCAAAAAAAATCTTGCTTGACTCGATGATATGTCTTCAAAAATCTTGAATGACCACCCACCAGAGACTTATGCAACTTTGTGAAAATCTTGTGTTTAAGAGTGGAATTCTTGCAGATATACAAATGCTCTTTATACCAAAGAGTATCTCCCTTCCAAAAAAACTTATCTGAACTACTACAATCAATTTTTAATTGTTCGATGAGATTACTTGTCTCAACATCATTTTTCCACTTTGCTTTGGCTTCCTCCACCCAATTTGCTTGTAATATTGAAATGGAACACAATAAGGCTTCATCTTTCTCATCCTTCCTTGAAAGTGCATCTGCTACAATATTTTCTTTCCCTTTCTTATATACAATCTCAAAGTCATATCCTAACATCTTAGTGACCCATTTTTTTTGCTCTTCAGAAGATAGTCTTTGTTCCAAAAAATATCTTAAGCTATCATGATTTGTCTTAACCTTGAAGTGTCTACCCAATAGATAAGGTCTCCATTGTTTAACTGCATGGAGGATTGTTAGCATTTGCTTCTCATAAATAGGTTTTAGTTTATTCTTACCCTTTAATTGATGACTCTCAAAAGCAATTGGTCGACCTTCTTGCATGAGCACTGCTCCTATCCCATTTCCAAAAGCATCACATTCCACAATGAATTCCTTAGTGAAGTCAGGAGTGGCAAGCACTGGAGTTGTACACATAGCCTCCTTCAATCTCTCAAAAGTTATATTAGCAGACTTGTTCCAATGAAAATAATCCTTCTTCAATAGAGTGGTGAGAGGTGTTGCTATATGACCATAATTCTTCACAAATATTCTATAGTACCCTATCAATCCCAAGAAACCCCTCAATTTCTTAATGGTTTTTGGAATAGGCCATTCCATGATAGCCTTAATTTTGTTAGGGTCTACCTTTACTCCTTCATGTGAAACTACGTGTCCCAAATACTCCACCTCCTTAAGACCAAAAGCACACTTGGATGGCTTAGCATAGAGTTTATGATCTTCAAGTATTTGTAATGCTTGATCCACATGTTGCTAATGTTCTTCTCAAGTCTTGCTATAAATCAATATATCATCAAAGAATACTAACACAAACTTTCTCAAGAACTTCTTAAAAATGGAATTCATCAAACTTTGGAATGTAGATGGTGCATTGGTAATACCAAATGGCATCACCAAAAATTCATAATGACCCTCATGAGTCTGAAATGTTGTCTTACAAATATCTTCCTCCTTAATCCGAATTTGGTGATAACCAGATCTAAGATCTAACTTGGTAAAATACATAGCTCTATTCAATTCATCTAGCAAATCATCAATGACTGGAATAGGAAACTTATCTTTAATGGTGTACTTGTTGAGCACTCTATAATCTAGACACATGTGCCAAGTATCATCCTTCTTATGTACCATCACCATAGGCAAGAAGTAAGCACTTTGGCTATGCCTGATAATTCCTACCTCTAGCATCTCCTCAACATTTTTTTCTATCTCACTCTTTTGTATGTGTGGTACCTATAAGGCCTGATGTTTGGTGGTTGGCTACCTGGAACTAACTGTATGGAATGATCATGATCCCTCTTTGGAGGAATTCCTTTAGGCATATCTCCAAGAACAACTAAGTGACGATCAATTATAGCTTGCGAATCTGGATGAGTAGGAGCATTAGATTGAGAGAATTATAATGAACATAGCTGGGCCACAAATCCATCCACTCCTTTCTTAAGAAAATTTTGCATTTGATGAGAGCTCGTAGCATTTGTGGGGATTTTTCCTTCAACCCCCTTAGCTCTACTATCCTTCCTTCTAATTGAAATCTCATGAATAGTTCTTGGAAGTTCATCTCAAGCGTTCCCAAAGTAGTAAGCCATTGTACTCTCAAAACAATATCTACTACACCCATGGATATCGCATACATTGGCCCATATCAAGTTGATAATTTCCCATGGATAATTTAACGCTATGACACTTTCTTGAACAGCTAACTGTACCACCATCTACAATCAAAACCTGAAACTCTAGAGCTGGATATATAAAACAATTTAGACGAGTAGCTAACTTTTTGTTGATGAAATTATGAGTACTACCAGATTCGATCAACACTGTTACCTTCTACTTCTTTAAGAAGCCCACCACCTTGAGATTTTATGGAGCACTAAAACCTGAGAGTGCATGACAAGAAATGATTGGTTGAGAATCATGTGATTCCTCATTTGACTCCCTTTCATCCTCTAGTATGGGTTCCTCCTCTTCTTCCTCACTTGGACCTTCAATATAGAATAATTTATTTTTACTGCATTTATGTCCTTGACTGTATTTGCTATCATAATTGAAACAAAACCCTTTTTCTCTTTTCTCCTCAATTTTCTATGGAGTCAACCTAGTAGGTTGTATTGAATATCCTTTCCCTCTTGCCACATTAGCCCCTTGCTTCTTAGGAATCAAATACTTCTCCTCTACCCTATGTGCTAAAATAAAAGACTCATTTATGGAGCTAGGGCTAAACATGCTTACCTCATGTTGAATGTGATCCTTGAGAACCCCCAAGAATAAATCATTCAAGTTTTCCTCTGTAATTGTATCCACTCTTAAGGATACATTTTGGAATTGTTGAATATAATCCTTAACTGATCCTGTTTGTTGAAGTTTAGCTAGTTGGCTGAAGAAGTTGTCTGTCATGCTATTGCTATATTGTGCTTGGAGTTCCTCTGTAAAAATTGACCATGAGACGATGAGCCCCTTTTTCCTTCAATGAGTGCAAAGCCAATGATACCAAATGAATTGATCTGGTTCTAAATATAGGGAAGCCAATGTGACCTTTTGTCCATTTGGGATTTGGTGTACTTCAAAGAAATTCTCCATTTCATTTATCCATGTTAGAGGATCCTTGCCATCGAACTTGCACATATCCACCTTTGGAAATAAATTCCTAGATCCCATAGGAGTACTAAAGCTTGTGTAAATGTTAGCTGACCTAGAATTTTCACCTTGGTCACTTGAGAACTCCTTTCTTGGTTCAACCATGTAGGTGCTTAACATGTTTTGTATGTATGATATATCTCCTCTTAGGTCATACATATCCATCTTCATTAAGGAAATGTCTTCCTTGACCTTATTTATTTCCTCATTAGGAGTAATATCCTCTATTGTTACACCATCCTTATCAAGAGTCTTCCCGGGAGTGACTACATTCTTTTTGCCCCTTGTTGTAGGCCCCATCATGATGGAAGCCACTAATTTTAAAATAAATCACACAAATGAAACTTAAATTATTTGAAACTTTTACTGTAATATCCTTTAGTATGTCTTCAAAACCCCAATAAAAATTAGACTCCAAGATGTGCGAGATATGCAGATTCCAAAAAAATTGTGTAGAAACCCTAATTCTGCAATAATTCGCTTAATTCTGCTCCAATTCTTTTGAAATATGGACTGTATCTTCTTTAATATTTTCTTCAAAAACCCTTTAAAAATTAGAAAAAAATTCACCAAAATCTAAAAGATATGCTCTTCCCAAAATCGCCTCCAAAATTGAGAAAAACCTTGCCTTTACGGTGCCAAGATCATGCTTTGATACCACTTGTTATGAAATAACTTGCACAATAGAAGAATATGATATGAAATATGCTGAAAATACTTGATAATAACTGAGAATAACAAGCCACTTTGAGGGGGAAAACCTCCAAATATCTCTAATGAGAACACCCTTCACAACTTGACAATCAAACAAGACTCACAATCCTCCTATATATACCTATTTATGCCTAGGATATCACCTAGGCTGATTTAGACACACCTATATAAGTCTTAGGCTGACCTAAACAACTAAATAATAATATACTAATGATAATATGACTTAATAGAGAGTTAAGATAGCCACAAGCCGACTATTCATAACCCGATGTACACTAATATTAAGGGCGTAGCAAAATATATATTTTTAAAAAAAAATTAATTAGATTGCATTTCTTTTTCCATCTCCTTCGAAAACTAGTTTTTGGCATCAAACACCATTTTTAAAGAGTGATGCTCACTATAAACAACATAACTTTTTTTTCTATGAAGGATAATTTTTTTAATTTTTTTTTTAGCTTTGTAATTGTGAATTCTAGTACGTTCATTTGCTTTCATAGTGTTTTATTGAATTTTTTTTCTTAATCAAGTTTTGAAGTCAAACTAATTACAATTTAGACAAAGGTGGACCCTAAACAACATAACTTTTTTTGTATGTATCAAAATTCAATTTTTCTTTTTTATTGGATCAAGGACATCAATACCTAGCTAGAACATATTTTTCAAAATTTTGTTTTAATAATTTACAAATTTTCCACATGTGTAGAATAGAGAACTTGATTTATGGTGAAAAACCTACATTCACAAGAAATAAAAAATATATATAATAATCAAATTAAACATATTTAAAATTATACTTTTTGGGAAGCTTATAATAAGGACTACATGATTACAAATCATAAATTTTAAATGAATTCATTTGATCACCCAAAAGGTAAATCAAAAGTTGTTTTTTATCAACATTTTGATAGGTGTAAAGGAGACTCTGTTATAGGTATGGTTTAAAACAAACAGGGTTCTATCCAAGGGGGTTTGATTTAAGGTGGTTTGATCAAACCCTCTTCAATTAGAATAATTTAAATGGAACTTTTCAAGGCCTAACTCAATTCTTTTTCTAAAAATATGTGATTTCAACAAAAACCAGGATGTCCCAAAAATTGTAAACCACTATTGTGGGATGACTCTATGCTTCAATTCTTGCAATTCTAATGTGTGTTGATGGTTTTGGTAGTTTACCTCAGTCAAGAGGATTTGAGATTTGGTGCTTTGGATGATAATTTTTCAAGTAATAGTGTTTTGTAGAGTAGTCTGAGTGTATTGGGTTTGTACATTCTTCAAGTGGAAGTTGTTTTGAAGGAGTTTGATGGATTTTAGGGTGTTTGAGGAATATTCTAGATTGTGTTCAAGAATGGTGTGTCATTCACAAGTTGTCATTAGGTATGAGGAAGCATGTACTTAATTTTTTAATGGTGTTTGCATTGGTGACAATTAACTTGGTGTTTACACTACATGTGAAGGATAAATACTATTTCTTGTAGCATGTGTTTAAGTGGTGTTGTTGATTTGGGTCACAATTAAGTTTTTATGTGGTCCACATTCATTTCTACTTGCCATAGAAGTGTTTGGCACCAACCTAATTTGAATTTTCATGTTTGAGGTGCATTTCTGACCTTGGAGAGGGTTTCAAGGTTGAGGATGGTATAAGTATGAGTTGAATTGTTGAAGGAGGTCAAGATCAACAAGATAGATGAAAGTGTGAAGTGTGTGTGATACAAAATTAAGCAGAGAAGTGTGAAATTTGAAGTGTTAGATTACTGTATGTAGTGAGCAGAAGATGTTTGCAATCATTCAAATAGACTACGAAGGTGTTAGAGCTATTGTGGTGGATTTTATATTGTGTTGAGATCATGTTCTTTGTGTAACATTTATTCTCTATCTTCTTTTTTTTTGGAAGTGAGCCTTGGCTATGAGCCTTTTTGGATAGTGTGTCATATTCTAGAAATGAGACTTTGTAACTGGTTTCACAATTACTTATATTGTGAGCTAATCCTCACCTTGGTTTTTCCCTTCTTGGGTTTTCCACATAAATGTGGTGTTCTCTTGTGCATGGTGTTAAAGTTGTTTCAATTTTTGTTATTTCCTTTTCATGTCAATTCATCATAATAGATTAAGGGTTTAATGAGTGTATGTGGATCTAAATGTTAATGAGTTTTTTGATGTTTTAATAAGATATAATTGATTCACCACCTCCTCTTAGTTTTCTTGTTCATTCAACCTTAAAACTATATCAAAATTTTGCTTTGGGGGCGCTACCCCTAGCAACCCCCATTAGGGACGTTGTCCCCAAACCCCCACCGTGGGCTTCAATCCTAGGCCCTAGATGGGGGGTGCCCTTCAAACCCAACAAAAAGGGCTCCTCCCCCATACACTCCCTTGTTAATTAATTTTGGCAGAAAATATGACTCCTAAAGTGGCCGAAATATTAACACCCAAGCATGATTAGGATCCATAGAACAACAATACTTGTAGGGGATCCCAATGTCTTCTTCAAAGTTGAAAACAAAGTCTCTAAGAGTCCTATCCAAAATATGGCATTTTAATAGTCAAGGATTGCATGTTTTACAAAGAGTTATTTGAAGATAGCAAAGGGTTAACCTTAAATAGCCTAGGAATTTTAGACTAGAAATAGGGGTGATTTTAATTAGCTAGGATGATCCTAATATGGTGGTTATTTGTTAACTATTTAAGAAAAAATGAAACGAAATTTGTTATTTAGGGTCTACCTTGAATGTGTAAGGAAGCTAAGGTAGTGGAACAACTTCCTACACTAATCTTGAGAGGAGAATAATGCAAAAATTTTACAGATCTTCAATAGTTATAAAAACTTAAACATAAATAGGCATAAATGTCACACATGCCACAACATAGTAATTTACATGGGGAAAACCATTTCAAGAGAAAAACCCCACACTCCAAAATCCCACCCAATATATTATTCATAAATCACAAAGATTACAATATACTTGTAGAGCAAGCTTCTCACAAAAGTATCACCACTTAGAGATCCAGAGACAACATGACCACTATCAAACCCTTAGAATACATCACAATACACAATTGTAATACAATACCCTCATAAAATAGGGTTTCCTTCTAGGGAAAGTCAAGCTAATAAAATATCGTCCCTTAGATATGAGACATAATGATGAACGGTCCATATTTACAATAATAAAATATAAATATAAATTTCCTTTTGGGGGTGTTTTCCTCGAGCCCCTACCAGGGCACACTGCCCCTAGACCCTAGCTAGAAGAATGATCCCCCTAGAGCCCTCATGGAGGGGATCCCCCCACACCCCCCTTGTTGTCGCCAAATGAACAAGACATGTTGTATCAACAATACCTTATGTAATTGCAAGGTTGAGACACATTTTTTGAACATAATTCTTATCTTGGTTTGATGGTGTTTTATGCCCTTTGTCCATTATGATTCATTATGTGTTGTTAGACACACTTCAAGAGGAAGGTGATAGTATCTTGCAATACTAGGTCAAGAGAGTGATTCCCCCTAACAATTCAACCTCCCAATTAGACATTCCTTATGGTTTGAATTTTATTTCCATATCATTTGGTATGGCTAAGTGTGTGTGGGTTTGTATTATGGATTGAAATTATGCATACTTTTCCTTGGATTAGGAAATAGAGGTTCATTCTCATTCATTTATCAACTCATGAGAGATGTGGTTAATGGTCTTGTATCATTTCACCATGGTTAGGTTAAACTCAATACTCTTATATGATTTTTGTGGTGATGTCATCACATGATGGTGTTAAGTCTTCTCCTTATGTAACCATTATTTATGCATTTGTGTCACATTATATGAGTGTTGTTGTGTTGCATCATGACATCTCTAATGTGTGAATATACATTTGAGACATGTGCACAAAAAAATGTTCCTCTAGCATTAACTATTAATGTATCAGGTAAAATATTGAGGCCTTGCAATTTTCATCATATTAACAAACAACTAACTTGTGCTTGTTTTATATAAGTTTTCAAAAAATATTTTCCACTCTTTAGCAATTCACTACAATAGTGTTCTACGATTTTACTAGACATGGGTTTATTATATTTTCATCAATTTCAATTAAACTCTTTGATTTTTTATGAATAATTTTAGGTGGTCTTTAATTGGAATTTGTTGTTAGTTTAGTATGTTTGGTACATTTGGTGAATTCTATTCATTTTGAGTATTTTTTAATTTGGTATATTTTCTTGACTTTTATAATAAAGTATATATTTTTTATTAGTTTGATTGTGTGGTATATTTTTTGTATTTTCTATTTAGAATATTATAAGCGTTGATGTTTCATCATCAATCATAATTTTATTATTTATATTTCAGTAGGTTATTTATGATTTATTTCTATATTCAAATAGTTGATAATGATGGCATACCCTCACCTCTATATTTTCTCATTTGATGAAGTCTTTTCATATGCTCCCAGTATTTTATGTATTCATTTTGATTTCATTAAATGCTCCTCACATTATTTTCCATGTTGATTATTAATTCTACCTTAATATGTAAAATTAAATTATAAATTAAAATTATTAATTAAACAAGAAAAATAAATTAATCACACAAAAAAATATAATGATACCAATTATATACTTTAATATAAAAATATATCACATAATTGACAAATTACCAATTCTATACTAATTTTAAATAAAACTAACAACTAAGATATAATAATCAAACAATTATACTTTCCAATACAAAATAATAATTAGTAATAACATAAACAAAAAGTGTCATAAAATTTCATAGACATCATGTGGCCCAACTATTTGTGGGACCAAAACTTGGATATTTTCTTTTGTGCTTGTTAGTGCATTTTCTTTGGATGAATATAATGTGAACTCATGATATTTAAAATTATGTACTCCTACCTATCAATCTTGGAATAGGCTTGGTTATTTGAGCCTAAGGGTTGGGCCCCACTTTGGCTCCCAAAATCATTCTCATTAGCTTTACTAATTTTATAGTTGAACTCAATGACACCACTTGACTTACTTCTTATCTTTATAATATAGTATTTTTTTCTTTATTTTGAATAAATTATTATATTTATTTTACATTTAATGATAACTTCTGCATATTTCTCAAATACATATTTACATATTTATTTTTTCAATTATTCAGATGTAAAATAGAAATAATTTTTTTTTATTTCATTCTATACACATTCAAAAATATATATTTTATATTATTTTTACATAAGTTGTGTGATTTACATATTCAGCGATAATTTTTTTGGAATGCACCTACTTCAAATCATTATAAAAAGAATATAGAATTTGTAGCACTAGCTCTTGCTTATCTTTCCAACAACTAATTTTAAAAAATACTCAACACAAGAAAAAAATAGTGGGTTACAAACTAGATGCTATATTATATTTTAGTAATAAAAATAGGAGCACTTTTATATGCACTTAATATTTGACCCTCTTAATATTGACCATTTTAAAAAGCCTTAGTAATTTGGAGACTACATCTTTTGTTTTTATCGCATCTTCACATTTTAATTGCAACTATCTTCAATTACATGTCCAAGTTTATGTTTAGTTGATTTCAAGAAAAAAGTGGTCACTTTTGATCCCTTTTATCCCATTTCTAAGCATTTGGCACACCTAAATGGCTTCATGTTATTATAACTTCATGCTTCCTTTTATCCTCACTATTGTGCCCAATTGATGTTATCTTTTCTTTTTGCACTTACTATTTTTGTTATTGAATTTTTTTATTAAATATTAGTGCTTACTTCAAATTTTTATTAGATGTTACTCACTAAAATTCAATGTTTTAGGTATTGATATGGAGCATTCATGGTGAGGAACATGTATCAAATTAACATCCATATTTTATCATTTCTGACTATCTAAATATTTTATTTCATATTGAGTCCTTGTTTAACTTTAACACACATGGTTGGAAGCACAATAACATGTCCACCTAGTGGGCCAACCCTAAAAAATACCTAAAAGCATGTACCAAGATTGAAAATGTATAGGTTTTTATCTAAGAGGTGGATCATGGTCTAACCTAATCATACCCAATCCTTAGATGAAACCCCCCTTTGTGGAAACTCAAGCATAGCCTCTTTCACTCCTATCCACACCTTGGCAAAAAATATTATCTCATTTCATATTTTTGGAGATCAAATGAAACCATCCAAAGAAAAATATTACATTTGTAGCCCCAATATTAGCTTTCCAAAAAGTATAATATGTATTTTATTTATTTACTATTATATTTTTTAATATTATTGTTAATATAGGTCCATTGCAAAAAATAATGACCTATATTCAACATAGAGAAAAAATAATACATCTCAAAAGATTATATTGCATGTTATATTGGTGTCCTTGTTTGAATGAGAAAAAAATGATATATATGTAAAGAGAAACACATTAAGGTAAAAATTAAGTCTAAAATTTCTATTATTACCAATTAAAATAATAAATAAAATATGCAATTATAAATTACCAAAAAATATTTGTGCTTTAGATACTCGAGCTGATGATCTATGTCCAAGAAAATGTGGAAAGACTTTATTTTTGGTTTCAAGTTATGCATTAGAATAAAACATTACTAACTAAAAATGGTAGAAATGTAACTTAAAATTATTGAAAACTTACAAAATATAATAAAAAAATCATACAAAAATTTATAAATTGAATCTACATATAAAATCCCACCATTATCAATAGATTTTTTATAGTTTGTTTGTTATAATTGAAGAATGTGATGAGTGCTAAAAAATTATTTTAGTGATCTAAAACTGAAAAAAAAATGGGACACACTATTGCATTCTCACTCTCATCTTCATAATAATTCACATGTCAATCAAAGTGGGGGCAAATGTGATGCTAAAAATTGCATATCATACAACTTTTTTATTTATTTTGGACTCACATTGACTAGGCTGTCCTTTATACAATGAGTAGTGTATAAGTTGTGATTCTACACTAAAGTTGGAATTTAAATGCATGAGTCTGACTTGATTCCAATTGCACAAATTTGTGGGGACCAAATCTAATCCTTGATTTATTCATTCACCTACCTAGAGCAAATCTATGGGCATGAAAATGACCCTAAAGCTTTCCAACTCAAATTTTGTTATGGACCCAACCCAATCCTTTCCTAATTAGTTGTCATTTGCATGCTTGACTATCAAAAATTTATAATTGTGTGCTACAATGTTATCTAAAAGGACAAAGCCTAATTCACTTATCTATCATCAACAAGATCTTACTCCAATTTTCATTACCACTCAAGGAGAACCATAGTGCAACATTACATCATCAACTTACAAAATTATTTGTATTTAATGACAAATCAAGCATCCTATGTGGTTGCTTATTGTCTGTGATCCTTATGCAAAAACAATTAAATTAATTCCTAATGGTTTGACCAAAGGAGAATATCCTCGCCTAGTGAACTCTCAAAAATGTTCATTAACATCGACTTTTCATGAAATATAAATTCTAGGAGGCTTTGTTGAATGGGTTTTAGGCAATCAATACTTCACATATGATTTATTTGCGTAGAGTTCAAATCCACAGACAAGGTTCACTTTTATGAGCATGGATGTAAATATGCATACACAAATTCAATCCATAGAAAAATAAATACCAAAATATTCCAAAATCAAACATGGTATGAAAAACATTTTATGAATCGCTAAGTAATAGTCTACACTTAAATAACATCAAATCATCCACAAAACTAAATCCATCCCTTCTTAAAATTTTAATAAGTCAATAATAGTCCCAACTCTTCAATTTACCTTTTTTTTAGACACGCCCTCTGATACCACAAGGATGGAGGGGAGACTAGATCTCATGACCTCTTACTTGCAACAAGATGCTTTAGCCAATCGAAGTAGGCCCTCAACCCTAACTCTTCAATCTACCTGAACTGCTTCCTTTTTGATAAATTGATTACTTACCTTGAATTTTTTGAAATGTTTTTTCCCCTTCCAAACACTTAAAAAATATATGAAAATAAAACCATAACTATTAACCTTTGATCAAATTTAAAACAAGCTTATCCACTCCATAAAACTAAAACTTTATCCACAAAATCAACGTAGTGATAGTACAAATCTATTAACTTATTCCCAAGATCTATTTTTCTCATTAAATCAAAATATTAAAAACTTTGCCCCCTGGAAGAGTTAAAGCCTGTTGTGTCAATTCGCTTAATTTAAGCAACGGTTGTCTCACACACGTGACACGAATAAAAATAAATAGAAAACAATTTAATTCTTAAGCAAAAAGATTCGTAAAAGCCGTGCCTGCTTTATTTACGCACAGTTATAATTTGTACGAAAAGAGTTAGTAATTGAGTTGTATTGTTTGCTTTTGCTGTGTTTGCGTACGATGACGTTTGTTTTCTCCACAAGACACGCTAATCATTATAGACGTGCTCTTTTTCCAAAGAAGTATCATTATAAAGGATAACAACTATATTTTAAGTTTTAAACAATAAAATAATAAAAACCCAAATGAGTATAGCAAGGACAAGCGACATAAATATCATAGAGTAGGCAGTTGCATGTTTATGATCAAACTTTTTGCATATATTTAGTATTTTTTATATTGACCACTTTTTAGGAATGGAGTTTTCCATTTGTAGAGTAAATATCTAGGTTTAGCTAAATGATGGTGGTTAATTAGTTAAGAATTTAAATTTAATAAATTATTGTAGTTTTGGAGTATTAAGAAGTATTTATTTAATTTGATATAGTAGAGGGTTATCGTTGATCTTGATTAGTTACAATGTTGGAATAAATGATATGTAATTGGATTTTAGTGTGCATTTGTGATTAGGGGATGTGAAGACTTTATATAGAGGGTTTACATTGTGAACTAGGTTGTGTCTATGATATGTCTAAGTAGTATAATCGAGTCATCTATCGATGCGATCTTTAGTTAATTAGTTAGAAATTAAATTTAATAAACAATTGTAGTATTGGAGTAGTAATACGTATATATCTAATTTGATTTGGTAGAGAGGGTCATTGTTGATGTCCACTATTTAGAATGATATAGAAAAGGACATCTTATTAGAATTTGAGTTTGGGCTTGTGCTTAGAGGGATGCGAGGACCTTATGTAAAGGATTATGTTAAAAACCTAGTTGTGTTTGTGATATGTCTAAGTGGTGCAATTGAGTCTTCTATGGATGCAATCTTTATAAAAATATTGCCTTGAACATTTTATACATCTTTTTCATTTTGGTTGTGCTTATGATGACCATATTTTCTTTAAGGCAAAGGAAAGTTCATTGGATTGTCTCGATAGTCGTCATGTACCTAGAGAAGAATGAAGTATTGCAGACACTCCAAACATGTTATCCAAATGTTGATCTAGTATAATTGATGGATTGGTGTAATGCCTAAATAAAAAAAGTATTGATTTAAATGTTCTTGAATAAGATATTTCTTTGTATCATTCCTTCTATAAATCTCTTGATCTAATCAAATGACTTAGGAGATATCCTTAAATACATGAATGTGACCATCAATTTGAATATTTAACATGGGAGTCGACATGGCAGTAACTAGTTTGTGAAGAGCCATCTTTGAGCTAAGAGATAAATTTAAAATTTGGTAGACTAGGTTGTATTGTGCACTCCAGTCCAAGACTCAATCACATCATGCACTCTAGTATTAGGTCGTCTAGATGACTATGGAATGCGTTGTGGTGAAGGATAATGTAATCTTCAATTGTAAATGGCTAATAAGTGTTCAGTGGGAGCCAATTGAGACACAAAATAAACCAAATTAAGTATAATAAATATATCAAAGACGTGTGTAAAGTGGCATAGAAAAAAGGTGTAAAAATTGAGGGTATTCACTTTAATCCTTGACAATATTGTATAAATGAAAGGTAAAATTGGAATTGCCATTAACAAAGTGGTTAGAACTCACTTCAATATTTGTAAGCATTTAATAAGGTTTGATTTTCTCATTTGATAATTAAGATAAACTATCTCAACAAGGTTTCATCAAATACAAATGTGAGTTTCTAGTACAATAAATCTCTTTGAAATAGAAGTAAACTAAGAAAGGTGATGATGAGAAAAACCATCATTAACATACATGTTGATAGTGAGATAAACCAACAATTGAACCCATAGGTTCAATGGGAACATTGATAATTTTCTAGATAAAGTGAAATTCTGTTAGAAAGATAAATTTGGCATATAATTTTGTTGTTGTGTTCTTCAATCAAATCATTTGTTGTAAATAAATTTATGAAAGAAAAAAATGTGTCTTGTTCATATCCATATATGTTGTAGTTGGTGCATGACATGAGGAGTTCTTAATCTATCTATTTTTCCTTAACATTCCTTATATTTTAAAGGAGGTTGTAAATTTTGATTTGGAAAAGTTCACCCCCTATATATTTACAAAACTATGTCTAATGTGAACACTACCTAAAATCTTCTCTAAATTGTTGTTTCATATGAAAATAGCATACATTAGAATGTGAATATTAGTGGAAATTATCCTAGATCAACATCAAGCACAAATTATGGTATGCGATTTCTTCCTACAATTTGTTGTCAATGTGTTCTAGCAACCTTGGTGCAAGGAAGTTTATTTCATCAAATTTATAATATCATGATTGAAATACATTATTTCTTGGAAAGTTGATAGAGCTTGACCTTGAAGAGGGTTCACATCTTTAATTGGTACATGAAATGTTGAATGAATGGTTGATGCATTGATGTTTAAAGTAGCCACATATGTTGGGGTCGGCAAAAACAATGGCTTTTGTGATGGGGTAAATTTATGGATAGAGTAATCTAAATGTTATTAATCAAGTATTATTTCCCTATTCCTCTATTTCCCTTGTACCATCATTAGAAGTGGTGCTTGCCTTATAAACTAAGAAAAAGCGTTCACAATGATGTTGAAAGCATTTTTTGTTTCAAAGAAAGCTCTCTTTTTATAATTATTTTTTTATTTTTTAAAATTGTTGTAGTTAGTGAATGCAACAATATTATCCACCAAGGGTGCAATTGTAGTGGTAGTTCAATTGTGAATTGTGTAAAAGTATCAATGTTTAGACATGTGTAGTTCATCAAATATAATTTTTCAGCTTGAACCACCTAAACACGACATTTATGTTTTGAATTTTAAAATGATATAAACTAGTGAAATATAGAATGATAATACAATTTATGTTTATAATCTTTTAATTTTTGATAAATTAGTTGGATATTTTTTTTTTTATAAATTTAAGAGAATTATTTTAGTTGTTGAAAATTTTGAAAAAAGTGAGGTCAATGGGACATTGCAAAAATCATACCATATTGGAGAGGATTCTCTCCTCTAGTGCACCATATTTATTTCTTTTTTTCTTAAATATATTTTTTAATTTCTAATGAGCCTCATGTTTTCTTAAAATAACTTACTTGCAATAAATTCAAAAATGTATAATAAAACTATTCAAAATATCAAAAAAAAATTTGTTAGACTCTACACTTCAAGGTTTACAAAAGGGTATTTTCATATTTTTCATGAGTACCATTGGTTAGAGAAATCTAGAGTTAAAGTTGATTTTTGTTAAAATTTCCCCAAAAGATAGATTAGGCTACCACATATAGACAATTTCAAGTAAAACCCCTTCATCCAAAAAAATTAGTTTGAAATCTTACCATAAAAATTGAACCTAAAATTAAAATTAAATTATATCAATCTAAAAGTATCAAGTGAATTTTTCACTCAAAACTCTTTGTGCCATGTAGGAGCAAAGTAGTTCCAAGAAAAATAGTTTCAATTGAAACTAATTTGTCGGCTAAAAGTGTGGTAGATTTAAAACTTTACCCCATGATGTTTAGCGTAAGAGGAAGCAATCTTGGAAATGAATATTTTCTTCAAATTATAGGGCTTACACTTCCTACTATAGCCTCTAAATTATTGACTTGTTCTATGCTTTACTCAATATAGTGTTCAATACACAATTCTCACAAAAGCCAATGACATTAGAAGAGAAGGAAATTCCTAAAATCATAATCTTTGTCAACCAAATTTGATCTTAAAGCACTAAAACCAATATATAAAAAAATATTCTAAATACATGGGACACATAATTTCTTTCAATTTTGGTCAAATATATCAATTTTAAACATGTACAAATTTGTAAAATATACAATAGTTGGTAATTCTAACACATTGATAGTCAACAAAGCGAAACAATAATTGATGCTAAAATGTTCATGCCAAATACATTAAATGCTTTATAAATTACTTGAAGACCATTTTCTTTAAAAAAATATTAAATGAATGAGTAATACTATTAAAATGGCATTGGTCAACTCATCCATATAATAATATCTAATCAATAGATATATTATACAATTTCTCACATTTAACAATCTTCAAATGGCATTGGTTTACTTGGCTGACATGCTTCACCATAAAGATCATCCACAGGTCTATTGCCATACTCTCAGAGGTACTCAAGGAAGAGGTGGAGAAGAAGAAAGAGGGTGAGGGAACTAATTAGGTGGGTGATGATGTCTTAAATCTTCTCTTTGAGAAGTAGGATGATATAGCTATGTAATGGGTGGGTTTGTGTCTTGGGCTATCAAGTCTTTTTCTGTTGTTAGTTTGTTGTGCCTATTTATTTTGTTTTTTGTTGTTTATGGTATTTGATGTAACTATGGACTTGGTCTCTTTTTTACCCTTTGAGCTCAATGTGAAAGGGTGTTGCACCCTGAAAATGCAACTTACTTTATCAAAAACAATCTTCAAATTTTTTAATCAATTTTAAACTAGACTAAATTTGCTGTCATAATTAAAGAATCCAAATATTATAAAATATTATTTTAATTGTATGAAACTAATTTCTAAAATATTATAGGTATTACATAACTTGTCATTTTGAATAAGTGCTATTCTATTTTGCAAATAATTGAGTTTTGAACAATTATATTATAATTTATATGTTGTGTTAAACAAGGAGTGTAATTAAATTATAATTATAAGAGATTATCAATTAGCCACACTATCACCCTTGATGAAACCAATAACATGTTTCTATGTATTGTATTACCCTAAAACCAACAATTAAGTCAAGAGATTTTTAGGTGACAATGTGCTACTTGTAATCAAATGAAACTAATAGGAAAAGTATCTAGCCTTTGCACTTTAAAAGATAGTATTAGAAAAATTTAAAATTTTCCACTTTATTTGCAAACACTCCACAAAGACAATTATGTTCACTAATATAATAGGAGATGTTTTATTAATCAATTTTATGCTATGTTTATCCATATATGATACATACTCTTTCACTTAAACCATTACATGGAAAACTATCTATAAAATATATGCAACAAGTAATATTTTTTACTTAGGAAATCTATTAAAATGCAATGGTCTTAAGTTAGCAATAGTTAGTGGATTATCACTATCTACCATATTTTTTGAGAATATTTTAAGTTGACCCATTTTCCAATCATCTTTTTTTTTATATTATAAGTTGCATTTAAAGGGTGCAATACCCTTTACACAAAAAAGCCCTACGAACCAAAGTTCATCAGTTCATAGTAACATAATAAAAAATACTAGCAATAGACATACAAAACACAGTGAAAACACAAAAACAACAAAGAAAAAAACCCAGAGAATAGATAAAACCCACACCATCATCTAGCTATGTTCTCCCATTCCTCCATGAGGAACTTATAAACATCACCAATGGCCTGTCTAGTACTAGGATCAACCTCAGTTGAATTCTTATTTACTTCCTCCTTCAACACAATAGAGAGAGTGACCACCGAGTGGTGGATGAATTTAATGGTGAAGTAGGTCAACCTGTTGAGTTTCCTCTCCAAGGTACAAATTCAAGCATGTAGTCCTTTGTAGTCTTTTTCCTTAGCAGCATCTAATAATTTAGTCCCCTCTTCCAAAACCTGATGATTGGAGGAGTCTGAAGTGGAATCATTTTGTATCATCTTGTTCAGTTCTAAAAAATGACTCGGTTCCTCAGTATACTCCTTATTTTCCTCCGCAGTTCCATGTCTATTGTTTGTGTGCTCAATGTCCTAATCAAAACAGTTAGAAATTTAATCAATGTGGACACTAGGCTTTTGTTTTGCCAAACGATTAGAGTGCTTGACATTGGAAGGTTCCACACTAGTATCCTTACCCGTGTTCAACAAATTTTCCTCCTCAGAATATTTGGTGTCATTTTCACCCTCATTTTCAGTGGTGGGTTCTTCCACATAGAAAGTGATGCCCTTTTTATTTTTTTCTCAAAATTTTCCTTACTAGTTGGTTTTCCCTCTTCTTTCTAGGAGTTTTTTTTAATTCACATAGCCTGAAAACAACATTGGTATGAGCTTTCCCAAGGCTCCCCTTTTTTCTTTTTGGCAGGTGGTTTGGGTTTAGTGTTCGTAGGGGGTTGGTTGGGAGGGAGGTAGAGTTTCCTCTTTGAACCGGCGATAACAACAGGGGAGGGTTTCAAGGGAGTAGATTCAAGGGTTTGAGCTCCTCAACCCTAGTGGTAGAAATAGGTTTTAGGGGAGCATAAGGCCAAATGAAACTGATACAGGCAAAGAATGAGCCCCTAGTGAAGGGGGAGGGGGTTTTTCCAAATTTTTTGGTGCCAAGATCCAAGGTCTCTTTAAAGGTAAAAGCACAAAACTGTGTCACACTTTATAAAGGAATTGACCAACAACAAAAAAAATTCTAAAATTTGACCACATAAAAGTGGTCTTTATGTTTTGAATTTCAAAATGATGTAAACTAATGAAAGGCAAAAATATTGATGAAGTTTTATCCTATAGTTTTTTAGATTTTTTAAAATTGTTTTGATTTTTTTATCAATTTAAGAGCAGATTTTGGAATGCTAAAAATTTCAAGAAAAAGTGGTGTTCACTTGACGGCAAGAAATAAATAGAAAAAAGTTTCATTTTCCCCTAAGTTTTTTTTTCCAAATAGGTGACTTCAATATCTAGTGCATGGAAAAAAAATGAAATTTTGATGTATATTTTCTCGTAATAACATTTTAAAGTCAAACTTTTTAGAATTTGATAGTTTTCATTGGATGTCAACTATTGTCTATTTTTTTAATCATTTTCAAAAAACAAATTATACCCTTTTGAAGAGGACTCTCTCCTCTAGTGCACCATATATTTTTCAAAAAAAAATCATATGTTTTACTATTTTTTTTAATTTCTAATCTACCTCTTTTTTAACTTTAACAACCTACTTGCATTATTTTAAAAATAAAATATATTAAAACTAATCAAAATATTAAAAAAATTGCATATTTGGATTCACCACTCTGAGCTCTACAAAAGGGTATTTTTTTTTTAAACATCATTCTGACAGAAGAAATACTTACTTGAAGTTGAAAGTTTCAAAATATTATGAAAAAGTTGAGTTGGCTTCCAACTAGGATGCCACATAGATAGTTTCGATAGAAAGGATTTTGGATAGAAACCCTTTCTACTGAAACCATGCATATAAAATAAGCCAATTTCAAAGTGACAATGGGAAAAAATTTAATTTTTTGGATTCGACCAAAACATATTCAATCGAAAATATATGTGCCACACATAGGCCATGTGGTTTTAGCCGAAACATTTTTGGCCGAAAAATTTTTGCTCGGAACTATTTATTTGGCTAAAAGTGTGACACAACTTTGTGCTTTTACTCTTAATAGAGCTTTTAAGAGACAATAATAGAAAAGAAGGAAAGCTAATGAGGAGTTGATGACAAAGATGATTAAGGAGAGGCACGTGGTAAAAATAATACCATTTGAAACAACCTTCTAAAGTAATGTATTTCATGTTAGGACAAGGAAAACCTAGTCCCAAGGAGTGGGGAGCTTACTCTTATCGTAGCTAGCATGAAGTTTCGAAGGTTGCTCGTTCTCCTTAAAGAACTATTGCATACTGTCCATATCCTACACCTTCATGTGTTTTTTGAGCTTTTTCCTGGTGTAAGAAATCCAAATGGCTTGGGTTATCACATTTTCACTCACTTCAGATGAAATGCTGCCAACAATCACCCTTTAGTCACACTAGCTGTTGGAAAATTGAGCAAAAAGTTTTTCATCATGACCTTTTAGGAATTCCATTAGAGGAGCCAAGCCCCCTTCGACACAAATGTGCCACAACAGAACATCATGATGAAACTCCTCACAAGATTCTAGTTTAGTTCTAAATCTATCTCCACCCATCTTCGAATCCAAAGAAGAAAGCATGCTAGTGAGAGCAAGAAAATTATCAAACTACAAAATGGGAAAGCATAAGGAAATATTTTCCCAAGATAAAATAAACCCAATAGATCTTCGTACCCTACCCAATAAAGAATATTTTATCTTCCTGTGTACGAGTAGTCTTTCCCAAGAAGCTTAGTTTGGTGGAGCAAGTCCAGAGAGTGATAGAGTACATTGAGGTTGGGAAATTAGCCATCATGAACCCAAAAGTTATTATTATAAGGTACTAATTAAACATTAGTTTGGAAGGGTATGAAATCTTATCAACCACCTGTCCATCCAAACTAATTAAAAGATCATTAATAACATGATAAGCCTCATACACATGACCTATAACCATACTAAACCAAGTGTAAGCCCAACTAGGAAAAAGGTACAATTCAGATCAAATCCCTGTCATCCATAGGTTCCTGTCCATATCATCATTATTATTCCACCACAACATACCAAGAATGTTGGTAATTGGAAGAATAATCCAGCAGGAGCAAGGGGTGTTATCACTCATCATTAATGGTAAATATTTTTACATCATCAAGGATCAATCCTTACACATTTGTGGGAAGGGCCTCTAGATTCCTCCAACATCTTGAAGAGTTCCAAGAAGATCCAATATCGGCCAAATATTTGACTATTGAATGAACAAGACAACTGAGAGGGGGGTGAATCAATTATATCAAATTAAAACATCAAAACCCTCAATAGTAATTAGATCCACACGCATTCATTAAACCCTTATTCTATTAAAATTAATAATCATGAAATGCAGATTAAAAAAATTGAAATAACAACACCATACATAAGAGAACACTAGACTTATGTGGAAAACCTAGTGAGAGAAAAACCATGGTGAGGATTACCTCACAATATAAGTAATTGTGAAACCGGTACAAGGGCTCACTGCTAGAATAGGACACACTGTCCAAAAATTCTCATAACTAGGGCTCACTACCACAAAAATAAAATGAAGATATAAGAGAAATATTACACAAAGAACAAGTTCTCAATGCAACAAGGAATCCACCACGATTTCTCCAACACCTTTGTAGCCTTGCTTGAATGATTGTGAACACCTTCAGCTCACTACCTTTAGAAGTCCAACACTTCGAAGTTCACACTGCTCTATTCAAATTCACATCTATACTTCTATAATACACATCACATTCATAACTCACATCTATCTCACATCTATCTCAAGATATTCCAACAACACCACTCTTATTTATATCATCCTCAACCTTGTAAACTTTCTCCAATGTCGGCAACACATCCTTTACATTTAAATTTTTAAATTAGGTTGGAACCCAAACATGGACCACATTGGATAGGAATAAAGGCAACCCATATAAATCCTTATTTAGGACCCAAATTAATACTAACACACTTCAATACACTTTCACAAGCTTCGAAAGGCTTTGCATGTAGTGTTAACACTAGGTCAGCCATTACTCATGCTAAACACCATCAACTATTAACTAAATTCTTCATATTTAATCAAGACAACATGTGGACCACACAAATATCTTTTACATGATCTATAGCAATCCATTAACCACTTGAGATCCAAAAAATAATTCATTAAAACTTGCATCATAGAAATACTTCAACCCATAACATCTAGTTAACGTCATACGCACTCTGACACATAAAACACACATTGTACTACAATAAATCAAGTGGAACCTTAAATTATGAAAGATAAAAACATTATAAGAAACTTCCTAGATCCACACAACCTAAAACAAAAATGCGGAGAAACGCAGAGCAAATACATTTCTCCCAAATCACAACAAATAACACTAAAAACTAGTTCACACATTGGTGAACATATCTTACTCTGCACAGCGATCCAAGAAGCTAAATTTTGGAAATAACAACTATTGAAAACCTTGATAAACATATTAGATCCACATAGGCATAACATCAGCACAAAAGAAATGCAAAGCACATCTCAGAGCACATTCTGAACACATGCACAACAATGTTTTTTTTGTTTATAATTTTTTCTCAAAAGCGCTTGGAAACCAAGTACCAGCGACATCATCTCAACACATTACTTTATTCCAACACATCTCAACACAAAGATAGCTCCATGTACTCACAACACTTTCTCAATATCTCAACTACACGTGCACAACCTACAACAAACTGTTTCCCTCTTTTTCACAATTTTCTCAATATCCTCGACATCTTCATCATGCAACAGTCTTCCTCAACACATAGTTGACATCAATGACAACACCAGCTTGTTGACATCAATGACAACACCAACTTGTTGACATAAATGACAAAACCTTCATACTTGTAACATTGACAACTTTATTGCCTTCTCTAAAAATGTGAGTAAGTTTCTTTCTTTCAAATTTAGTGTGAATGAATTGAATATCAATCATAATATCCCTAATATTCCATCCTTGAAAGATTTTATTAGTGATGGCATCAATCACATATTTAGAGTATCACTCGATATGTAGAGGCCTTAATCCAATAGGGAGAAAATTTGACCCCACTAAGAAAATCCCATGCCTTTGCTATCATTTAAGACTAAATCCCTATTCCACCAGCATAACCAAAAACCAATCTTCTATCCCAATCTCTAATGATGCCACCAATGCTGGCAGGGCCAGGATTGCCCTTGGCAACACCGTCAAAGTTGAGTTTTTTTTTCAACCATGCAAGAGAGGCTTCCACTTGGTATTCATCCTAGCCAGAGATTTTGAGTTATTAAAGGAATTGAGGTCCAGAGACCTATTCCAGGATTTAGTCATAGTGATTTCAAGAGCATAGGGGGGGATTTCTTGGAGGTTTCCAAGCATAAAGGTATATTTTTTAAGTGAGTAGTTTGAAGAAAATATTAAAGACCTCCATGGGGCTCTTTTCCACATTTCAAAAAATCTTGTTGTTCCTTTCCTTCTGTAAACACCAGCAGATAAAGGGAGGAACCTATTTCCAAATCTTTTTGGGTAAAGGGTGATAATAGGGGCAAAGCCAATTTTCCACAAAGCTTTTGAGATCACCATTCATGGTCTAATAGACCCCAAGTTTTTGAAGGGCCGAATACTAAACCTCAAAAATAAAGGGATAGTGGAGTAACAAGTGAGGGGTAGACTCCTCATCATTCTTGTAGAACATACATCTATTAGGGATTTGAAATCCCCTTTTCCTTAAATTATCATGGCCAAGAATCCTATTATGACCCATAGTCCACCAAAATAAATTGATTTTTGGGGTAAGGTGCATGTTCTAAATGTGTTTCCAAAGACCTTTTGGGGTTCCCTAAAAAGAAAAAAATTTATAAGCTAACTTGACCGAGAGATTACCTTTGCTCTCTTTGGTCTAGAAAAATCATCATCCTCAACAAAAATGGGTATTCTAGTTAGAGATAAAACTTCTTGAAGTAATCTATCTTGGTGACTTAACTCCAGAGAGTGTTGGTAACAAATCTCCAAATCCTTCCACTTTTGAGAGCCATTTTGGCCAATCATATAGTCCACCACTTTATTACCAAACTAATAAGAAGTAGGGGCCATCAAAGTCCTAAAATAAGATTGATTAAGGGGTATTTCAAGTAGCCAGGGATCCTCCCAAAACTTAATTTTGTAGTCATTGCCAAGTTTCCATCTCAAACCAAACTGTAGCAGTAGTTTGACCCTACAAATATTGTTCCAAATTAAGGACCCGTAGGGGTGGCCATAAAAAGGCACCTAATCAAAGAGTGTTATTTAGGTACTTAGCATGCAGTATAGAGCACCAATCCTTCCTATTTCTCAATAAGTCCCAGCCAACCTTCACAAGAAGAGATTTATTAGTGGTTTGGATTTTCATTATGCCAAGGCCACAATTGGATGTTTAAATCATTATCTCTGGTGTATATATTAAATTAAAATAATAGTAATTATAAAGATAACATTTTTTTTGTTTCTTATCATTTATGGTATTGTTTGGAAAAATCAATGACTAAGATCTATTTAATGGTAGTCTTGTTAATATATGGCATCAATAAATATAGTTCATCTACTGCTCCTAAGTAAGGGAACACTTATAAACATGGTATTTAAATTTGCATTAAATCTATAAGTATTTAATAAAGTATAATTTTTTCATTTACTAATGAAAATAAAATATATTAGCAAGGTTTCCTCAAACATGGATATAATTTTCTAGTATAATACATTTATTCTAAAAATAAGCAAAATAAGAAAGGATATAGTAAGAATTGATGGAGGAGAATGCATCGAGCTCTGGGTTTCATATTGTTTCAAGGGAACGATCAATTTTTCAAGAATGGCAATTAGAATGTCAAAAATGGTGGTCACTTCCAAGGGCCTCATGGCTACTATATGGATCAACAAAATTAAAATATGGAAATCAGATTCTCAAAGTTGGAGGTCTCTTTCGAGGGCCCCATGGCCACTATTGGGATCAACAGTCTATAAATTGCTAGGTTTTCAAAAATGGTAGTCAAAGTCTCAAAAATGGCGGTCACTTCCAAAGGCCTCATGGCTACGGTTAGTATCCCAAAGTTGGAAGTCACTTCCAAGGGCCCCCTGATTATCACGATGGCTAGCGCTCTACAAATTTTCAATACAATATCCCACTAGAATATTCCTCTTGCCATTGGCCTCTATTACACCCAAGAAAAAAGCTTAATTGGGAGAAACAAGTGCCTTTTGACATCTGCAAGCCTGAGTCTAGGAACTCAATAATGCTTTTTAAATCTCTTAGAAACTTTCCTCTTTGGTCTAGCATCATCTCTAACCAGAAGGTTCCTTTTTCTTCTCCCAATGCTATTCTAGTAAAGTTTTCCTTGCCAAAATACCTCTCAGATATAGATAAGGAAATTTTTGAATCAAAAGCCCAACCCCCTTTGGAAAAGATCTCCAAAAGAGATTTCCCTACTTGGAATAAAGGAAAAGCTCAGTTCAACCAAGAAATAAACCTGCCGAAGAATGCTAAAATTTTGGAGCTTGGAAAGCTTTTTCTGAAGAAAATTTGGGTACCAAAGTAATAGAAGGAACTGAAGTCTCCTAAAGCAAACAAAGGAAAAGTAAATTATGTAAGAATACCATAGTAAATGTAACACTACTGCAAGACCTACTACTCCCACAAATCTAGGAATTTTGAGGCGTGGCACTAATCTGTAAGTTCTGGAGCCTTACACCTACTTTAAATATTTTATACGATTGGATTTTTTCAAAATGGAAGGGATCTAATAAAATATTTTATCTAGATGAAGGTAAGGGTTTCTTCATTGTCATTTTTTGTACAAGAGAAAGTAGGAATGTAGTTTTCAGAAATAAGGCATGGGTATTAGAGGGTTTAGATCTTCATATGCAGTCATGGTCTACCAACTTTAGCCCTCAATTATCTATGATAAAGTACATTCTATTTTGGGTTCAACTACCTTCTCTACCAATGGAATATCGAGAAACAAAACTTATTGATATTTTTCCTAACCAGATGGGTAATTTTCTTAAACATGATCTCCCATTTTTTCCAAACCCATCTTAAAAATGTGTATATTGATGGATATCTCGAACGATATCCCTTGTTATCTTCACATAAAATCATTAAATGGGGTTTGGATCCAAGAAATTATTTTTGAGACCCCACTAAATGTGTGTGCATAATGCCACTTAATAGGGCATTAAAAAAAAATGCCACTCATCACAAATTTTTTCAAAGCCAATAGTATCAGCCCCAAAACCCAATAATTCATGTGGATCCACTATTGAACCCATATTCTAGCAACACTGATTTGGTAGAACATACAAACAATGAGACTGGATTATACCTTGAAAAGAGTACAAATGTTTTGGTTGATCCAATGTTGTATTCACCTTGCACTCATATAGATCCGGCACTACACAATAACAAAGAGATTAGCCTAGGCTCAAAAACAAAGATTCCTATGGATATCCTAATAAGACCATCCAAAATTAGGAAGGAGAAGGATATCCTTGTTATAAATGAAGGAAATATGGTTAAATTTTTCCTATTTTATGCTCCACTCTCTATGATCCTTGCTTGCCCAATAATGGATGTAGGTCAAAAAAATAAGATAATCAATTCTTTGATATGGGGCAACTCTAACAATGTGGAAGGTAAGATGCTGAATGTAGTTAATCTACCAAACCAAAACTTGCTCAAATTGTCTAAGATATAGTTACAAGAGGTTGAAAATGATGTTCACAACCCAAAACTTCAAGAACTTACTTTAGATGTTTTAAAACAAGGTTATGAACTCCACAACCCGAGATTAAGGAGGGAATGCTTAATGTCTAAAGCTCTTGGGCATTCACTTCAACTGTATTCCCCATCCATTCCTTCAATAGATTTGGAACAGTTGGAACAGAATGTGAGATATTTGATGTTTTTTAATTCATCCTCTACTAAGGAGAATCATAACTTCTATTTAAATAATTATGATGATTCTCAAGAAGAACAACCCCTTCTCTCAAATATTAATTAAGTTTAGGTTTATCAACAACATCTATTGTAGTTACAGGGGTGCAATTAACTTTGGATAAAAGTATTATAGTTACTCCAAGCAAGTAACCAAAATTGAGGAGAGCATGTTTCTCTCCTCAAATTCAATGAATATAACATCCTAGAATGTTAGGGGTATAAGTGCTTTTGACAAAAGAGTCCAAATAAAGCATCAATTGGATGTTTGTGGGGTTGAAATCATATTGCTACAAGAAACCAAAATGTTTGAAAATAGTTTTGAATCTATAGTTAAGAAATGGTTAAAATGGAAGTCAATTTGTTCACCTGGTCAAGGGGTATCTAGTGGATTAATTTCATTGCGGGATGCTAAAACTATTAGTATTGAATCAATTACAAATGATACAAATTGGAAACTAATGAGAGTCTCACATTTTGAGTTAAATTTTTATTTCATAAATGTGTATGGATCAAATACCATTGTAGATAAGAAATTTCTTTGGGATAGTATAAAAAAAATTCTGGACAATTTGGGAGAGAAGAAGTTTATAATAGTGAGTGATTTCAATGCAATTTCCTCTTTACTAGAAAAGAAAGGAGGAATTTTCCCTCCTCAAAAAACTATGGAGGATTTTATATCTTTTATTCAAGACAATGATCAAATTGATATACGACCTACAAATGGAAAGTTTACTTGGACAAATCGAAGGAAATATTTTCTACAAATTGTAGAGAGTTTGGATAGTTTTTAACATCACCAAATTGGGAGGTAGGTGAATATGCTCTTTCATCTGTTATCTTGCCCTTGTCAAGATCATATCATTATGTAATATTATTAAGTATATCAACTACAAATATATGCCCAAAATGAAAGTCATCATTCAAGTTTGAGAAAACGTGGCTCAAACATCTAGATTTCTTACCTCTCCTCCATAAATGGTGGGGAAGTGCTCCTTATACTAGAGGCTCTAGAATGCATAGGCTATGCAAAAATCTTACACATGTTAAGCTGCAAATTAGGCACTAGAATATGCATGTCTTTAAGAATATTTTTGTTCAAAAAGAAAAAATATTTAAATAGTTAGAAGAAATAAATGAGCGCATTATTTCAGTCGGCTTGGATGTAGCCATCTTGGAACAACAACAAAAATTATAGATCAAATAGTTAGAACTGATTGTAAGGGAGTACATATATTGGAGATAGAAGTCAAGGGAGCTTTAGTAAAGGGAAGGTGACTGGAATACAAAATTATTTCATATTTCAACTCAGATTAAAAGGTCCATGAATTTCATATTCTCAATTCAAGATAGTGAGATGGGTGTAACTCTCACCAAGGAATCTGATATTCAAAAGGAAGCAATTAAAATCTTTTTAAACCTTTTGTCTATCCTAATAAATCAGCAAGCTCAACAGAATAAAGATAGATTAGATTTATTAGAGGCAGTACCCAAATTAATTCTACAAGAGGATAATGATAAGCTAATGAATCCTTTTGCATCATAAGAAGTAAAGGAGTGTTTTTTTCCTTACCACCAAACAAGGAACCCAGTCCTAATGGATTCACAATGTTTTTCTTTTTCAAAAATGCTAGGACTTTATAGAAAATGACATTCTAATGGCCTTGGAGGAATAAAAAAGGATAGGAACAATGCTAAAACAATTCAATGTAACAAATATAGCTATAATTCCAAAGGTCAAAGATCCTAAGACCTTTTTTGAATTCAGACCTATATCTTTGTGTAATACAATATTATAAGATTTTCTCAGGCTATTTATCTAAGGCTCAACCCTTTCATTCCTAAGATAATTTCAAAAGAGCAAGGAGGTTTTTTGTTAGGAAAAAAAATAGTTGAGGGAGACTTAGTAGCACATGAGATATCACACTCCATCAAATCTAATAAATTTTCTTTTATTATTAAACTAGACATGATGAAGGCATATGACAAGGTAGACGGGACTTTCTTGATACAAGTGTTGTATAAATTTGGCTTTAGTCATAAATGGTGTAAAAGGATTATCTCATGCTTATCTAGGGTAAAATTTTCAATGCTCATTAATGGTTCTCTTGTTGGTTTTTTTAATTCATCGTAGGGAGTTAGACAAGGGGATCCCCTCTCTCCCTTTTTATTTATAATACTTGCAAAAGCTTTGAGTAGATCGATTAAAAAGGTTTAGTTGCAATGTTTATGGCAAGGTATATTAATCCCTTTCACTAACATATCTGCTACACACTCATTATTTGCAGATGACATAGTCTTGTTTGGTAAATATGCTATCACAAAGGCAAATAAAATAAAAGAAATATTAGATAAGTATTGTTCTACATCTGGGCTAAAAATAAATGCTTGTAAATATAAGATTTACATGTTCAATACTAGAGCTAGCATAAAAAGAAAGTTAGTGAAACTACTAGGTTTTCAAGAAGTGAAGTTGCCTTGCACATACTTAGGGATACCTTTCTTTACTAGTGCAAATAAAGTTTCATATTGAAGAAAGATAATACAAAGTATAAAAGAAAAAAATTGTCTTGGAATGGCAGATGGATTTCTCTATCAGGTTGAATTCTAATGATAAAGTCAATATTGGTAGTGATACCAAATTACTACATGGTAGTGTTGAAATCACCCAAATCAGTCACTACAAAAATAGAAAAAATCATTAAAACCTTTTTGTGGAAGGGAAATATTAATGAGAAAAAAAATCCACTAATCTCACTAGAAAATATGTATTCTAAAAAGCTCAAAGGTGGGGCAGGTATTCATAATATTTATGCAAGAAACATGGCTCTTGGAGAAAAGTTAGCGTGGCATTTATACACAAAACCAAGCTTGAAATGATGTCAAATAATGCAAACTAAGTATTTGGACAATGTTCTACCAAAAAGAATATTTATCGTATCAAATCCCCCTGTGGGCTCTACAATGTGGAATTTTATATTAGCATGCAAAAAATTCATAACCCCATATACATGGGAAGTGAATAATGGAGAAAAATCTCTTTTTTTTTGGAAAGACTCATGGAATGGTCTTCCCCCCTTACAAATAAATCAAGAGTTACATTCAGAAGAGGTAATTTTGTCAGATATATGGGGTCCTAAAGTCAAAGATTATGTTCAAGGTACAGGGGATCTAATAGGGAAATTCATATGGAAAGATTTGTCAAATACTCCATTATCTGACAATCAAAAATCATTATTGAATAATATACTAAAGGAGAGGCTTGTTTTCAAATCAGATTTGGAGGATAGGTTAATTTGGGCACCTTCAAAAGTTGGTGGGTATACAATTAAATAGGGCTACAAAGCTGTAATTTGGAATGGAATGCATGCAAAAGCATATAGTTCATATTATTTTTGTTGGAACTCTATGGTGCTACCAAAGGAGGGTAGTTTTTCTTGGTTGTCCTTAAGAAATACAATTCTAACAAGTGATAGGTTGTCCAAGTTGGGAATTGCAAAAAATTGAAAAGTGGATTATGTAAAGAATTTTTTGAAGATGTAGACCATTTGTTTTTACATTTCTCTTATGCACAAGCCTACTGGTCATTTGTAATAGAGAGGCTTAGTTGGTTTTCTCCATTGCCTAAAACTATTTGGGATCTTTTCTCAAGCTAGCCTATGCTACACAAAATTTATTTATTTTCTTACATTTGGAAAGTAGTCCTAACTTTGATCATATAGAATATATGGTGGATAAGAAACAAGTATATTTTTAGGGAAGAGGTTCCATCCATAGATCAATTACTGTTAAAATTTGAGAAAGCAGTTTCAAAGGTAGTAAACTCTTATGCCAAAAAACATAAAACTGTATCTTCTATTTTTACATGGGATGCAAGAATATTAAAACAATGGAGTTTACTTTTCTTACCATTCAAAGGTATTTTACATCAACCTTCAAAAAAATAGTTGTTGAGAAATTTAATAGTATGACTACCTCCCTCCACAAACTTTTATAAATTAAACTTTGATGGTGCATCAAGAGGGAGTCCTGGGGTTTCAGGAGTAGGAATAGTTATTCAAGATTCAAAGGGTTCATTGGTGGGTGCTAAATCAATTCATCTTACTCAAGGAAAAAGCAATGTTATTGAAGCTCAGGCATTGTCGCATAATATAAATCTAGCAATAAAGCTAAAAACCTAAAAAATCACATAGAGGGAGATTCCCTATTAATTGTGAATACATGCAAGGATAGAAAAATGCAAAATTGGAAACTAAGATACATCCTTCATCAAGTCTAGTTGATTTTGAATAATTTTGATGAAATCCAAATTTCGCATATCTACAAAGAGGGTAATCAGTTGGCAGACTACTTTGCAAATATGGGATGTGATTAGAAAGAGCCTAAGATTGAATATTATAACACTTCCATCAACAAGTATCCAAAGGTGACAAAAATTTTTGCTTCTGAGAGTTCACATTTCTCTAAGTAAATTGGATCTCAAGTTTTGTTAGGGGTCGAGGGAAATAATTCCTCATCAATTTTCCAACTAAAGTTTTGCAAATTTCAACTTGCCTACTGAAGATTCATTTATATTATCAAATGCAAGAGGGGAATAGGCTCTACCAACGCTCTAGAAATGCTCCCCACAATTCCCCCAAATAACATTGTGAAGCATTATTAGTTACTGTAGAATTATGGGGAAAGACAAACAAGTCATGTCCAATAAATTAATCCACAAAGGAAGCACAATATGTAATACTTGGAAGCATTTCACCTCCTATAGAATGGCAGGTAATGACAAAAAAGGCATCTTGAAATATAATTCTACAAGATATAACACTTGGGAAGTGCTCCCCGCAATTCTGCCAACCACTACTAGAAAGCACTGTTACTACTAGCGGAATGGCAGGGAATGGAATAAAAAGCTTCTTAACTTAGTTGAGTCATAAAGGTAGCATATGTGTTGACTTGTAAATCTAAGGACTTAATACAAATCATTTTTGAGGATGTACAATTTTTAGAATATGGCACATATACCCACAATTCCACTAGACTTCAACTAGAAGTCTTTTCACCTTCTGCAGAATGGCAGTGGAAAATGTCACATCAAGCTATAATCAATTTATTAGACTAGCCTTTTTGTTTTTGCAAGTTCATTAATTACAACTGATCAAAGGATCATGTATTAAATAGAATAAAACACAATTCAAATTATTTAGCTCTTTCAATAAATGTGACAAATCATGGCTTGCTTTGGGAGGTTGAGGCATACGTTACATTTTAACCTACAATGATTGTGCCTAGGAACCCTCCTCGCAACTCTACCACATCTCTCATGGTAGTCTTTCTATCTACAGTGGAATGGTGGGGATATAAATCATGCACAAAATTTGTATTCAAACTTCTTGTAGGATCATTAATTGTTGGAGGTCGAAGTCTCATTAGTTAAATTTTCCAAAGCATATTTCAAAGTATGTCAAATTTATAAAAAAGTGCCAAATCTTTAATCGCATGCTACAAAAAGATAGCAGTAACTAAGAAATTTTCAATTAGTGGATTCCATTGGTTTGCAAATCAAGCTGCAATTTTAAAAGGGGCTTAATCAACATTTCCTTAATTAGTAGTGCTTATTCGACAATTCACATATCAAGCAAGTGGTATTTCAGGGTGGTGCATTTTTCCTATCTCCTGAGTTTAGATTATCTACTACTTCTCCAATCTCCAGATAATGGGATACCAACCAAAGAATCTTTGGGTGTTGTTTTAGGTCCAAAATTGGGAACAATATTTTAAGGGGTGCCTATCAAACACAAAATTAGGGCATATTTTTAATGTCTATTGTCCTAGTGTGGTCGAATGCATTCAAAATATTCTTGGAGAAGAAATATGCCAACCCCAAGCACCACACCTTATTTTTCTATCCAAGGTACTTCCAATTTTTATGTCTAATGTCTTGGATCTTGTGCAATGCTTTGAATATATAGAGTGGATAGTAGCGGAAGTGGTCCACAACCAATTCTTGGGTGATAATGGTCTGCTACACAATGTACAAAAGTATGACTTTGATAAGGGGAAGGGTTGGGTTGGAATTTTATTTCCAAAGAGCTTCTTGAAACATAAGAGAGTGTTTGTAGATGTTTATGATGCCATTAAGCAAGCTCTACAAATGAACTGTGTGAGAAATCTATATAGGGTTCTTGATATATACACTCTGAAGTAATTGGTAATCACCTAGTAAATGGAATAACAAACAAATACTTTACTGTTTCTTTCTCCACTCTCATCGCAGGCACCATTGTGAAAATGCTCCTCCTCTACTGCCTACCTCAATACATGATGGAGATTCATCTTAGGAGTGCTAAGATGAGAATTTGTGGAAAATGGTGATATGGAGTGAAAATTTATGATAATATAAGAAATTTTATTGAAAATACTTGTAGATTTTTGTAATTATGTAATATCTCTAGCTTCTTCTTCTAGTTATTATGCTAAAGCTTCTTATATGAGCCAATGTTCTGGTCCTGGAAATTTTTGGAACCAATAGGTGACATCCTCCTTACAATTGCATATTTTTACTATATAATATAATATATAGGCTACATTCCTTTTTCTTAAAAAAGGAGATAGTAACAACCATCATTAAAGTTTCTAAGTTTGGGGTTTGGGAACAAGTGGTTGAATTTGAGTCTAATCCTTTTTATTGATTCCATTGCAAAAAATTTGGCCACTGGGTAAAGAAATGTCCTCTTAAAATGTTGAAGTAGGTGTCTAAACTATGGAGAGAGAAGGAGAAGGCTCCATAATAGACTTCAGATTCCTTGGAGAAAGGGGGGTCTACCCTTATTTGTGAAGCAATGGCTGAGAAACCTATGGAAATGGTTTTGGCAATGGTTGAGAAGGTTGGAATTCCTGAGGGCCAAGTGGATTTGATAGTGTCAAACTGGGAGCAAGAGCAGGGAGGTGAGGTTAATATTTCCTCCCCTATTTGTAATACAATGGAGGTTTTTGAAGAGACTAGGGCTAAGGGTATGGTGGTAGGTAAGGCTTCTATGAATGATGGCTTGGGCTCTCCTCCTTTGGTGGCCATTCCACTACAAGATGATGGTTCGAAGATTGAGGGATTGGAGGTTTTATCTGAAGCTAAGGATAATGGGGATCCTGAGGATTTAGATAATCCTCCTTTCATTCTAGTGCAAGGGCATAATAGAAAGAAGCATTCCCCCTCATCAGGAGTTGTTACTAGAAACATGCAAAGGTCATACTATGGGTCTCAGCTGAGAGGTAGAGGTCATCCTCCCATGAATGTTACCAAGGAGAAGGAGAGTCAAATGGACATTGCTAGTGGAACGCAGAGAAATTTTCTGGAGATGTGCTCCAAGAGCACCTCCCATAAGCTCTTATGAAGATCATCTCCTAGAATATGAGAGGGTTAAATCACCCTCATAAGCGTGATATTCTTTCTAATTTGGTAAGAGATCATCTCCCTGATATTGTTTTAATACAAGAAACTAAAATGGGAATGGATAAATTATCTAAACTAAAGAATAATATTTTTAAGGACTATGGTATGCATTGCTTTGATGTGGTGGGTGCATCAAGAGGGATTGTGAATTTTTGGAATCTTAAGTTGATTTAGGGGCTTGAGGTGTTCAATGATTGTAACCATGTGGCCACCTCTTTTATTAATTTGTATGATAAGTTCTCTTGGACTCTCTCTAATATCTATGCTCCTAAAAATTTTGGGAGAGCCTTGGTTCCTTCAAAGTGATGCATCTTGTTGCTAATTGGTTGGTTATGGGGGATTTTAATACACCCTTGCATGATGCTAATATGTTGGGAGGTTCGCAGACTGTGGATGATAGTAGATATGAACTAATGAACCTTATCAATGATAATGCTCTTCTTGACCTAGATCTCAAATGTGCTTCTTTCACTTGGTCTAGTCAACGTGTGGGAGATGCTCTCATCCAAGTCAAGCTTGATCATGCTCTTATTACTCCTGATTGGTTGGTCTCTTATTCTTGCTCGCTCTCAGCCTTGAAAATATTGGGATCAAATCACTTCCCTTTGTCTTTATCAGTGGATCTCTTGGGAGGGAAGAAAACAAATTTGTTTAGATTTGAGAAGATGTCGACCTATCATCCTAATCTCAATAATTTGGTTCATGATTGGTGGAACATTCAAGTGGATGGGTCGGCTATGTTCAGAGTTGCTAAAAATATTTCCAATGTGAAGAATAATGTTAGGAAGTGGAATCAGACTTCTTTTGGTCACATTTTTTTGGATAAGGAGGAGGTGACTAATGAGATTCAAGTTGTGCAACAATTTATCCAAGCATCTAGATATGATCAAGCCTTGGTTCTAAAACAAAATGTCCTCTCTAGATTGTATAATATTGTTGCTAAGGAGAAGGTATTATGGAAGCATCGTTCTCAGATCATCTGGTTAAAAAGTGGGGACAGGAATACTAAGGTTTTTCACCTCTCAACTATAAAACACAGGGCTTCTAAACATATTAAGGCGACCGATTTCAATAATCAATTTTTGGAAAAGGATGTGGATCTACAGCTTGCGGCATCCTCCTACTTCTCTAACCTACTTGTGGTGGAAGGGGAGCTTGATTTGGAATGTCAGGAGGATCTTCTTAGGGATATCCTTAGATCATAAATGATGATATTAATAAGCAATTGGAGTGTATTCCCACGGTGGAGGAGATTAGAAGTGTTGTTTTCTCTTTTGAAGGTAATAAGGCATCAGGTCTGGATGACTTCCCTATGTTCTTTTCTCAGACCTTTTGGGAAATTGTAGCCAAGGATTTTGTGGTTGCTACTAAGGAATTCTTTTGGACTGGTAATCTTTTGAAGGAATTGAATTCCTCTTTTGTTGTCCTTGTGCCTAAGAAACCGGGTGTTGCTTCCTTTGATGAATTTCGTCCTATTAATTTGTGCAACTCAATTTATAAGATCTTCTCTAAGGTGTTGGAAATTAGACTGCAAAGGGTTCTTCGTCTTATCATTTCTCCTCAGCAAAATGGTTTTGTGGCTGGTAGGAAAATTTTGGATTCTATTCTCTCTGTTCATGAGAATATTCACTCTTTAACTATTAATAAGCATTATGGGTTTATTCTGAAGCTTGAATTGCTTAAAGCTTATGATAGAGTTGATTGGGGCTTTCTTTCTAAGATTCTAGTTTCTTTTAGTTTTGGGGAGAAAATGGTGTCTCTTGTTCTCCAACTTATTTCCACCCCTCGATTCTCAGTTCTTGTCAATGGATCTCCCTCTCCTCTCTTTGACTGCTCCAAGGGTCTGAGGCAAGGAGATCCTATATCTCCTTTTTTTTTTATTATCATGGTGGAATATTTGGGTCATCTCATCCAGAGATTTATTAACTCTGGTTTAATTTCTAGATTGGCTCCCTCCTCTAGTAATCTCATATGTTCCCATCAGTAGTTTTTTGATGATTCTCTTATGCTCAGGGAGTCGTCTATTAAGGAGGCCAATGCTATTAAACTTATTTTACAAAGATATGAGGCTACTTCAGGGTAGAAGGTTAGCTTACCCAAGAGTGTTATCTTATTTCTAAACACTCTGGTCCACAGGTTGATTAAAATTGCTAAAAACTACAGTGCCAGATTGGTGAACTTCCTGCGTCTTATCTGGGTTTTCCCTTGTGCTCCAATGTTCCTAAATCCTTTTGGTGGGGGTTGATTGATAAATTCAATTCTAAATTGGCTGGTTGGAAGGGTACGTTGTTGAGCCAAGCTGGGAAAGTGTAGTTGATTAAGTCTACTTTTTAGAATCTTCCTATTTACTCTTAGTTTATTTTATATGCCAAGGCAATTTGTGGATAAACTGTAGGGAATTTAGAAAATTTTCCTTTGGTCTAGGGTTGAGGACAAGAGAAGAATCCATTTGGTTGCTTGGGATGATATTTGTAGACCCAAAAAGGTTGGAGGTCTTGGAATCCATAAATTAGAAAGTTTAATGTTGCCCTTCTTGGTAAACAGTTGTCAAACCTTATGTTGGCAAAGAGTGAAAGGGCTAAAATTTCTTTGAGAAAATATTTTCATGGAGCTATTGGTATAAGGGATTTTTTTTTATGTCTTGAATTCTCTCCCCCATTTGGGCCTGCACTTTGGAATTGTATGGTTAAGGCATGTAGGCTTGTCTCCAAGGGTCTTTTTTGGTAGATGGGAAATGGCAAGATTTTTTTTTTTTGGGAAGATAGCTGGAGTGGTAATAGGCCTCTTAAAGATGAGCCTTGGCTCAACCTTTTATGGAAATTTGTGTGTGAAGTTTTGGAAGATTTATTGTTGATTATATTAATGGTGGTTGTTGAAAAAGGTTGCACAAGGAATTTCCAAGGCTGGAGGATCTCTTTAATGATTTGTCCTTGGTTCATATTCCTTTTCATCCTACTACTGATAAGATTGTTTGGAAGTCATCTTCTAATGGTAAATTATCTATCTCATCAGCTTTCATCTTAATGATTCCTTCATTGGTCCTACTCCTTTTTGGGTCTCCCTTTGGTCCTCTAGATTGATTCCTAAGGCTAATATTTTCTTTTGGATCTTTTACCAGAATAAGGTATTAACTACTAATAATTTGGTCAAGAGAGGTTTTGTGATGCATAACAGGTGCTTTCTTTGTGAAGAGAATGTCAAAAATACTTTCCATCTGCTGATTGGTTGTAGATTTTTTAGAGATGTGTGGGCCCATGTGCTCTCTCTTTGGAATCTTAATGGGTTGGACCTTCATTCAATCCTACTCTACTTTTTCTGTGGTCTCTTTTTCTTCCTCATATTGCTTGGGGTATTTGGCTTGAGCACAATAACAGGATTTTCAGGAGTGTTTCCCTTCCTGCAATCTCTGTGGCCTATAAAATTTGTTCTTCTATCAAAGAAAATTTTGTCTCTAGGATTTCTTTTCAAAATGGTCTAAACATTAAGCTCAATCCTGATGATATTTCTATAGCATAGAATTGGAAGCTGCCCTATGATATTTCCCTCCATTTAACTAAAGGGAAAGCCTCTAGAGATGATGTTGTTTGGAAAGCTCCTTCGAATGGATGGGTGAAGGTTAAATTTGATGGAGCTGCTAAAGGAAATCTAGGACTTGCAGGTTGTGGGGGAGTGATAAGAAATTCTAATGGTAGGTTCAGTTCCGCTGTGGTGCTCCCTTTGGGAACTCAAAAAAACCACTATGTGGAAGTGGCTACAGCCTATCATGGCTTAAAGTTTGCACAAGTGAAGGGTTACAAGTGTTGCTTGAGGGAGATTCTCTCAATATTATTAATAATCAAAAGAGTTGTGTTGCCCCTTCATGGAATATTGAATCTTTGATTATGGATGCTATTGATATTCTTAAATCCTTCGATGAGTATTATATTTCTCATATTTTGAGAGAAGGAAATGGATTAGCTGATGTTTTCACTAATATAAGTGTTAGGGGTATTAGGGAATGGGGTGTGAATGACCCCCTCCCTATGGAGGCAATTGCTTGTATTAATCATGATTGTCAAAATTAACTTGGTTGATGATTTTTTAAGGCTCGGGGTGTGCATGACTATCTTCATGTGGTAGGTTATTATGTGGAGTGATGGCAAGCTAGATATGGATCGAGTTGATTATACCCTGGTTGATATCTGTATGGAATAGAACTCTAGGCTCATTATTTCCCCCTGCCATAATTTCCTTGTCACACAGATTATGGGAATTCTTTGTGTCTCCTTCTCGAGGTTTCTCCTCATTGTTTTCAAGGTTCTCAAGCTTCTCAACTCTACAAATTTTGATGCCATGGGAGGTGATAGGAATCGTGTGGAGCCTTTCTCCTACGATGTTGTTAAGAAGTCATAGGTGTGGCTAGTTTTAGAGAAAGGTGGGTTGACTCTGTATCTAGAAAGGTTACATGGAAACAACCCACAGGCAATGGATTTGTTTGCTAAAGCATGGAACAATAGGGTTTTGAAATTGGGCGGAATGAAATTTGATGTGAATGAGGATTTTATAGCCAATATCACTGGGTTGTCTATGGAAGGAAAGAAAGTTTTTAGAGACAAAAAGGAATTGTAGGAAGCCATGCAAATCTTTTACAAAGGGAATGAAGCTCAAGACCTGAAGATGGCAAAGAGTGGTGGGTACCAGTGAAGCTCACTCAAGGCACTATGGGGGGATGTGGTTGAGGAAACTCATGATGTATATTACCCTCGAAGTTCGTTTCTCTGTTGTAAATTCTTACCATTTTATTATGCTTAATCATTTCTGCCATAAAAAGAGAATTTATTTTCCTTATTATCTCTTGGCGTCATTGGATTCTGGTCTGAAGGACCACAAGAGGAACCCCAAAAATTGAGTATTGCATGTGGGGCTCATTCTTTTAATCTCTCACTATGCTAAAGCTTTTAAGGTGTCTAATCCAATTGCAACTCTGAAGGGTAAGAAATAGAAGCCGATTGTGGAGTATGAAACAATTTCTGAAGAGGAGCCAATTAGCAAGAAAGGGAAAAAAAGGAAACTTTTTTTGGAAGAGAAGTTGGAGTATGAGGAGGACATGGACTCTCTTGGATTCTCTTGCTTTCATGGAGATGGTCTCACAACCCCCTTAAGTGGGTAAGTCTTAGAAAGAGGTGTCAAGCCCTAATAAGGGATATGAGACTTGCAGTGAGGATATTGTTGCTGATATGCCAAGTAGATGCCTGAAGGAGAAGATTGAAATGGTTGGTGAGGTGTCTTCACCACACCCTATTTTGGGGACAAAGCATAACAAGGATTCAGAGGAGGGTAGTAACAAGAAACTGGTTGTTAGGTCTGTAAGCCAATTTCTTGAGATGCAAGTTGACTCTCCCCTCAAGATGGCAGGTGGGAAAGGTGTTGTGGATTCCCCGATTGTGGATTTGGACTCGTAGAAGAGAAGGAAGGTTGTTGCTGAGGAGATTGCAGAATCCATTCGAAAAATCAAAATGTCAATTGTTTTTGGTAAGGGTAAGGATGTCTTTGCTAGTCAAGAAAAGGTAATCTCCTCTCAGGAGGATGATGTTGTGGGTAAGGGTGTTTTTAACTTTGACTGAGAAGACATTTTTTATGTTCTAGGAACTGCTAGAGAGGTTCCATTGTTTTTTCAAATTGTTTAAATGGGTGTTCCATGAGCTTATCATGACCAATGTTAAAGTTTGGGGTGCGATGAGTAAAGCAGGTGAGTCTTCAGTTTAGAATTAGATTGATGAACTATTTGATTCTTTGAAAATTGTGGCAAATGAAATGCTGAAGATGAAGCAGACTCTTGAGGAAAGAATTCTCACATTTGAGGACCAAATGGAGAGGATTTGTGATAATCTAGAGAAGTGTGGGGAGGGGACTAAATTTGTGGTTAAGTTTGATTCTGTTGGAATTTCCTCTCCTTTTGATAGTGCCAAGAAATGCAAGGAGATTTCTCCTAGCGAGGAGACTGGTGCTGGTGGCAGGCTTATGGAGGAAGAGGTTTTTGATAATAAGGGTGGTGATAAGAATAATGTTTTGATTAGTGAGGTGAATGTAGGTGGGCTTGGGGCTAGAATGCTAAACAAGACCAAGGTTTAGGTTGGGGCTCCTATTAAATATTTTTTTGAATTCATGGATGAAGGTTAGAAGGTTGTGGCGAGCGACATGGAGATTACTAATATCATGAAGAATATGTAGTGTTTTTGCTTATGTCCCTCCTTTTTGCTTGTTGTCGCATTGATGGTGTGCTATGTTTGGGATGATATATGCTTTATGTAGTTTTCTTTAGTTTCAACTAATCTTTTTTGTAAAGGGTTCTCAGCCCCTTCAAAACCCATTTTTCCCCTCTAATTAAAAACAACCATCATTAAAGTATATATTGATTGTGAGATATTAAAAAAAAAAATCATTAAGAATTAGTGTCATAAAGTTGCATATATTTAATTCAATATGATTAAGAGGAATTGGCACTAAATTGAGTTCTTATCTACAATATTATTATTGGCAAGGAAAAGTTGTGTAGTAGAAAATAACAATGTTAAAATAATTGTAAGCTACATGCAACATTTGCAATTTCCCTGTAACAACATCTAAAGAACATAAAAAGATGAAATGACATATCATTCAATGTAAGAATGTATATAAACACCACACGATAAGAGATATATAAGAAATATAAGAGTGAAATAAGAGATAAAGAATATGTACAATGTAAGGAGATAAAAAATAAGATAGAAGAGAAAGAAGAGCCAATACATATGTGTATGAGAGATTTTATACTAATGTAAATATATTGCATGCAGATATAATGAATATATTATAGTGGGTTATGATTGGCATATGAATGTGATGAATGGTTATGTGTGTTCACTTTTATTTAATTGTATTGTATTCTAATATGCTTCACTATAATCTATCAAATTTATTATAATTCTCCTCTTACCCATATACACCAACTTGGTATAAAATACACTTTAAAGACCATAAGCATAGATATTTAGTCAATGACCTCTCTTTTGGTAACATTTTGGTTCCATTTTTGGGACCTTGGTTAGAAACAAGGAAAGGTTGAAACTCAAAAAGAAAGTTTTATGACAAGAAAAGATATATCAATAAGGAGCAAAGACATAAAATATTCTTGTTTGATTATTTGTGAAAAATAAACTAGGCCCTATCTTGTGGGAGGGGTTAGAAACCTAAGAGATCATGAATAGAAATGTTTCAAGATCCCAAAGAGTTGCAACTAGTAAAGGAATATCTTGATTAATCCATTAGGGAAGAATAAAAGGATTAATAAAATTATAAATTAAACTCATTTTTGGCTAATAGAGATAGTAAGGAGTTAAGATAAACCAATGTTGATATAACAAGGCTCTGATTAGGAAACATACAAAGTGGAAATATCCTAAAGGTGGATGGGTAAAACTCAATTTTGATAGTTATTGTTCAACCCATAGAGGGAAGCAATTATGACAACACTATTTGGTTGAGTGACACTGAGACTTTTAGTCATGCCCTATCACAAATTAGTCAAGATATGAGAAGGATGCATGAGGTTGTCAACTTTGTACCTCTTGTATGTCCTGCTAAGTCTTAATCTTTATCACTTTCTAGGGCTATTCCCTCGAAATGTAGTGTTCTTCCAGCAATGATATTTAGGGACCCTCGTGTTCTTCCTATGGTGGAAGTAATTGTAATAGCCTCAAGTGGAAAATTGGAGGGATAGGTTCCCCAAAACTATGTATCTAACTATAGGTTTGAGCAGTATACTCCATGTAGCTATGTATCAAAGAGTGAATCTAAGGGATAATATCCCCTAGATTATTTGAATAGTCATTCCATGTAAATGCTAGGATATTGAAATCCTATTTATATAAATAAAAATCACATTTTGGAAAAAACTATGTATAAGCTCTTTATGAAATTTCTTATATTAATGTTTTCTCTTTAGGAAAATTTTTAAAAGATATATAAACATCCCTAGAATCTAATTTAAAATGAAACCTCCACATGTAAACTTTCTTGTCGAAAATGGTTAGAACTAGAACTAACCCAAGGGAAAGCCAAGAAGTTTTCCAGGGAGCAAAAACTTTAGGGGCTAAATTGGATTGTCTTTTAGCCATGATGGATGAAACAAGAGGTAAGGGGGAAAGAAAGGGAGGAACAAGAAGTTACTAATAATGATGAAGAAGGGGAAAATTCCCATGATCACACTCAGTCTAGTGAATATGGGTATAATGAATCTCAGTCTAGGCTAGAAGGAAGTAAATAGAAATGACTTGCTAGTGAACTATCTCGGGACATGAGAAAGATCACTCCTCTGAAGTTTGAAGGAAGTACTTGTGGGGATTTGGCTAAGGCATGGATCACAAAGATGGAAAAGTAATTTGAAATTAGGAATTAATCTAAGGTCATTAAGGCCATTTGGGGAGCTTTCCAATTTTTCAATGAAGCATCCAATTGGTGGATGAATAAAAATATGGAGCTTGGCCTAAGTTCCTTAAAGATCACATGGAGTGAATTTGTGGAAATTTTATAGAAATGGTAGTTTCCCCAACTCTTATTTTATAAAAAGCTTACTGAATTTCAAAAGCTAAGGCAAGGAGATTCCTCGATTAATGAATATTGAGAGAAATTCACTCACCTCCTGAGGTACGCACCCATGTACCAAAAGGATGAGTGGTTTCATATAAGGACCTAAATTCTCAAATAGGTTGTGAGGTAGGCATGCACAGTCCTACTACCATGGAATTGGTGTATGAGAAAGCAATTAAGAAAGAACAAAGGCTTAATTCTAGCTTGAACTACCATGAAAAGAATCATAATAATTTCAATTGGTCTTAAGCCAAACAAGCTTTGAAGAAGCCTAGTGAAGGTCAAGATTTACCAAAGGAAAGGGGACAAATGATCCTATACCAAAATGTATTTAAGGATGAGTGGTTTCATATAAGGACCTAAATTCTCAAATAGGTTGTGAGGTAGGCATGCACAGTCCTACTACCATGGAATTGGTGTATGAGAAAGCAATTAAGAAAGAACAAAGGCTTAATTCTAGCTTGAACTACCATGAAAAGAATCATAATAATTTCAATTGGTCTTAAGCCAAACAAGCTTTGAAGAAGCCTAGTGAAGGTCAAGATTACCAAAGGAAAGGGGACAAATGATCCTATAATAGACAAAATAATTTAAGAAGGGATCATAGGGGGAACAACAACAACAAAATAATAATGTTGGAAGGAATGAGGGTAGTTATGAAAGGCTTGTGGAAAGGATCAAACCATTGAGAAGATGTTATACTTGTGGTGGAGATCAATTTGAAAACTAGTGTCCAAACAAACCATCAGGGATGCAGCCACAAGGGAATCCTCTACCTTCTCAATGAGAAGCATTCTAGTAGAGGATTCATGCTATATTAGACAACTAGAAAGTTGAGTACTAGATCACCTTAGTGGAAATATCAAGTACTTTGTTTGGTACCCTTGTTTCCATTCTTATTGATATTGGTTCCACTGAAAAAAATTTCACCTAGAATAGCTAGTAAAATATCTAGAAAAGTTGGCTATATGGAAAATTCATGGATGGTTGAATATGCCAACATATAAGAGCTAAGGTTGAGCAATGTCTATTTGAAGCAAGGTTGAACTTTTGAGTTTCTCCTCGAAAGTGAATTTGTATGTAGCACTCCCTAGGTTCCTATGATGTTATTGTATGGATGAATTGTTTGTGGAAATATAGATCCAAAGTAGATTGCGATGTAAAAATAGTGGAATTTTTAGATGATCTAGGTAACTAGGTGTTCTTGCAAGGAATTCCAAGAGAAGTTAAGTTGTGGAAAATATCCACCATAAAAATGCATAGGGCGAAGAAGAAAGGTTGTCAACTCTTCACTGTAAAAATGGAGAAACTTAAGGAATGCAATGAGTTCATTTCTCAAGATGATGTTATATATTATGGACCTAAAGACCCCCAAGAAGCTGAAGAAGGTGAGGTAGTGGAATTTGAGAAAATAGATATGGAGAAATATCCTATTCTATAGAAATTTGTAGACGTATTTCTAGAGGAATTACCTAGATTGCCTCCCAAGAGAGTTTGATTTCTCCATCAACATATTTGCAAGGTCAGAGCCTATATCAAAAGCTCCATATAAGATAACCACAATAGAATTAATGGAGTTAAAAGATCAATTGGAGGAATTACTGTCCAAGGGACTGATTAGACCCAGTGTTTCAACTTGGAGAGTGCCTATAATATTTTTGAAGAAGAAGGATGGAACACTACGCTTGTGCATTGATTATCATTTTCTTAATAAGGATACAATAAAGAATAAATATCCATTGTCGCATATCAATGATCTCTTTGATCAGATGTGAGGAGCAGTAGTATTTTTGAAAATTGATCTATGATCAGATTATGATCAACTAAGGATCAAGGACAAGATATATCTAACATAGATTTTAGGATAAGGTATGGTCATTATGAGTTCACGATCCTACCTTTTGGACTAACGAATGAACCTACAAAATTCATGAACTTAATGAATAATGTATTCAGAGACTACTTGGATAAGTTTGTGTTGGTCTTTTAAGATGATATTCTTATCCATTCCAAGAATGAAGAGGAGCATCCCAAGAATCTAGAGTTTTTAATCCAATGATTATGAGAGCATAAGCTATATGGGAAACTCTCTAAATGTAATTTCTTTGAGAAAGAAGTACAATATCTGGGTCATGTGATTTTAGTTGATGGGATTGTAGTTGATCTAGCTAAAATAAAAGTAGTGCTTGAGTGGCCAGTGCCTAAGAATATGCTGGAAGTTAGAATTTTTATGGGTTTGATTGGTTACTATCGAAAGTTTGTTGCAAAAGTTTAAGGATAGATTTTCATATTACCTCGGTACATAGAAAAGGGATGAATTTTGAGTGGACAGATAAATGTAAAGCTTCATTTGATCTACTCAAGGAGAAGTTGACCACAACTCCAATACTAAAGGTACCAGATCCAAATGGTAACTTTATAGTCATCACTGATGCATCAGGAGATGGATTGGGTGGAGTGTTGATGTAGGATGGGTATTTCATAGCCTATGAATCAAGGAATATTAATCCTTATGAACAAAATTATGCTTCACATGACTTTAAATTAGCATCTATTGTTCATGCATTATAGATGTGGAGACACTATCTATTGTGAAAACATTTTAAACTAAAGATCGATCATCACTGTTTGAAGTACTTGTTTACTCAATCAAATCTAATTCTAAGGTAAAGAAGGTGGTTAGAGTTGATATCCAACTATGATTTCAACATCAACTATATCAAGGGTAAGGAGAATCAAGTTGCAGCTGCCTTAAGTTTAAGAAGGCATATCTCCTCAATGATATCAATTTGAATTGATTTTAAGGATCGAGTGTTGCAAGAGTGCAAGTGTGATGAATACTATGAGTAAGTCAAAAATTCATTCACAGATAATTTGCAAGACCTAAGGTATGAGGGATTTCACTTTGAGCTTGACATTTTGCTAAGGTTTAAAGGGAGAATTTGCATACCCAATTATGTGGAATTAAGGAATTTAGTGTGGAAAGAAGTTTATACTGCACGATATTCTGGACATCTTGGTGTGACTAAGATGTTGGCTAATGTGAAGCCATTGTATTTCTGGAAGGGAATGAAAGAGGATGCTACAATATTTGTAGCAAGTTTCTGAGAATGTCAGAGGGTGATGGAAAATCATCATCATCCTTGTAGGTATTTTGTATCCTCATGAAGTTCTGGAAATTAAATGGAAAATCATTAGCATGGATTTTGTGAAAGGTCTTCCAATGTCAAGGAATAAGCACAATTCCATTATGGTAGTATTGGATAAGATTACAAAGGTGGCCCACTTTATACCATGGAATCTGATAGATAAATATTCTATTATAGCTCAGAATTTTATTCAAGAGGTATTTGGGTTGCATGGAATTTTTGAGAAGATTATCTCGGATAGGGATGCTTGTGTGACTTTTAGGTTTTGGAAAACCATGTTTTCTTTTCTTGGAACATAGTTGAACATAAGTTCAACATATCATCCAAAAATGGATGGACAAACTGAAAGAGTGAACCAAGTGTTAGAGGATCTACTGAAGATGTATTGCATGGACCAACAATACAAGTGGGAGGATTACCTACCTTTGGTTGAATTTGGATACAAAACTCTTATCATTCTACAATCAAGATGGCTCCATTTGAAGCATTGTCTGGTAGAAAGTGTCAAACTCCTATAAGCTAGAATAAGCTAGGAGATAGGATAAGCCTTGGGCTATAAATGTTATCCAAAATAGAGGATAAAGTTGGAATCACTAAGCAAAGGTTAGGAAAATCTAATGATAGGAAAAAGGGTTATGTAGATGCGAAGCGAGTAACTAGACATTTCTCAGTAGGGGAGAAGTTTTTGTTAAGAGCTAAACCTCACAAGAGTTCCATAAATTTTGGAAAAACATCCAAACTAGCTCCACATTATGTAGGTCCTTTTGAGGTTCTCGAGGAAGTCAACCTTGTTGCGTATATAATTTCTTTTAAGCCAACTCTTGCCATAATGCATGATGTTTTCCATGTGTCATACCTAAAGAAGTACATTCTAGGGGATAACCATGCTATTGATTGGAATTATTTATAGGTACAAGACCCAAGAGTGGTAACAATTGAGCCTCTCAAGGTGCTCGAAACACGTAAGCTTCACTTATGTAATAGAGAGGTTCTGCAATGCAAGGTCTAGTGGGATTAATATGCAAAAGATTTTGCTACTTGGGAATACTATGTTGAGATGAAGCAAAAGTTTCCTCAAGTCATGCTAGATTTTTAAAATCCTAAAAAACAATGATGCTTTATGATGCTATGTTTTACGTTTTATGTTATAGTCATTTTTGATACTTAATAATCATCGGGGATGATGATTCACAAGGTGGGGAATATGTTACACCCAGTTGTGCTATTACCTATTTACTTTTACCTTGATGGGTTAAAAATGCTTTAATATATATTTATGATTGTGTTTTGTATATGAATCTTGATGAAAGTATGATGAATGAATGTTTAATCAAGTTGATATTTTATTATGTTCTGAAGATGAAAATATATGATGCATATGAATGTATTGTTATCAGATAAATATTGTTATGATGTACTAAGTTGGATGCAAGAACAGGTTTGAACCTCTGGAAGAGAGGGGGAGTATCACTCAGGAGAAGAACATGGTCTAGTAACCCCAATGAACCTAATTGAGCATAAACACACTCACTTCCTAGTTGGTCTAGTTGATTAGGATAGTTCAAGAAATGGTAAGCAATATTCCATCAAGATTTATGAATGTTTTGTATTTAGTTATGATCTTGTTCTCTGAATGTTTTGATTATGGGTATGTGATTGAGTTTTTATGTTGAGAATAATTTATTCTTCATTTTCTCATATTTATATGTTAATCGATGAAATATATGCATAGAATACATATATATATATATATATATATATATATATATATATATATATATATATATATATATATATATATATATATATATACACATGTCAATGATAATTCATACATATGAGTCTATGTATGTGTGAGTATACGTAGGTAGATGTACCTATGCATGCTCATGAACAGATAACCCATATGCATGGGAATGTGGATTGGACAAATACAACATATATATATATCTATATATATACATATATACACTTTGTGTATATACATCAATCGATGAGTACGTGAATATATGTGTTTGAATTTAGTGATCGAAATAATAATATATATATATATATATATTAATATATATATATATATATATATGTATATAGTACGTTGATGGAAATGTATATACATATATACTAATAGACATATATATATTTATTTTAATATATGTTTATATATATATATTATGTGATGTATATATATTAATAGTATATATTAGATATATATAGCAATTGATATATATTGAAGATGCATTGTATTAAACATAAGCACACTTTATAGTGTTGTTATGCATATTAAAGATGCAACATGAAATAAGCATAGCACTATAATAAAGAGATGTCATATAAACAATGGCCAAAGCATGGAAGCTACACATAAACCACATGGTATGAATAGTAAAAAGACTTATATGTGTTCATATAAGATAGTAAATGTTGATCAGCGTTGCAAGTAGAAACAATATAGTTTAAAGCAGTGATGAATTCGTCTTGAACCATGGTTGAGGAAAGGGTGCTAAACTATAAATATGTGGTGCCAAATATATAGAGTGTGAAACCAGTAATAAGTCTTAACTTGCATCTAAATATGGAAAAGCAATTTGATAACAATAAAACTCAGTTAAAGCATAGATGGAAAAGATTTGAGAAGGTAGCCAACTTGCAAACTAAATACGAAACCTATAGCATTTCATTGTTGTCCCTTGACTTAGTAAAAGAGTCATGCTGTCTCAAATAAAGAATTAGACTTAGCCATTGGAAGAATGAGGACTGTCATGTATTGTAATTTAAAAGTATTATCAGCTAAGTCGTTGCATGTGAGTAGGAAGGTGGAAGAATTGCTAGCTTGTTTGTAGCCTTTGGAAGCTCAATTTTTATTATATATAGAGGTGCTCTCCCTATCATTTGCTACACTACTCATTCTAATTTCTCTATTGTTATTCTATTGTAATTTATGTGCAAGAATTATTGTGAGATTTTTAGTGAAAGAGAGAGAATTGTTTTGTGAGTTAATTTTGTTGAGAATTCATGAGCGGAGACTAGAGTATTGGAGTCTATTTGAACGTAGAAGGAATAAGCATTTGTGATTGTGGAAGCTAATGTTGGAAAACAACAATATTAGTTGGAACTCTATATTTAGGCATTATGATTTCTATTCATCTATTATTTATGTTTGAAAGATTATTTGATTAAATGCCTTCATTTGAAATTATTTCTTTTTTAATTCATACTATATGCTTGTTCTTATGAAATTAGATATTTCCTTGGGTTGGAATATTCTTGAATGCATGATAAGCTTGTTCTTAGGAACCTAGTCATTACCTTTTTTTGGAATAATCTTTGGGAATGCATGCTATGCTTGTTATTATAAACTTAGATATTTCCTTGGGTTGGAATAATCTTGAATGCATTATATGATTGTTCTTATGAACTTAGTTATTTCCAAGTAAGGAATATTCTCGTGTGACTCTCAATAGAGTCTCAAATTAGTGAAACCCTATTATTTGGGAACAAATTTATATTATGTGAAGTATGTATGGATAAAATTCTATTAGAAATATACTTAGTTCATTAAGTCTATATGGATAATGCATGATGTGGAATGTGTTGCTATCTTATAGTACTCTTATGAAAATATCATTTTAAACTTAAGGGGTTAGCATGGTTATTCTTGGGGTTAGTGAAATACATGGGAAATGGGGTAACCTAGCTAGACACTAGTATGTGTGCATGTATGATTACTGTGGTTATACTTGGGGTTAGTGTAATCCATGGGAAAAGGTGTAACCTAGATAATAAAAGTTTGTTTTGGACTTGGATATTCTTGGGGTTATGATAATCCATGGTTAAGGTAATTATCTTGTTGTTGAACATCTAAGAATTTTTGTATGTTTATAGTAAATACCAAATCGAGCTTAAGGGTGGGTGGACAAATGAATCTCACTCAAAGTACTAGGTGGTGAATTATTTGGAAAAAGTAGTGTAAGTAGCCATTGTTTACACTGTTAGTTCACTATGATCCATGATTGCATTCTAAGTAGGGAAACTAATGAATAGTAGCTCTAGATATGTAGGACACAACACTATGCTTAGGAAGGTCAAGATTAGGGGGTTACCAAGCTAATCTCTTCATTCAAGGGGTAGGGCCATCTAGCCAGTTAGGTAGATGTGTGAGGGACTGCAGTAAGTCCATGGTTGGTAGAAAAGTGCTTGAGTGATGCTCTCCCTCATATAGTTGGAGACTAAGATTTGAGGATATAGCACTAGTTTGGGGACACCTAGTATGTACGCACCAGTGATGTGAACATCTAGGAGGTATGCACCAACATTGGGGACATCTAGACCATTCTAATTTGTTATAATTATATATCATTAACCTTTTGGAAACAATGAATGTAAACATGTATCTCTATTCTTATTGAGAAATTGTAAATGGGAAATATTATCATGAAATTATGTAATGTGATATCGTTACTTGAATTATTGAAATGAATGGGAAAGTTTGAAATGGTGATGTTTTAAATATGCATCTTATTATTCGTGTGAAAAGGAATTTTTTTTATTGCTTATAATGATAGTAGCATAAATTTTCACTTGTGAGTAAAACATAGTAAAAACAATGGGTAGGAAAATGGGCATGTTACAAGGTCATTTCAAAATAATGAACTAAATAGTAAATATATTCTATTGGTTTAGAGAGGAGCCACATGGAATCCAACATTCCATCATTTATCTTGAGAAAAATTACATACAAGTGTAGAGGAGGTGTGAATCCTCTTATTTCTCAAGAAAATGTATAGGGGAAGCAAGTTATTAGGTTGTTTCCATTGTGTTTGAGTCCTATTTTTCATTTTTTTTTATCTCTTCCCTTCCCCATGTTCCTTCTTACACACATGTGAGGAGTTACAATACCCAATATTTGATAAAAATAAGAGGATACTAGCCCTTCAAATCCCATCAATCCTTCTCTACTTTAATTACATGTATCATGAGGTTCCACTTGGAGGATTCTTATTGTTTCAAGTTCCTCATGAATCTCTAGCCATTGATCTTGAGATATCAATGTTTGATCCAAAACCATCAAAATCTATAAATAAGGCCTCTTAGAGGCCATTTCACAAGAATCCATTGAATGATAATGTTATGTTATTTTTTTTTAGAGAAACCACTTAGCTTCCATCATTCACCTTGAGCATAAGTACACACAAGTATAAAATAAGAGTTGTTTGGGCACTCCTCTTCTTATTCCTCAAATGGAGGTGTAGGATAAGAAAGGTATTGGGTTCTTTCCATAGTATTTAGATCCTATTTTTTATAATTTCTTTCTCTTCTCTTTTATACAATTTTATAATCAATAATTTAATATAAATATTAATATTAATATATTTAGTATATTAGTAATATATAATATATATTATTAACGGAATTAACCAAATAATGGGTTGGTGAGGTGGTGAGTGTTATTAGAAAATGGGATGGTAGAGGATATTCAATAAGATAGATGACATTATATGAGGATACATGCTTTAATCCCCTATAAAAACCAACAATGGAGGTTTTGTAGTGTATTGATTTAGGGGATATCAATAGTTGTTGTTTGTTGTGTGTTTTTTGAGGCAAGTGGCACATGTGGTTGGAGATATTAGGGAATATGAGGAAGGTAAAGAGTTCTAATAAAAATGACTCCATTAATGTTTTCATTAGAGGTAAAATATGGGTTTTGAAGGGGCCTGGAACCCTTTACAAAAGAAAGCAGCTGAAACTTAAGAAAACAACACTAAGCATAAATCAGCCCAACAACAATGACCCATCAACAAAAAGTCAGCCAAAAAGGAGGACCCCAACCAACAGCACTACATGTTTTTTATAATATCCACCGCCTCCACATTGCTTGTCGCAACCTTCTAAGCTTCATCCAACACATCAGTCATTTCTTTACCAGAAGCCCCAACTAGAGCTTTAGTCTTGTTTCTAGTCCTAGCACTAGGACCATCCGTATTCACCTCAATAATCAAAACAATACCCTTCTACCCACCCTTCTCAATAGCACCCTCCTCCCCTATCAAATTACCAACAACATCGATCTCCTCAGCCTGAGCACTATCTTTACACTTCTTAGCACTAACCACAGGAGGAATCACACCAGCAAAATCAAATTTAACAACAAATTTAGATAATTCCCCACCCCTCATCACAGTAGCCCAATTTTTTTCCATTTGATTCTCAAGGGTGAGGATTCTACCTTCCAGATTCTATTTCATCTTAAGATTTTCCTCTACCACAGTGTCCACCACAATGTTTAAGGAATCAAAAAATTCATCTATCTGATTTTGGACAGAGGACTCCTCAGCCTTACTCACCACACCCCTAACTTTGACATTAGTTTTATTGAGTTCATGAAAAAACCATTTAGATAGTTTGAACAGAACAATGGGACCCTCATGAGAAATTCCCAGCACATCAAACATTTATTTTGTATCAATATTAAAAACCCCCTTCCCCAAAGCATCTTCCTCCTCATAGGAGCTAACCCTATCTTGACCGGCAGAGATTTCCTTACCTTTCCCAGTAGCAACCAGATTCTTGATTTTGTAGATGGAGCTCACAATCTCCTCTACCATAGCCTTTCTCTTCTTCAGCCTCTCTAATTCTACATCCTAGGTATCCAAAGCAACACTAGCAACCCTAGTCTTAACTTTATGCTACAAGTCCAACTTAACACTCGAAGAGTCATCAACATCGAGACCACCTGCTATAGTGAGAGGAAAGTCCCTCTCCAATAATTGACTCACTTCCCTCAGAACCCATTTATTATTGCTTGGTAATAGGGGGTGGTAAAGAGTCCTCACCATACAAATCATTCTTCTCTTTTGCTGGTGTAATTAATTAATTAATTATTACACTAACATAAGTTAACTTAGGTCTTGCATTTAATTAATTAAGTCCTAGGTTGCATTATTAGATAAATCATTTAATAAATGGGATAATATTCCCTTTCCTAGTTTGTGGGATAAGATTCCTTCTAGAACTTATCTCATCATTTAATGATCATCACCATTAGGGTTCACATGTTGTCACATGTTAGATTTTAACACTTGGCAAAATCTCATGCATATTAGGGTTTTCCTCTTGCCTATTTAATCAGGCATCTTGTTCATTTGTATCATATCATATCAATATCATATCAAAAGAATCTTCAATTAGCATTCCATTGTTGCAACACTTCTTTTGTGGTTGATTATCTTTCATGGCTAAAGTCATTTATTGAAGCTTCAAGGGCTGTGCAATCCATCATCTCAACATGGTATCAGATCTAGTCCATTGAAACATCAACCCTAGATCCAGGAAGTTTGGAGTGCAAGATTCAAGTAGGCTTAGGGTTTTATGTTGCAGGCTAGTTGGTTCTACCTGGGAGCCAAGCTATTTTCTGGTGCAGATCAGGCACCATCTTCTTCCTTTGCCACCTCTCCATTGAGATTTGCTTCAGCAGGGATGGATACATTTTCTTCTTCAGACTTGTGGCACTTGGATGGGTTCACTTCAGGTCTATCTGACTTGGCTACTCGGTTTCACATTGGTCTTGAGGATATTCTCAAGGGGACTACTCTCCTTTATGGGGGGGTTATCTAGTCCACATCTTTTTTTTGTATATATGTGATGGTTGTAGTCCTTGGGGGGATAATGTTGAGTCCTCCAAACATCACTCTTCCATCTGTTTTGCATCTCCCTTTTGGGGAGGGGTTTTTTTCCCACTGGGTTTTCCCCTTTTCTCCGGTTGTGGGAGATTTTTTCTGCATCTTCATGTACATGGGTACCTAACATGGCCTCGTAGCCATGACCCATCATCATCTTGCATAATCATTGTGTTTTCCTCCCTAAGTTGCACTTATGGGGGTGTTGGTGTAATTAATTAATTAATTATTACACTAACATAAGTTAACTTAGGTCTTGCATTTAATTAATTAAGTCCTAGGTTGCATTATTAGATAAATCATTTAATAAATGGGATAATATTCCCTTTCCTAGTTTGTGGGATAAGATTCCTTCTAGAACTTATCTCATCATTTAATGATCATCACCATTAGGGTTCACATGTTGTCACATGTTGTTAGATTTTAACACTTGGAAACATCTCATGCATATTAGGGTTTTCCTCTTGCCTATTTAATCAAGCATCTTGTTCATTTGTATCATATCATATCAATATAATATCAATAGAATCTTCAATCAGCATTCCATTGTTGCAACACTTCTTTTGTGTTTGATTATCTTTCATGGCTAAAGTCATTTATTGAAGCTTCAGGGGTTGTGCAATCCATCATCTCAACATCTTTCACACCGCTATTTGACAAACCAGCAGCCAACTCATCACTACAAGTCACATAGCCCTCGCTAGCACATGGCTCCCCTTTTTTCATATTTTCCATAGTAGGGAATGAGGAACCACCTCCAAAGAAGCAAGTGAATCCAGAACAACGTCCACATCCTCCTCCAAATCCAACTCTTTTTCCAAAATAAGTCTCCTTTTCTTTGCTTTTTTGTTGGTTGGCTACTCTTTAGAAGCAGTCTCATACTCCTCTACAGGCTTAGGTTGTTTACCCTTTGGGGTAGCCAATGGCTTAGCCACCTCAAAGGACTTTGCATAATCAAAAATAAGAAGGATTAACCCCACATGCAAAATGGGATTTTTAGTGTTTTTCTTATGATCCTTAAGACCCGAATCCAGAGACATCAGGAGGTAATAAGGAAAGAAAATCATTTTCTTATGACAGAAGTAATTGAGAAAGATGAAATGGTATGCATTTACCGCTGAGAAGAATCCTTCCAAGGTAATAAAACACATTATCTCTTTTGCAGCATCTCCCCACAACACCTTAAGAGAGCCTCTCTAGTAGCCTCCACTTCTCACAGTCCTCAAATCCTTAGCTTCATCTCCCTTGAAGAAGATTTGCATAGTGGTATGTGAATCCTTTATATCTCTATGACTCCAGTAATGTTATTAGAGGGAAATAAAGTAAAATAAGGGTGTCAAGGGGAAAATGGTAGTAGATTTTATGAATTTTATAGAGAAGGAGATCAAAAAAATTTAATTGAGGAATTAGATGATTCAAATTTTGGAATTGCAAAAGGATATGGACAAAGTTACATATGTTGGAATTTTTTTTATAATGAATAATATACTATTGGATCTAGAGAATACATGGGGAAGGAAAAATATATTTGATGCTTCTTAAACCCAAAGTTATGCATCAATGCTCTATATTTTGTAGCATTGTATTTATTACATGATGATATTGGAGATGTGGTGCATCAATAAAAGGTGTATTTTAATTATCTTAGATTATATAAATCCTTTTAATTAGTGATATAAGTGTTTATAGATTGTGTTTGAGAATATTTCCAAAGTTTTGAAGGTTAATATTGCATGGGAAATCATTCAATCGTTTTTATATTACTATGATGATGACTCAAATGATGTTGTAGAGGTCACTCTAGTAGGTAGTATAATTTCATATGTTAAATGTAAGGTAGTTGATGTAGTAAGATCCAAAACTCAATCACAAACTCCCAACAACATAAGATTCAACACAAAAATTGTTTGAAATAACACAAAAAATCGGCAAATAGTTTGATTCATTAACTATTCAACTTTTCTCTGTATTACATGGAAATCATTACCAAAATGAAAATACATAATATACATCCATATGGGCTGATATAAACCATTAAAACTGAAATAATACTGATATAATTCTATTACAAATAGAAAAATCAATCACAAATTGACCTCCTTCAATCTATCCCCTTCTTGTAGCTTCTAGCTCATTTAATATGCAATGTTCAAAGAGAATTTCTTGCTGCAATAAAAAAAAAAAATTCAAATATATTTTATGTTGTCCACACACCTTCAAACATGCATCCAAAAATCCTTTCCACCTTCTCCAAGAAAATCCACACGTGCAACAATCTAGCCAAGAATGACTACCAAAACCAAGTCTAAATTTCCTATAATCTTCAAAAAAAGGCTCCCAAAGCTTCTCCAACATAAAGCCATGAACAAGTTGGGAAGAAACCTCCAAAAATTAATGCCAAAAATATTTCATAATATTAAAAATTCATTCATAAACCCACTCCCACTAAAATTTCCAAAATTGGAGTCCATTCCTAGATTTTAGGGTAGTTTCCAATGTAACTCCTGCCAACTCATCTTGGGTGCCCACTTTTTCATGAATGATTTTAGGACATTTTAAATGCATAATTAAAACTTATAAATTCCTCCAAATCCACTCCCAAGAATATTTATTTCCAATTTTTTTCAATATTAGACAATTTTCAAAATCCCCTTAAATTGTCTCCACACCCCAAAATTGCAACAAAATAATAAAAAGGGGTAATATTTAATGTTTAACTTAATATAACTTTTCAAATTACCTCACCAAGATAATTACCTACAAAACCTTAGCAAATTGAATTAAAATATTATTTTGGTTGATGCAAGATTGTTAGTCAAACACAGATGCTCCTGCATCAGTAGTTGAGGGGAAACTGAGGTTTATGTAGTTTTATTTATCCTTATTTATCACTTATTTTTTGCATTCATATGAGGGTGGGCTTGATTATGTTGAACAAGGGTGGATTTGGTATAAGGGTTGGTTTGGTTTGGTTACATAAAATAATGGTGTGTCTGGATATGGGGATGGGTTGGTCTTTTTGTAAGTATAAACATTGATAATATTTTATTATTAATGGTAAAAAATAGGTTTTTGAAAGGGTCCCAACCCTTTTACAAAGCTTCTATAAGAAAAATACAATATAGCTATAGAAAATTTATTAAGAAAAAACCATAAAAAATGAAATAAATAATTTCATAATGAAACCTAGTAAGTCACACGCCCTTAACCTAGGAGTGGTACATAGATATATGTTTTCAAAGACCTTTATTCCTTCTTTGACCTAGTTCCCAAGAAAATGCATCATCCAAATCCGTTCAATCAAGAGAGGGAGGAGGGGAGATTGTAATTCCCAAAATTTTAACTATTGCAAGATCAATTTGTTAATATTAATTAAATACTTATTTTTGAACATAAGTAATATAAATTAACTAAACACTTATTCTTGAACATAAGTATTAAACATTAATTAAATACTTATCATCACCCAAGTGTACATGCAAAGAATTGTATTGAGAACCTAGCCATGTCTTGAGCTATACAAATCCATGTTTTGACATCACTTCAAGTGTGAAAGTTAACTCTAAGGGATTTTTCATACGACCATGACTAGGTTTTACTTGTAACCATGCTTTCTCAAACTTCAAGGATTAACCCTAACACAGAAGTTTTGATTTAACCAAAGAATGTCTACAAGGCTAACATCTAAGACCAAGGGGTAATATATTATTAACTATTTTCATGAACACTTTAGTTTTAAGTGGGTCAAATATTGGTTGACTATCCACTAGTTCCAAAGGGGATTAAATTCCCAATGTTAGTCTTGACTTAGTTACTTAACATATTTGGTTGAATATTCATCTATTCTCTTTTGAAACAATTAGGATATTATTATCTTTCATAGTGTTAGAAAATTGTGCCTCAACTTGCTGGCTTGAATCTATGTTAAAGACTTAGTGTATTTTTCCTTTGCTTGGTCTTCATTGTCAGTCGATCACTGGAGTTCCTAACTTTGTAAACTAAGTCACAGGGTTCTGAAAGTTTCTAACATGGCGACAGTGTGTTGGTCGCGACATTTGGGAATTATCTAACCTGTTGTGGAGGTTATGAAGTTAGAGTTTTACACAACATGTCGATGGTTGTTCACTTCATTGGAGCCATGTTGATGAATGTATTGAGGCTATGGAGGTACAAGTGAGTGAATAACAAAAGGGCTAACTCATGGACACGTAAAGTCTTCAAGTTTTTGAACTTAAACTATTGGTTGTTTATATTCCACACCAATGTGGGATAATGTCGGCGATTGAACTTCTTTCACAATTGAATGAACTAAACCGGTTTGAATAAAATATTCTTGGAGATCGAAGGGTCTTGTAGAGTATGGTTGAAAATGGAAAACCGATTGAGGAGGATTTTTCGTGTTGAAGGAAGAAAAAAATATTGGTTTCAGTTGAGTGTGTATTGTATGTTGAAAGAACATTGTAATAGTGTTACGATTGACTATGGTTGGCCCGATTGTAATGTTGTTGTGTAATATTAGAGAACAAATACCTATGAAGAAGGGTCATGTAACTTTATTGTAATCTCTTTTTACTATGAATAAAGTGATCTTTCTTTGGTGGTGGGTTTTTCTCCCGAAAGGGTTTTCCCACTTAAATTTGGTGTTCATTCTCTGTTGATATTATTGTCTATTTTGTTCTATCCTTTTATGTGTGAGTCTTAATGTTCTGTAATTTGAAATTAAAAGTACTCCTTCATTGTTCCCCTATGAATTAACATTAGGAAAGAGATTTACGCACTAGATTCTTTCCTTACAAGTGGTATCAGAGCCTAGCCAATTGTGCTATCCTTGTGGGTTGGATTGGTTTTTTGTGTCAATTCTGAAGTGGGAGTTTTGTAGAAACTTGGTAATCTCAATTACAGATTAAGATGGCAAGCACATCAAGAAGGATTAAAATTGAGAAATTCAATGGTAGTAACTTTGAGTTGTGGAAAATCAAAATGGAAGATCTATTGGTGGATCGTGACCTTTGGCTTGTTGTAGTCTAGAATGAAACCCTCAGACATGAAGCAAGAAGATTGGGATCTCACAAATAGAAAAGAAAAAGGGTTGATAAGACTCTGTATAGCAAACTTTGTTCTCCTGAACATTCACGAAGAGAAAACTGCATCTTCTTTGTGGAAGATGCTTGGAGACATTTATCATGGCAAGCCCTTGGTGAATAAGTTGTTCTTAAGGAAGAAGTTGTACTCTTTGAAGATGGAGGAAGGGACATCTGTAGCTGATCACTTGAATGCTTTTAACACTCTTATTGCTCAGTTAACATCTGTGAGTGTAAAGATAGATGATGAGGATCACTATATGCTCTTGTTGTGTTCTTTCCATGATTCTTGGGATAATTTAGTGATGGTGATTGGAAGCATGACAACCACTTTCAAGATGGAAGATGTGGTTGCTTCTTTTTTGTCAAAAGAGATGAGAATAAAATCTTCTGAGATGGCGAAGGAGGCTCTTGCTGTTAGTGGTAGATCAAAGGAGAAAGGAAAGAAGAAGGACAAGAATTCTAAATCAAAATTTGAAGGGAGATCAAAGTCTCCTCACAAAAATTCCAAGGTGAAGTGTTGGAGCTGTGGAAACCTAGTCATGCCCAAAAGGATTGCAAAGAGGAGAATAAGAAGAAGAAGAAGAACTCTTCTAATAATGATTCTTCTTATAGTGAAGTAGATGCTTTCATCATAGCCTTGGCAACTCAGGCATTAAATGATGTTTGGATGATACACTTTGGAGCATCTTTCCACATGACATCTCATAGAGACTGGTTCAGAAAGTATGAAGAATACGATGGTGGAAAGGTGTATTTAGCAAGAAATTCATCTCTAGAAATTGTTGGTCGTGGAAAAGTCAGAATTTATTTTCCTAATGGAAGAATTAAGGGAATTAATGATGTAATGCATATACCAGGTCTAGCTCAGAATTTACTTTTTGTAAGCAAGTTGGATGATGTTGGAGTGCAAGTCTCATTCTTAGGAAATGGTTGTAAAATGACTAGAGGCTTGATAGTGTTGGCTAGGGGTTCTCAAATTGGTACTCTATACAAGTTGGATGCACTTATTGTTCAATGTAACAGTGTCTCAGCAAAGTCACAAAAGGTTGTTCATGTAAAGGAGACTGAAATCCCTAAAGGCAAAAATTCTTTGGAAGTTAAACTTCCTATAGAGAAGACTATGCTCTAGCATCAAAGGCTCGGTCATATTGGTGAGAAAGGCTTAAAGGCCTTGAAAAATAAAAACCCAATTGAGGGTCTTGAAGATTATAACTTGGAATTTGAATTTTGTGAACATTGTATATATGGAAAACATCACCGTGTTTCTTTTTACTCTATTCCTCATAAATCTTCTGGTGTTTTGGATTATATTCACTTTGATGTTTTTGGTCCAGTAAATGTTCCTTCATTATTGAAATCAAGATATTATGTTTCCTTTATTGAAGATTATTTAAGAAGGGTATTTGTATATTTTCTAAAAACTAAATCAAAAGTGTTTAGCTGGTTTAAAGATTTCAAGAACTTGGTTGAAAATCAGACAGGTAAGAAAACCAAATGCTTGAGGACTGATAATGGTGGTGAATTTTGTTCTACATATTTTGAAGGGTATTGCAAAGACCATGGAATTAAAAGGCATAAAACACCTTACACTCCATAGAAAAATGGAGTTGTTGAAAGGTTGAATAGGATGTTGATGGAGAGAGCAAGAAGTATGTTGAGTAGTGTTGATCTGGAGCAAAAGTTATGGGTTGAGGCTGTGGCTACAACATGTTACTTGGTAATTCGATCTCCTTCTTTGGAACTTATTGAAAAAATTCCTATGGAAGCTTGGTCTAGTAAGAAGCCCTCTCTGGGACATGTTCATGTCTTTGGCTATGAAGCATACGTTTATGTGTCAAATGAGAAGAGAACTAAATTGGAGAAAAATATTATTAAGTGTATCTTCATTGACTATGACATTAGTGTGAAAGGATACAAGCTTTGGAATCTCTTGACTGAAAAGGTGATATACAAAAAAGTGTAATCTTTTGTGAGCTGAAACCTTTTTCAGTGGATCTACAGTTAGGGATGAAAGAAGTCAAGGAGAAAAATGATTGTGTTGAAATTCCTCTAACACCTAAAAAAGAGGAAAAACAAATTGATAGTGTACCTGAATCTGAGGAGAGTTTGAGCAGCTCTGAGAGTTATGAACAAGAAGAAGAACAACAACCTCAACCTCAGCCCGTGAGGAGGTCTACACGTGAAAAGCGTCAACCTAACAGGTATGGGTTTTCTATGTTAGATTCGAACTGTGCCTATGGTCTAATTACTAGCATTGATGAGCCTAGGACTATTAAAGAGGCAATTAGAATGCCTTATTCAAACTCTTGGTTAGAAGCCATGAATGAAGAAATGGCATCATTAGAGAAGAATGAAACTTGGAGTTTGGTGCCCTTGCCTAAAGGCAGAAAAGTCATTGGCTATAAGTGGGTGTTTAAGAAGAAGACTGGTTTGAATGGAAATGTTGAAAAGTATAAAGCAAGATTGGTTGTGAAGGGATATTCCCAGGTAGAGGGAATTGATTATGGAGAAATATTTTCTCTTGTAGCTAAGATGACATCTATCAAATTTATTTTGTCACTTGCAGTAGCGTATGACTTAGAAATTGAACATATGGATGTGAAGACAACGTTTCTTCATGGAGATCTTGAAGAAGAAATCTATATGTCCTAGCCTAAGCACTTTGTGGTAAAAGGTAAAGAAAATTTGGTTTGCAAGTTAAAGAAATCTCTATATGGTTTGAAATAGTCACCTAGAATTTGGTCCAGAAATTTGACACATTTGTTTTTTCATTGGGATTTGTAAGATCAAAATCTGATCATTGTGTGTACTACAAGACTAAAAATGATCGTATTCTTACTATTTCCCTTTACATTAATGATATGTTGTTCATAGGGAATAGGAAGTTTATGATTTCTAATCTAAAATATCAGTTGTTTGCAAAGTTCGAAATGAAATATCTTGGTGTAGATAGGCATATTTTGGGGATGGATATAACTAGGGACAAAAAGAGCAAAAACTTTGTCTCAACTAGATTATGTATATTAACACTATTCTGGAGAGATTTGGTATGGCTGATTGCAAGCAGCTAGTTGTTCTAGTTTTGCAGGGAATGAAACTATATGTTGAAGATTTTCCAAAATCTCCTACTGAGATGGAGGACATGCCCAGAGTGTCTTATGCAAGTGCAGTTGGAAGTTTAATGTATGCAATGGTTTGCACAAGGCCAGACATTTCCCAAGTAGTGGGAGTTCTTAGCCAGTTTATGATGAATTCAGGAAGGCCACATTGGGATGTTGTGAAAAGAGTTTTCAGATATTTAAGAGGTACATCACAGTACACTTTGTGTTATCATTGTAACTCGATTGGATAAGAGTGTTCTCATAGCATTCGAGGTTATGTGGATTCTGATTGGGCAGGGGACATTGACAGTCAAAGATCCACCAATGGATATATTTTCATGTTGAATGGTGGTGCAATTAGTTGGATGAGTAAGTGGTAGGTTGTAGTTGCTCTATCCACTACTGAAGTTAAGTACATGGCAGCAACACACACCTAAAAAGAAGTTGTATGGCTTAGACGTTTGTATTTTGATATTAGGTTCAGTGCAAGGAAATTTTCATTTTTTTGTGACAGTCACAGTGCTATTTTTTTGTCAAAAAATCCAACTTTCCATGTCAGGACAAAACATATTGATGTGCAGTATCATTTTGTATGAGATATGGTGGAGGATGGAAAGGTCAATTTAGAAAAGGTGGATACTCTGGAAAATGTTGCAGATGTATTGAGAAAGCCCGTAAGCACAAACAAGTACAGGTGGTGTGTTAGTTCGATGGGCCTTGAAGCCCATGACCTTCATTAACTTTGAGTTTAGAGGAAGCCAGTAAGTCTTTGTCAAGTGGGAGATTATTAGAAAATTGTGCCTCAACTTGCTGGCTTGAATCTTTATTTAAAGACTTAGCGTATTTTTCCTTGCTTGGTCTTCATTGTCGACCGATCGCTGGAGTTCGTAACTTTGTAACCTAAGTCGCAGGGTTCTAAAATTTTCTAACTTGGTGATAGTGTGTTGGTCGCGACATTCAGGAATTCTCTAACCTGCTGTGGAAGTTATGAAGTTTGAGTTTTCTCCGACTAGGTGATAGTGGTATCCACTTGTCACGAGGATCATGAAATTCCTAACCTTTTAGTGGAGGTTATGAAGTTAGATTTTAACACGGCATGCCGATGGTTATTCACTTCATTGGAGCCATGCCGATGGATATATTGAGGTTGTGGAGGTACGAGTGAGTGAATAACAAAAGGGCTAACTCGTGGACACGTAAAGTCTTCAAGTTTTTGGTTTTAAACTATTGGTTTTTTATATTATGCACCAATTTGGGATAATGTTGATGGTTGAATTTCTTTGACAGTTGAATGAACTAAATCGGTTTGAACAAAATATTCTTGGAGATTGAAGGGTCTTGTAGAGTATGGCTGAAAATAGAGGACCGGTTGAGGAGGATTTTTTGTGTTGAAGGAAGAAAAAAGATTGGTTTCAATTGAGTGTGTACTATATGTTGAAAGAACATTGTAGCAATGTTGCGATTGACTATGGTTGGCCTAATTGTAATGTTGTGTAATATCAGAGAACAAATACCTATGAAGAAGGGTTTTGTAACTTTATTGTAATCTCTTTTTACTGTGAATAAAAAAATCTTTCTTTGGTGGTGGGTTTTTCTCCTGAAAGGGTTTTCCCGCGTAAATTTGGTGTCCATTCTCTGTTGATATTATTGTCTATTTTGTTCTATCCTTTTATGTGTGAGTCTTAATGTTTTGTAATTTTAAATTAAAAGTACTCCTGCATTGTTCCCCTATGAATTGACATTAGGAAACATATTTATGCAGTAGAGTTTTTCCTTACACATAGCTTATTCAGTGACATATTACTAATAATTTAAATTGTAATTCCTCACGTTTGGATAAATAATTCAAACCTATGTAGTTCAAGGAGTTCAAATAATCCTTTTCTTTCAATAATTATCTTCCTACTTAAGGACCTTAAATTATTTTGTGTTTAATATAAACTTGATAACCATTTAAAAAATAAAGAAATTAAATCCTTAAATCTTACATTACCAACAATGATTTATTTAACGTTATTTAAATTAGTCGACTCTAATACAAAATTTTGGGGTGAATTGTCTCATTATTCAACTACATCCCCATTCATTAAATAGCACCAAAAATTAATTTATTTAATTAAATCCTATGCACCTACAACACTAGATCAATTTTTAGAATGAATAACTTATATAAAATAATTTAATATTGCAAGATCACATAGGTTGATTCTGTAAATTTTAATGATCAGATAAATGCATAGAAAATTAATTTAAATTAGATGCAAAGACACAACATATACCCTTTGAAAACCCTCCTCTTGAGGGAGAAAAACCGAGCAACAATATATCACTTATATATTGAATTGTCACAAAATGATCTTCTTACAAGACATTGATATGTAGGCCCAACAATATGCACCAAAGAGTGATGCAACACAGAACTATAATGCTGATAGAACTCAGCCTCTAAACAATATGTTCTACAAAATTTGCTCTTCTAGACAATTCACACTTCTACTTCAAAGACTAATATTGAACTGACTCTTAATCTTGATAATTTACAATGGGAATGACATCGATTATAAATACAAGTAGGAGAGGATGCGTATTTTTCCAAGTACCAAGTCGGCCACCATCAAGAAGATGACTTATATAAAATCGTACCTCTTGTAACAAGGTCGGCCTTGTTAGGAAATATGTGCCTCTTCATTAATAATTATTTTATTAACAAATAGAAGTGTCTCTATAAAAAATCGTGCCTCTTGAGACTTCATAAATTAAATAGCATGAGGCTATCATTTAATTTATTATCAATAAGAAGATCGTTGGAAGATTACTTCTGACGCTGCATGTTATCATCAACACTCCCTCTCAGCCAAGGAGTATACTTCCAGCTACATAGGACATATCACCTCATCATGATTTCTAACACTATGGCTACAACCATAAAAGAATATCACCTCATCGTGATATTAGATATCGCCCCAACACGATATCAACCATAATGGCTACAACCATACTATGGTGTGTACAAGTGATCATCACTTCGTGATGTTGTCACCTCAACATGACTTTCACCATGGCTCTCCCAGAGGGTGAAACACAAGTACAAAATATGTCATGGAGTCACACACATGACATCCACCATGACTCAACTCAGAGGGTGGAAACAAGGGCTTTCACCTCAAACATCAAAGAGAAATGCATTAACAAGGACTTGCTTTCACCTCCTCAAAGAGAAATGCATTAACAAGGACTTGCACCTCAAATTCCTCCATCAAAGGAAAATGCATTAACAAGGGATTTCACCTCGAACTTCTCTCACAGAGAAGAACTCATTAAACAAGGCTTACTGATACTGAGACTCTTTCTCAGTCAAGGCTAGATTCTCCACCATACCAAGCTTATCTCGAAAGTACACAAAATTTATTCTGGAGAGAGGCTTGGTGAGAATGTTTGTCATCTGCTCATTAGTGTTGATATACCTCAACTGTATAGCCTTGCGCAGTACCATATCTCTGATATAGTGGTACTTGATCTCAACATGCTTGGTTCTGTCATGGAACGTTGGATTGACAGAAAGCTTCACGTAACTCTAATTATCACAAAGAATGATAGTAGGCTCCATTGATTGTCCAAACAATCCTACAAGGAGCTTACAAAGCCACATCGCTTCTTGAGCTGCCATACAAGCTGCAATATACTCTGCCTCTACTATACTCAATGCTACAGATGATTGCTTCCTGTTGCACCAGGATATCATAGTTGAACCCAAACTGAAGCAACAACCAGAGGTGCTCTTCCAATCTGTGACACACCCTGCCCAATTAGAATCAGTATAACCATGTAACTCCAAGTCTGCATCTAAAGAATACCTCAACCCATATCCAACTGTGCCACACAAGTGTCTCAAGATATGTTTAGCTGCAACAAGATGCATCTGTCTTGGCTCACACATGAATTGGCTAAGTGCACTCACTGCATAACAAATATCAGGTCTAGTGTTAACTAGATACATCAAGGATCCAATCAACTATCTATACAATGTAGGATCCACTAAGTCTGAACTAGTTGCAGCCTCCTTCAATTTATGTAGGTTAGTCTCCATGGGTGTAGACATGGATTTGCAATCAATCATACCAAATCTCTTAAGTATATCAATGGTGTACTTCCCTTGACTTAGAATCATCTCATCTGGTTTCTTCCAGACTTCTTAGCCAAGGAAGTAATGCATGACCCCAAGGTCCTTCATCTCAAATTCAGAAGTCAACTCCTTCTTACACTCAAGAATTAGGTGATCTTCTCCAATAAGAATTAAATCATCAACAAATAAAACCAAAATTAATGCTTCGCCATTGATTACCTTGAAATAGAGATTTGAGTCAGCATCATTTTTCAAGAAGCCCAAACTTGATAGGTACCGATCAATCCTTTCATACCATGCATGAGGAGCCTACTTAAGACCATACAAAGCCTTCTTAAGCTTGCAAACATGTGACTCCTTCCCATGAACCTCAAATCCATCAGGTTGCTCTATATAAACCTCTTCCTCAATTACTCCATTGAGAAAAGTTGTCCTCACGTCCATCTGGTGAATCTTCCATCCTCTAGATGCAGCAATAGTAATGATGGTTCTGACAGAAGTATAGCAAGAAACAGGAGCAAATGTTTCTTCATAATCAACTCCCTCTTTCTGAGAAAACCCACGAGCCACAAATCTTTCTTTTTAATTTTCAATGCTCCCATCTATAGCATGCTTGATCTTGAAGAGCCATTTAGAAGATACCAAAGACTTTCCCTTGGGTCTAGGAACAATGTCCCAAACATCATTCTCAAGAATTGACTGATACTCCTCTATCATAGCATCTCTCCAAACCTAATGACTAGATGCTTCCTCAACACAGGTAGGCTCAAATTCTATAATCTAACTCATTAAGGCAACATAACTGGAGAACTTATGTGGCCTTTTACTTTCTCTGAATGTTCCTCTAGGAGCTACAAAACTTTTAGCCTCTTGCATAGTATGCCTGACCCATAAGGTCTCTTTCTCCCAATAACAATGTAAGTAGGCCCATTAGTAGGTTCCAAGGGTTCAACAAGATCAATATCTTCTTTTGGTTCTGAAGTCTCCCTCTGAATCTCAAGAGTATGGTCAACTTCCATATCCCGAGGAGACTCTTCATTATCGATCTCCATATGAATGCCCCTAGATCTCCTAAATACAACATCTTCCTCGAATGTGACATCCCTACTGATCTTGATCAACTTTTTTCCTAGAATGTATATTCTATAGGCTTTTGATGTCTCACTGTAGCCCACAAATATTCCCTTCTTGCCAGAGGGCTCCAATTTAGTTCTCTTTTCATTTGGAACATGAACATAGACAGGACATCCAAAGATCCTCAAACGACTGACTTAAGGCTTCTTCCCTATAAAGGCTTCTTCCAGAGTCATATTCTCCAAGACCTTATCCGGACTTTTGTTCTGAACATATACAGTTGTCTTGGAAGCTTCTTCCCATAAGAAGGTTTTCAAATCTTGATCATGGATCATGGCCTTTGATGCTTCCACGATTGTTTTGTTCTTTCTTTCTGCAACACCATTCTGTTGAGGATTATAGGGGACACAGAACTCCCTCTTAATCCCTGTACTAATACAAAATTTCCAAAAACTACCAGAGGTGTATTCTCCACCATTATCAAATCTGAGGACCTTAATTCTTGTACCAAAAATATTTTCTACCAAGGCTTTAAATTCCTTAAACCTATCTAACACTTCCTCAGACTCTTTAGTTTTCAAAAAATAAATCCAAGTCTTCCTAGAGTGGTCATCAATAAAAAGAACATAATACAAGAATCCACTCGAAGATGGAACAAACATAGAACCACACAAATCAGAATGAATATTGTCTAAAATACACTTAGATCTATTTTCTCTACTATGAAAAGGGGCTTTTATATTCTTACCCAAAGCGCAACCCTTGCAAGTACCTTCATGCTCCTGGTTGAACTTAGGAAGGCCTAACACCATCTTCTCCATGATAGGTAAGGCTCGGAAGTGTAGGTGAGCCAATCTTTGATGCCAAAGATCACATAGACTTGAAGAATCATGAACCAATGGTTGTAGAGGACATGTGTAGACCCTATAAAGGCTTTCATGTCTAATTCTAATTACTTGAGTATCCTTGAAGCTAGAGTTCTCCATCCACACTAGAAAATTTCCTTTGGAGAAGGCAACTTGATATCCTTTATCTTCCAAGGCTGAAATAGAAATAAGATTGTGCTTGATTCTAGGAACATAAAGAACATTACTCAACTGAAGTGTGATGCCAAAATCCAAATGAAGTGTAGAGGTCCCAATTCCTTTCACGAAGTAGCTAGCATCATCTCCAATGATGACTTGCTCTGAAGAATCCTTCTCCACTAAACTTGATAAGTGCTCCTTAAAACTAGTGATGTGTCGTGAAGCACCACTATCGATCAGCCAAGTGTTGGTGTCGGTAGGTACACTACTTGAAAATGCCAAATAGAATAAATATTCACTTGAATCCTTTTGCGGAGAAGCATCATCAACATCTGCAACGGTGACTTTTTGCTTAGGTCTAGTTGGACAATGCTTAGCGAAGTGCCCAAACTTATCACACCTAAAGCATTGAATCTTGGACATGTCTCTCTTCTTCTTGAAAGGAGTTGCATCATCATTTGCCTTGTCTCGATTCCTCTTGAAGAATCCTTTCCTTCCATATTTTCCTTTCTTCTTTGAAGCATGGGAGGAAGGAACATGAATGTCTTCATTCTTTGAACTTTGACCAACTCCTCTTGCCAACAACCTTGATTCCTCTTGAATGCAATCTGATATTAGGTGATCAAACTTAGGATATTTTGATCTTGCACTGATTCCCTGAATGTAAGATTCCCAAGACAAAGGTAGACCATTGAGAGCGAGCATATTCAAGTCTTTGTCATCAACCATATGTCCTATTGTTGAGAGCTAATCTCTCAAATCTGAAATCCTCATAAAGTATGCAATCACTGATTCACCTTTCGCCATCTTCACATGATGTAGTTGTTGCTTCAGTGCAAGTGCTCAGCTGGTATTGTTGATTTTGTACATCTCTTCCAATGTTTTGAACATATCTCTTGTTGTCTTCAACTTAGAGATGATAGGAACAATGTGATCCTTGATGAAATCAACCAATATCTTCATTGCTTTAATATCTTTCTTTACCCACTGCAACTTCTCTTCTTCCTCCTTAGGTTTAGGAACACTAGACTCCACAAACTCACCCAAGTCATTTTCACGCAAGGTAAGCATGATCCTAAATCTCCATGACGTGAAGTTGGATGATCCCTCGATTCTATCCTCAATCTTCAACTCATTCACCATCTTGACTAATGTAGAAAATGAACAAAGAAGTATAAGGAGAGAATAGGATATCGCTGATTAGGAATAAATCTGATCACAATCTTCTCAAACCCAATCTAATACCATGTAAATTTTAGTGATCGGATAAATGCACAAAAAATTAATTTAAATCAAATGCAAAGACACAACAGATACCCTGGGAAAGCCCTCCTCTTGAGGGAGAAAAACCCAGTAACAATATATCACTTATATATTGAATTGTCACAAAATGATCTTCGTACAAGACGTCGATATGCAAGCCCAACAATATGCACCAAAGAGTGATGCAACACAGAACTATAATGCTGATAGAACTCAACCTCTCAACAATATGTTCTCCTACAAAATTTTCTCTTCTAGACAATTCACACTTCTACTTCAAAGACTAATATTGAACTGACTCTTAAACTTGATAATTTACAATGAGAATGACATTCAAGTATATTTTATTCAAATTTGTATTTTATGCTTTTTGGTTAATAACTTGGATATTTTGACACCCAAAAATATTTTATATTATTGGATATGCTACTTTTTTTCATTTGTTTGCTTCTACATATATTTCTTGTTAATTGTAGTCATGATGCATGACTATTGTGGGAAGAAAAGGCCTACATTAGATGAATGCATGTTGAAATAACTTAATAATTTGAAACTTCTTTAGGAACTTCATTAGTTAAAATAGCTTTGTAGAGCCAATAGTATAAATTTTCCTATTTCTTCTAACCTAACATTTATAGACACTATACCATTACCTAAATTACTACTTTAGTTCAATAGGTTCATTTCAATATTTTATATCGACCTCATAGGTAATCCTATTTATCAAACATATCAAATTTTCATTGTGGAGTCTCAAACTACTGATGTGGATGACACATCCCCAATGTGGAGAATTCATTGGAGTACATCCATTATTTATTTGATGGTAGTGACATCATCACATAATTTTTGTCTCTTTTAGGTGCAATTCAAATTATTCACTCTCTTGGTTCTACTCGTCTAATTGGGGATTCAATTCCTATTTTGGAAGAGATATATTTTTCCAACATGAGGACAATAGAGTCTCATTTAGAAATGTGTTTGAATTTGGATTCCCTATTTATCTATGATATTGAAATAACTTCTATAACTACTAGGGATCTATTTTTTCCCAAGGGGAGGAATATTGTTTGCAAGCAGTGAATTTTGTATCTTTAGGCACTCATTATTGGCACTAGAGCTATTTCTTGGAGGGGATTCAAAAAAAGTTATTCACTCTCTTTTATGGGGAGCTATTCATTATATATTTATGATGGAATTGGTCGTTTGAGTTCACATAACTTGTATATACCTATTGTTTTCTTTCTTTTGGAGAGGTTTTTTCTCTAATAGGGTTTCTCTTTTCTCCTATTAAATGAGAGGTTATTATTTGCAAATGGGTGCTTCATTATGACATGTTGCACTTATGGGGGGTTTTAGTGTGAAATTATATTCACATTATCATAAGTTAATTAGAATTTTTTTTCCAAATTTTATTTGGTTTTTAATATTCTCACTTAAGACAATATTTTTTCTTCTTCTTTATCTATTCTAGGAAAATGTGAAATGTATTTAATTGTTATTTCTCTTTGTGAAAGTAATGCTCATACATTGCATCTTATTACATAGTTATCCTCTCTTATCCTTTTATCTCTTGTAGAAGAAATACTACAATTTATTTTGGGTCTACCAAAATAATGGTCTAAGAAATCTCATTATATATGCTTTGATTTAGGAGAGAGAGGAGGGAAAACCCTATATGAGATCCTGATCAAGAGTAACACACAAAGAGAGGAATGACAAAATGGGGAAGTCAACCATCGAGCGGAAGTTGCAACACAAACTAGAGGAGGCATGCCAACACCCCTTAGTAAGGGGGTGGGAACTAAAAGAGAAGCAAAAAATGCCAACTCAAAAGCCAAAATAGAATTATCAAGAAACACTATTTGGAAAGAATTGTCTTCCCCTCAACAACTAGAGTCCTAGATTCTTTTGAAGCAAAGTCAACCTCAACCACATTCATTGTAATGAATTCATGTAGAGCATTATTTTCCACAAACAAAGATCTCAAGACTTAAGACATGAACAATCTAACACCAAATGTCTCATAGAAAAATACCACCTACAATGAAAGGAGATACCTTTGTAATTCAAATTGTGACTCCAAAAGCCATCCTCCACTTGTTTAATATTTTGATCAAATTTAATTTCATATTATTTGTATTTGAAATTCTCTTAATTTAAATTTTTTCAAAATCTTAAAAAATTGTTTATAAATTTTGTTAAAATAAATATTTATTTTATGTAGAAAAAATGCTAATATACAATTAAACAATTTTAATTAAAATAACATAAATACCAAAAAAAACAATAATATAAATATATAAATTCTATCATTTCCCTATTATTATTATTATTATTTAATTAAAAAAACACTTATTTAACCTTTTTAACTTCAACTAGTTTGTGTACCTCTTAATTCTCTCATACCCTCCAATAATTTATGCTATTTTTTTTTTTTTCTCTGTAACCATATTTCAAACATGGGTTAGTACAATACTAACATGAGCATGGTAATATTCATTACTTTTACCAAATATGAAAAAGAAAATTTTAATTAAAGTGAGAATATTACCACACCAAAGTATCATAGTCTTAATTTCCTTTTTACAAATAGTTTCCCCACAATTGATTAGAAAGAAATGGGACAAACATGTAATGAGCACCCAACATGGGTATGGTGGGCCATCTACTTCTTTTCAAACATGTTTCCTCATCACCACTCTCCATTGTCTCCACTTTTGAGCTTAAAGTGTTATCTCTAAGGATTAGATGATTGGAAAACAAATCATAATTTATTCATTTTTAAGATATTAAAGGAAACTTTTAAATTAAGTTTATTTATGGTAGTTGATGGGGGTATTATAATGATGGGACACTTAATTCTTTACTTGTTGCAATGGATAATTGATTGGCATCACAATAAGACCATATTTGTGTGGGCTTAAAGCAAGGCTAAACAAATATCTAAGTCAAATTTAATAATGCCTACAGAAAAAATTGGCAACCTACATTTTGTATTAGTTAGAGAAGGTGAATTTTATGGTCCAGTCATGATAGAGATAATGATTTGACAAAACGTTCCATCTTTTAATTTTTTTAATCATAGTTAGTGGTTATGGTTAATGTAACTAACCCATGTTGCAAAATTAGTCCATGATGAATTATGTTTGGATTAGTTGGATCTAAGATTGAAAATGTGATAGAGTTGTAGGGAAATAATTTTTAAAATTAAATGTGTTTTTCAAAGAAGAGTAAATAAATGTAATAATATTTTTTTAAATTGTTAAGAATTAAAAAAATAAGTATTGCTTTGTTAAAATAAGAAATATATATAAAGTATTTTTGTTAAATAATTTTTTATCTTGAAAATTAAATATTTTAGTTTATTTTTAAATGTATTTATAAATTAAATAATTAGTATTTATTAATAAATATAAATTTTAAAATAACATATAAATATATAGTAAGCATAAATTTAAAAATTAAAATGGGTATATTATAATACAAAAATACTGAATTTTCTAAATGTTGAATGGGTATTCATCATTATGAGTTCTAAACTCGTATCAAATATGATGGTGTAAAAATAAATGTTTATTAATGCTTTATAAACTATATGTAGTAAGCATATATGTAAGTATAAAGGTATTTTTCTCTATGTTAAGACTTCTACTTGTCCTCATATAAATAATATTACTAATCAATTTTATATTTTTGAAAGTTTGCATATAAAATTTACAAAAAATAAATATATTTTTTACATAGAATAATATTTGTTAGCATTGGTTGTTATTGATGTCAACACTTGGTGAGTTGGTTCTCTTTTATGTCAACATTTGAGTGTATTGTTGGCATTGGTTTTCAACACTTGGGAAGGTTATCATTGTTGGCAACATTTAGTTGGGGTTGTCATTGATGCATGATGATGTGGTGTTGGTGTTCATGGTTGGCAGTTTTGTTGGTTGTTTGGTCTAGTCTGAAAAATGCTCCACATTTATCCACATTGATGTTTGTGCTCCTAAAACCTGGTAGATTTTCTCCCAATTTTTGTGTAGTGGCTTAGTTCAAATTCATGTGTTGAAGTTGTCTGCAAGTTGATATGTTAATGTTCTATCTCATGGTTGTGTATTTTGTGCTTCTGGGATGAAGTGTTCTATTCTTGTTTGGTTTGCAATGGTTATTTATGGTATGAAAATATAAAAGAAGTATTTGGAAGTGTTGTTGGATGTTCAAGGAATATCTCTTTATGATATACACATCATTATTTGATTTCTTTTGGTGTTGCACTGTGTTTGAGTTTCTCTTCTGGGTAATTTATGGATATTTGACCGACAAGGTTGTCATCTTTCTTGCACTATGTGCTTGTGGGTTTGCGGTAGTATTTGGGTCTTGACCTATCTTGGTTAGAACCACATTAAGTGATTTTAGTTGAAGTTATATTTTTGGGCTGACTAGTATTGTGTTACATGTTTTATCTACACATTTCCTTGTTGACTTGGGTTGATGTGTTCCAATGTGTGAGGTCTTTTGGGATCACATTGGAAGATGTAAAAATGTTTTTTTGGTCCTCTCTATCTCTTGGATAGGACCACACTATATTTTTTTGGTTGACTTGTTGAGATTATTGTTTATCTTCTTCCTAGTCAAACTAATTGATGTTTTTTTATCCTATGGTGGATATAAATGGAAGATCAAATTAGTTGCAAGAAGGAGTGTGTCGAATGTGTTGAATATCTCATAGAAGAAGTGTGAAATTTTGTGGAGGATAGATCATATGTGCTTTAACGCCTCAATCAACAAAGTGTATTGTTGACATATGTTATAAATTCTAAATATTCTTGTATCCTTCTTTAAGCTAATGAATCTCACCAAGTCCTTTGTATCTTTCCCTAGAGTTATGCACTTTAGTCTACAAGTCCTTTGTATCTTTCCCTAAGGTTGTGTGCCTTAGTTTGCAAGTCTTTTGGAAGTGAGCCTTGTTGTAACTTTTGTAAGAAGTGAGCTTCATATATTGTGAGTTAACTCTCACCATGGTTTTCACCTCATTAGGTTTTCCACGTAAATTTGGTGTTATCTTGTGCATGTGTTTTCTTTGTTTCAAATTTCATAGTTGTTGATCTAGTTAAGGGTTGAATTATTGTCTCTTTTATTGCTAAGGGTCACTAACCTTGTTAAGGGACTAAATTACTATATCTTTCTTTGGTTTTGATTTGTTTGAGGGTTTCTAATCTAGTAAATAAGTTTGAGTTTGCTAAAGGGCTTATGTTTTGAAAAGACCAATTCACCCCCCTCTTAGTCGCCAGTTGTGTTCAACAATACTAACATATGATTGGTTCATGGGTACAAATAATAATAACCAATTAAGAAATACTAGTTGCAATATGATAATTTCAAGTATTAATAATGATAAATTATCTTAATTTTATTAGTTGAGTCTATAAATATTATAGATTTAGGATATGAAATTTGATAAATAAATTAGAATACTTACTATTGTATGCAACAAGGTGTAACATGCCCAACTAAAATTTCTAAAATAAATGAATAATTTGACATTATGAATATAAATTTAAGACATAAATCCCATAGCTTTTTTCCAACATAGTAATTTCATGTCCATAAATTAAATAAAAAAAAAATTTGAATATATATTCATTTCCAAATGTCTATAGTTAATATACAAAGTTTGACTTGGCATTAAATCTACACATAGTCAATACAATAACTACATCAATGATACAAGTACATGAAATAGAAGTACATTGTAATTTCTATGTGACAGCTCACCTCCACTGGTGGACGAGAACAAGGTTGAGGTGCTTTTCCACTCAACCACGAAGTGATGCTTCCCCAAAATCCTATAGTCCATTGAAGAATACTTGACCCTACCTGTAAAACTTAGCAAGAGATACAGTTTGCAAGGTGGGATTTTTGTGTGCCTAACTACATGCATTTCTATCTATTGTTAGAACATGCAAGTTCCATGTTAGGTAAATAAAAGAAATAACAAAGAGAGGATAAATAATAAATAGCCTGTTCTCAAATAAAAATGACTACAAAGCTTGGCCAAGCTCCTGCTACAAATACAACTTAAATTAGATTTGTAAAAGTAAATCTACACTCTCTGGCACCCATTCCCAAAAGGTAGCTTTCCATAACAAAGGAGTATCCCTTCCTTCTAGACCATCTATTGGCATCATATTCCAGTGTGCTATAGTCTACCTTAGTACTTTGTATCATTCCATTTCGTCAATCATTGTATAAGTAATCCATTTAAAGTATGGTATATCCGTTCATCTATTCATCATATAACTATCTTTCCTTAATATTCATATTGCAATTCAAAACTATTCTATTTCTGCACCTCTTTCCATTGCAAATGAAATTAAATATCCATATTCAAATGAGTAAATTAAGATGAAATAAGAAGGTATACCGCATGTATGTGTATATGCATAAATGATGAGTTTATGCATGTGCACATATATGCATATTATTCACAGATTGCATATGCGTATACATTCTTAAGAATAATAAAAGTAAAATTCATTCAACATGCATATTTACAGACCAAGATACAATGATTTCTTCAGATACATAAATTTTGGTCTTATCTTTTATGTTTCAATTAACAACACGATGAAAAAAAAAAACCAAATTCAAAAGCATAACGAAAACCAGTATTAATCTTTTTTAATTATTAGTTTGAATTGCTTTGGAAAAACATAGCATTATCCTCTAATCATCTAGTTCTAGATAGACATCAAATCAATTATTTCTCTATGTCTAGTCAAAACATTGTGGTGTTCTACATTCTTTTCTTTAAACCACACATATATGCTTATCTAATAAAAGTAATGGGGTCAATTTGAATTAACTATGCTTTTGACTTGTATCCTTCACCTAATGTTTCATTGGTGTTGTCGGCCTCATGCCCGAGGCAATGATTTATCACTTGAAAAGTTACAGAGTATTTTCTACTGCTCGAATATGTATGATTCTTATACATGATCAAAGAGCATGCACACATGTGTATATATATGCCATCGAGAACTAAAGAGAAGAAATTCATAAGCTGCAAGGGTTTCATATACCCTTGGCCTTTAATGGTTGATATTCTATCTACCATAAATCAATATAACACATGCATTATTGTTTACAAAAATATTATGATAGTCGCAATAGAATGACATCATTCCTATCTATATTCTAAATGAAGCTTGATTGTTCATAACAAATGGAAATATTAGTATGTCACAGGGATACATTCCCCCATACGTATTTATTTATTTAAAAACTGACGTAATTCAATACAGATTTATACCAGACCAATAGCATTCATTCACACTATGCTTGAATAGGATGAGGTATGTCATCCATCAACCTGCAACATTGTTGGTGATATTATCTTCCCATTAACATACACATGGAGAAGAATGATATAGACCATTTTGAGTTGAGATTTACACTCAAATGGTCCATACGATTCGGCCCCATGAAATAGTATGCATACATATTAATGCAAACGTAGATATTATATGAATGGGTATCATGGGTGGTCAACACCAAAAATGGTGTTTCCACCTTAGACAACATATCGATGTTCTCAAGTTTAAAGGTAAAATAACATGTGGGCTAGAGCCTAAACATAGACCTTCTAGTCAATCATGCTTAGCATGTCATTACACACAGTGAAGGTTGGAAATGGGGTTTTCATTCCCCCAAAAATGGCTTGCTAAAATTCATAGCACATAATATGGAAAAAAACCCATGAGTATGAAAGAAATATAATAATAGGGTGCTCAATTTTCTAATAAGCTGAGATTTCCTAAGGAAAAATCGATTTACTTGAAGGAAAAATTCTAACAAGGCATCATTCTTACCTATTGATTACAGGATCAATGCTCTTTCCTCAATCAAATGGAAATGACTATTTCCCCTACTTTTTGTTCTTTTTTCCTTCTACTACTTTTTCCCTAATCCTTTTCTGGTTTTTTGCTTTATTGATTCCTCTAATTCAAAATTACCACTATCTCTATCCTTCGATTCCCTGTATTCTATTCTTGGAGTGCTCTTAACTCTCCATACCTCAACTATCTATCTGCCCTACTCCCCTATCACTGGCATTATCCATCCATTCCAATATCAAAGGGGTCAACATTAAGAAGGGGGATTATGTGAATAATTACTGTCATCACTCCTTACATACAATTTCTTAAGGAGTTCAAAATACAATTAAAAGAAAAGCTTATTATCTAAAATTTGATTTAATATAATTTCATATACATGTATGTATGTATGTATGTATGTATGTATGTATGTATGCATTATTTGTAATTATTTCTCTTACCAAGGATTTATTCTCTCAAATTATTTTAAAGGACCAATTATTCAATTCATTCTCTTATAAAGAAACAATATGTAAACAGTTATATTTTGCATTCCACTATTTTTTTCCTTTTTCTCTAAACATGAAAGTAACTTTGAAAAACAATGTAAGGCAACACAATTCCATGAATTTGTTTCTTTCATTTAAGTTATATACCTATTTATTCATTCAAGATTAATACAAGCAAGAATGATATTTTTTTTCATTTTCAAGACAAATGCAGATGTCATGGTCTACTCTAGTGTGTGAGATTCTAGATTCCAATCTTTCTTACAATTCATCATCTGGCTAAGCATCCCTTCCTCAACCATGTTCTCGTTCTTCAACCTATTCCTACATTCACATTCTTGCACTTGTAATTGTTCATCAATAACCTTTAACCACTAGCCATTATAAAATAATTCTCTTAAATCATAAATTTGCAAGAAAATCATTTTTTCAAATATTATTCCATTTATCAAATCCATAAATACTAAATGATAAATTCCATTTTTCAAATATTTCAATTAACTTAACATTACTAAATGCAATCAATGAAATTAAGATGTGACATCCTTCGCCACTAGGAAGAGACGTTGTCTTGATGTTTGGTCAAACAAAATTAATTTGTATATGTTCATTTCAACATCAAATCATATTGTTTCAAGCCAAAACATCATAACATACAAGTCCAAAATATTAAGCAACAATATATAATAAATTATCATTAGTCTATCTAAAAAATAAAATGAGGAAAGGAGTTTTCTATCTCCTTCACATCCTCCCATGTAGCACTTTCCTTAGAGTACTGATTCCATTAGACCTTGTATTGAAGAATGTCTCTATTTTGCAACTTGACGTTGCGTCTATCCAAAATTATAATGGGCTCCACCAACACCACTCCTAGATCCTCCACCTATAAATAATTCCAATCAAGTATATGAGATACATCTTGGTGGTATGACTTAAGCAAAAAAACATTAAACGCGTGATGGAGTCGGGCTAGAGCAAGCAGTAGAGCAAGTCTATATGCAATCAAATTGATAACTTCCAACACATCAAATGGGCCCATGTACCTCGGAACCAACTTGGATTATTTCCCAAAGGTAATAGAGCTCTTATGTGGCTTGAATCTTAAAAAGACCTTATCCCCAATTGCAAATTGTCTAAAGGTTCTATTTTTGTCAGCATAGCTCTTCTATCTATCTATCATTTCCTTCAATATGCTCTTGATGAGTATCATCTACTCTTCCATCTCTTTTAAAATTTTGGGACCCACTATGATCTTGTCTTTCAATCTATCCCAACTAATGGGAGTGTGACACTTTTTCCCATACAAGGCCTCAAAATATGTCATTCCTAAGGATGCATGATGGGAGTTATTATAAGCAAATTCTACCAATGGTAGATACTCTTCCCATTTATACTGTTGATCCATATAGTACATCCAAAGGAGATCTACTACCTGATTCACTCTCTCGGTTTGACTGTCAGTCTGAGGATGATAGGCTCAACTAAAATTTAGCTTACTCCCCATGGTTGCATTCAAGGTTGTTCAGAACCTTGATGTCATCCATGTATCTCTATTGGATATAATGGTCTCTAGCACTCCATGTAAGTGGAAGATCTCTTGGAAAAATTCTTGACCAAGGTCAACTATCCATCCTTAAGATTTCTTGGAATAAAATGTACCACCTTATTCAACTTATCAACTACTACTAGAATGACATCATGTATGTTCTTACTTAAGGGTAATGCCTACACAAATTCCATGTTGATCAGTTGCCATTTTTACTCAGGTATATCATGAGGATAAAGAATCCCTGTTGGATGCACATTCTCAACGCTAACTTGTTGACACTCCAAGCACCTAGCTACATATTCCACTACATCTTTCCTAAGCTTTGTCCAATAATACAAGGTTTTCAATTATGTGATCATCTTTGTAACTCCGAGGTGTCTTGAATATGGTGCATTGTGGACTTCTTCTGGGACCAGATTCTTAAGCTCTCTAAAATCTAGAATATGCATTTGCCTTCGATATTTTAAGATACCATCTGATTCAAACTCATGCCCATTGAATTGATGGTCTGATGGATTCTCTTCTAGAGCCTTTTTCACCCTCTCATAATTCTCATCTCCATGCAAGTGTTGCATCACCTGATGCCTTAAATTGGATCTCATAGAGGTCATGGCTACTAGATGAATTCTTCTACTAAGAGCATCTACCACTCTATTTTCCTTTCCTTTTATATACTCAATTCTGAAGTCATACTCACTAAGGAATTCTATCCATCTCCTCCACCATGTATTGAGATATATCATGAGGATAAAGAATCCCTATTGGATACACATGCTCAACGTTAATTCGTTGACACTCCAAGCTCCTATCATAGGACAAAGAATAAGGTATGACTTAACGTGCTCAACATTAAGTCATACTCACTAAGGAATTCTATCCATCTCCTCCACCATGCATTGAGGTATATCATGAGGATAAAGAATCCCTATTGGATGCACGTGCTCAATGTTAACTCGTTGACACTCCAAGCACCTAGCTACATATTCCACTATATCTTTCCCAAGCTTTGTCCAATAATACAAGGTTTTCAATTATGCAATCATCTTTGTAACTCTGAGGTGTCCTGAATATGGTGCATTGTGGACTTCTTCTAGGACCAGATTCCTAAGCTCTCTAGAATCTAGAATATGCATTTGCCTTCGGTATTTTAAGATACCATATGATTCAAACTCATGCCCATTGAATTGATGGTCTGATGAATTATCTTCTAGAGCCTTTTTCACCCTCTCATAATGCTCATCTCCATGCAAGTGTTGCATCACATGATGCCTTAAATTGGATCTCATAGAGGTCATGGATACTAGATGACTTCTTCTACTAAGAGCATTCTGCCACTCTATTTTCCTTTCCTTTTATATACTCAATTTTTAAGTCATACTCACTAAGGAATTTTATCCATCTCCTCCACTGTGCATTGAGGTTTGGTTGAGTGAAGATGTATCTCAATCCCAAAAGATCCATTTTGAGCTCAAATGAGTTCCCCAAAAGATAATTTCTCCATATTTGTAAGGCATGCACTATAGCTACTAATTCTAAGTCGTGTGGAATGTAATTCACTTTGTGTTATTTCAGATTCCTTGACTCATACGCCACTACTTTCCCATCTTGCATTAAAATTTCTCCAACACCATCTCCTAAAGCATCTGTGATCACTGAGAAATGACCATTGGGATTGGGTATAGTCAACATTGGGGCTATCACGAGGTTCTCCTTCAGGAGTTGGAAGGCTTGTTCACACTTCTTGGTCCACTCAAACCTTTTTCTTTTCTTTTGTAGTGAAGTTATTAGGGCTACTATTTGAGAGAACCCTTGCACATATTTCCTTTAATATCAAGAAAGTCCCATAAAGCTTAGCAACTCCATCACACTTTAAGGCATCAACCACTCCATGATTGCTTTTATCTTTTTAGGATCCACAAAGACTCCCTTAGCTGAAATAATGTGACCTAGGTAGTACACCTAGTCCTTATAAAACAAGCACTTGGATAGCTTTCCAAAATTCTTCTTCTCCCTCAGGCATTGTAAATCTATCCTCAAGTGCCATTCATTCTCCTCAATAGACTTGGAGTAAACCATAATTTCATCAGTAAATATTAGGAAAAATTCATCCAAATAGTCTTGGAACACACTATTCATAAGATTCATAAAATTTGTGTGTGCATTGATCAATCCAAACAGTGCAATGGTGAACTTGTAATGCCCATACCAAGTTCAGAAAGTGTCTTTGGAATATCTTCTTCATTTATTCTCAACTGATGATAACCAAATCGAAGATCTATTTTTTATAATACTAACACTCCCTTCATTTGATCAAATAGTTCATCAATCCTCGGGAGGGGATATCAATTTTTGGTGGTTGCCTTATTCAACATCCAATAATCAATACATAGATGCAAGGTTCCATCCTTCTTTTTCACAAAGATAACCAGTTCTCCCTAAGGTGACACATTGGGTCTAATAAGACCTTTGAGTAATAGCTCTTGTAACTGGGCTTTCAATTCATAAAGATCGATAGTGGTCATCATGTATAGTGCCTTAGAATGTGGTTAGGCTCCAGGTACTAGATCGATGGAGAAATCAAATTCTCGCTTTGGAGGCATCTTAGTGAGATCTTTTGGAAACACATCTCAGAATTGTCTAAGGATTGGATAATCATCTAGGTATGGTTTCTCATTGTCGAGTTCACTAAAATTCACAACATATATGACACAACCCTTCCTTTGAGCCCTCTTGAGCTACATAGATGAGATATGCCTAAGCTCTAGGGGTTTTTGTATCTAATGAACATCAACTGGGTATCCATAGTCATCTAGAAAATTCACCATCTTATCCTCACAATTTACAATGGATATTTGTTTAGTTCACTAGTCGATTCCCAAGATTACATCATATGATCTTAGAGGTGCCACATAAAGGTCAACCTAGGTTAGGAAATTGGGAAGTTCTAAGTTGCTGCAAAAGAAATAAATCTACTTCCCGCTCTGCTCAATTCCCATACTGAATTGACCATGAGTTTTCTAATTATCTAGGTCTAATGGGAAGCTTATAAATCATTCTAGGAACTAAAAAGCACTTAGTAGCTCCAATATCCATCAAGATAGAAACAGTTCAGCCATAGAGCTTACCCATCAATTGTATCGGAGAAGCTTGGTACTCTACTTTCCTATGATCTTGTGTTGTGGGGTCTATTGTTGGTTTCCTTCCTTCTATGACTTAGACTTCTAAGGGAAACTAGGTGCATAATAGTCTCCCCCACAAGTGAAATACCCATCTCATGGTATTTTTTTACCTCCATACCTATTCTCTTTTGAGTACCTCTGATTACTATTAAAGTTTTCATGTGTTTATTAGCCCTTTTATTCCTTATGCCTTGGTTTCATTCTTCCTTTTCTGGAGGGTCCCTTTCTCTTTTCAAATTTCTAATCTGATGGGACTTATTTCCCTTATGTCCATCACCCTTCTGATTTTTTTTTTTCTAAATTGAGGCTTGAAGTTTGAACCCTTGCAAAGGTTGGAAAATTGTTGCAACTTTTGTTCTTGCTTAATGGCCTTCTCAAAATTTTCTTCCATCATAAGGGGATTGTGGGGGTCTAACTTTTCTCCAATGTGGGCTCTCAATCCTAATATAAACTTTCAAATCCAAAAATGCTCATTAGATAGATATTGTGGTACATACTTGAGAAAATTGTTGAACTTCTCCCAATACTAAACTATAGTCAAGCCACCCTGAGTCAACTTTTGAAATTCAGTCATCTTTTTTTCAAAGAAAAGCTATGGTAGCCACCTCTTCCTAAAGTATTGGAGGAAAAAATCCCAAGTGATCTCCTCTAGTTGAATTCTCCCCTCTTCCTTCTCTTTGTCCCACCAAGTAACTACCTCTCCAGACAATTGATATGCAGCCCAAGCAGCCTTGGTTTTGTCTAATAGGTTGTGGAGCCCAAAGTATTTTTCCATTTCTATAATCCATGCCTTGGCTCCATCTCCAATGGCCTTGCCATCAAATTTCAATGGTGCTACCTTTTTAAGATCCTTCCCTAATTCTTCCTTAATTTGAGCCTAATTGGGATCCCCTTGGCCCCTTTCTCCTTGGTTGGGTACCTTGTTCCTAAGATTTCAATCTTCTTGCACCCCTCAAACCTCTGTTCCAAATGGTCCATTCAATATTCTTGTTGATTTAGGAGATCCAAGATTTGGTCTAGCCTCTTTCTCAACCCATTTCCCTATTCGCTACTACCCACTCCTTGTCTAGTGGTCACCATAATCACTCACACTTGACCTACGCCATAGTCACTTTTAGCATATATAAACACAAGGATTTTATGTTTAAAAAATTACATCTACCCAATGTTATATACAAAACATGTAATCTAAAAGAGATATAAACATTCATTCACATCAAGACAAGTCTTCAATTTTTGTGTCCTTTAACATAAAAAAAGACTTCATTTGTATTAGATATGGATTTAAATTGATCCTTATTTACAAAAAAAAAATCCATACTAAGCAGTCCCCTCATTATTGAAAAGAGGACACTCCTTTGGGTTCTCATTTGAATTTATATTATCCTTCTTGGGAGAGGTAGGGCATGCACGCAACCACTCCTCTTTTTTATTCAATAAAGGTGCATTAGGTTGACATGCTATTGGCCAATCTCTAAATGTGGAGGGTTTCTTAGTATTAGGAGTTCATTTGGACTCCTCAATATTTTTTCCTCTCTCCAACTTATGAGAACAAAATAAGACCTTGAGCTCTATCCTTTGCAACTATCAAATAATGAGCTATGGAAAAGTAGCAACATTAACCCTTTAGGTTATTATCGGTAGGTTTTCTCATTGAAACATGCATGAATGGACCCAAATGTTCATCTTGTCATGTAAATATTCTTACAAATACAAACTCTCCATCAATTTTATAGGGACAACAATATGCAAGGTGTCTACAATATTGCAAAACCATTCTTTAGTTTTCACTCTCCTTTTTAAATCACCCAAAAATAGTGAATGCATAGTATTTTGTGAATGTTGCTCCTCAAATAACTCGTTGTTCACTACCTTTTGGAATATCATACAAATCTCGCTTACAAGCTGCAACATACATATCAAAATGTACTCCCAAAGTAAAGGAAACCTATTGTGGCAGACCATTTCACATCACTATTTTCTTGACAAGTTTTCTCCTTGTGACAACTAGTACAATAAATGAATGTATACTATCCTTTACCTTTTATGATCTTAAAATGTTCTCTCATCTTTCTCACATTTTGAAAGAATTATTGTATCATCAATATTCCTATTGTTTTCAATGCTCTATCATATGCAAATTTTCTTTTGAAGTGACTATCCTCAGCCTTCAAATTTCCCTTTTTCATTATTTGTGCACCTCTTCAAACATTTTTAATGCAAAATTATCCACACTTTTCAATACCACTGAATTTTATATGGAATTTCCCTTTGTAATCACTTAAGTTTTCTAAGTATCAAGATGCAATAATTATTCATTGATGACCAATGTGTTGTCTCTCCTCTTGAAACCATCTCCTCAAACTTGGCAGATAGAAAACATGACAAGATATTAGAAACTAATCAACAAACTTTAATGCAAGTGTTAATGAGGATATATTAAGGACATGCTTATAAGCATTTGACCCTTTTTCCTTTGATAGTCAGACATACAAAAGCCAAAGAACCTATATTTTATCACCCCTAAACCTTGTCCCTTACTCATTGTCTTCTCATAACTTTGCAGGTCTAAAACTATCTTCTCAAAATTATCCTATGACTACCTCTTGTGGCTTTGCCTCAGACCATCTTCCAAGGGAGTATCTTTTGGAACTGCACTAACTAGATATACCTAAGGAAGTCAGTGAACCTACTAAAGTCAATATATATGTTATGTTTTTGTTGGAAAAAAAAGGACAGACAACTAAGAGGGGGAGGTGAATCAGTTGTCACAGAATAATTAAATTTTCAAACTTAACTTAATCTCAAATCTGATGAATAAGCAATTAACCATGAACAATTAACACATTAGAGAGACAGAGAACACCAAGATTTTTTACATGGAAACCCTGTTAGGGGAAAAACCACGATGGATGTTAGTCCACAAGATTATACCCTGTTAAAAGTATAATGAAATCAATAAAGGGGAATGCACATGCATTCAAGCACACTGCCTAGAACTCACTGCTCAATTGCAGAAGGGGCTCACTTCCCAACAATAAAAAATAGGATTAAAATCCAAAGAGTATAAACTGAGAAAATATCTTCTACACAAGCCTGATTATAGTTCCAATTAAGTACAAAAAACTCCTTCACAAACTACTTCACACTTTGCTCAATCTTCTTCACACTCTGCTCTACAATCGAATGATATTCGCACATACACACATAAGAGCACACCTAGCACATGGAGGACCTTTTACACACAACACCGATGAAACAATTTCTCTTATATATCCGCTACATGAGATTTCATCAATAACTTAGTCGGCCAAGAAAATAAAACATATTTTCAATGTCGGCCCAAATTTACAAATAAATTTTAAAATGTGAATCCACAAAGGTTAGCCACAACATAGTGGGGACCCAAATTAACAACTCCAACACAAAAGGACTTCAATTAATTTCACCTCAAAGATCCACAACACACTACCACCAACATGTCGGCTAAGAACAAGAAAAATCGAACATACACAGGAAAAAATTCTAACCTCAAGCACACCGATCAATTTGGACGTACCACAAAGATAAAGCATGATCTAGAAACATCTGAGAGCATGAAGAAACAATACATAAACATCCATAGCAACTGAGATTTCCAGAATCACACAAACTTCACTTAGGAGCATTGACAGATACCACAGAAATATTGTTAGACCACAACATGATCAAATCTATACATGGACCTCTAAAACTTCTGGTAGATGATCTAGATACAATCAAAAGAAAACCCTTTAGTCCACAGTAGCTGACCCTCAATGTAGAGAAAAAGACCCCTTCATGACCTACACAGTTCCACTAAGAGCTTGTAATACTTTCTTTTACAATTTTCTCAATATCATCGACATATACAACCTCTAATACACGAAATTCTAATAGTATTGACATCAATGTCAAACACATATCAGCAACACATCCGCAACATCCAACAATCTCCCCCTTTGGCATTGGTGGCAACACATGATGTGAAAAATAAGATCAACCCAACACACTTTCTTTCCCTTTGGTTCTGACTCTTCTCAATTTATCTTCGACCCTTAAAAGGATTTTTCACTTTGCACTTCTCCTCCTTTGAAATCAATGGAAAAGGTAACCATCACCTTTCCATACACATGCTCTAAACCATATATCTGTACATCTAACTACTCCCCCTAAGTAGTAGCCACAAACACATCAATATGGATCAAAATATAGCAATGTAGCTCACATATTGATGCAATTAAATGCATCTCTTAGTTCTTATCAAGAGGGGTAATTACCCCTAGAATTCCTCTGAAATACTCAAAAGTATCCTTTGGCAATGACAGTAAAGATGTTTGTAATTTGCTCTTTGGTAGGCACATACTCCAATCTGACTTCTTTCTCATTCATTTTCTCCCTCAAGAAGTGAAACTTGATTGATATATGTTTAGTCTTAGAGTGTAGTACCTGATTCTTTGAAATATTTATTGCACTTGAATTGTCACAGTATATGGCAATAGGCTCTTCATATATCACCTTGATATCTTTCAACATTTGTTTCATCCATATCACTTGAGTACAATTGTTTGCAGTAGCAATATATTATGATTTAGCAATAGATAGAGAAATGGAATTTTTCTTTTTGCTCAACTAGGACACTAGCTTATTTCCTAGTAAGAAAGCACCACCACTAGTATTTTTCCTGTCATCCACATCTCCAACCCAATCTACATCAGGATATGCACTAAAATTGAGATCATCATCCTTTGGATACCAAAGTCCAAAGTCAACTGTTCCTTTTAGATATATGAAGATTCTCTTAACAACAATCACATGTGATTCTTTTGGATCAACCTGAAATTTGGCAACCTTACATATAGCATTCATAATATCTAGTATATTATGGGTTAAATAAAGCAATCCACTGATCATTGACTTGTATCTAGTTTGATTCACCTTAGGAGAATCATAATTCTATGTTAGCTTACATTCGGTCACCATGGGAGTACCAACAGGGTTTGAATCTTCCATCCCAAATTCTTTAGTAGCTCTCTCACATATTTGGACTGAGATATGAAAATTCCCTTGTCTAACTGGGTCACTTGCAATCCTAGAAAGAACCTCATCTCTCCAATCATACTCATCTCAAATTCATCCATCATCTCATCAGCAAACTTCATACATAGATTATCATCTCCTCCAAAAATGATGTCATCAACAAAGAATTCTATAATTAACTCTTTATCATGATCCGATTTGAAATATAAGTTGCTATCAATAGTACCTTTAGTGAATCCAAGCTTTAGTAAGAATTTTTCCAATCTAGCATACAAGGCTTTCGGGGATTACTTAAGTCCATATAGAGATTTCTTTATGTGGAAAACCATATCTTCCTTGTTAGTTAGCTGAAATCCATCCAGTTGTTCAATGTATACTTCTTCTTCTACTTCTCCATTCAGAAATGTTGACTTCACATCCATTTGATAGACTTTGTAGTCCTTGTATGTAGCATAAGCAAGAAATAATCTAACAACTTCAATTTTGGCAACAGGGGAAAAAATTTCTTCAAAATCAACACCTTCCATTTGAGAATACCCTTTACATACCAGTCTTGCTTTATTCTAGACCACTTCACCTTGTTCATTCAGCTTGTTCTAAAACACCCGTTTACTACCAATCACTTTTTTTTTCTTTAGGTCTGGGAACTAGTATCCATGTGTCATTATTTTCAATTTGTGTCAGCTCTTCCTTCATAGCTTCCATCCAATGTTCATCTTGGCAAGCATCAATGACATTTTTAGGTTCAATCTTGGAAATCAGGCAGTACTCTTCTACAATCTTTCTTCTAGTTTGCACTCATTTATTCTTATCTCCTATAATTTGGCTTTCAGAATGGTTTAGCTTTACATACCTTGGAGTTTTGGAATTTTCTTGAACTTTTGATTCTTCTAGTCTTCCTTCTGCACTTGCACTTGTCTCTACTTCCTAACTACCTTAATTTACCAAAATGAATTGAGGTTGCTTTACTAGAACAACTAGAACATATGGCACAATTTGAAGTTGATTATGTGTCTGAAAATTATTCCCTTTGTTTGTGTTGTCCTCATCTAAATCATATCCACAATATCTAGATGATTTGACAAAATCCTCATCAAATCTAACATTTTCACTCTCAATCATCTTTCTTAGTCTTCTGTTATAGCATCAATAGGCCTTGCTCTTAGTAGAGTAACCTAAAAAGATTTCGTCATCGATTCTTACATCAAACTTGCCTATATCATCATCTCTCTTGATATAACATTTGCTTCCAAAGATCTTGAAATACTTAATAGTAGGCTCGTAACCAAACCATAGCTCAAAAGGGGTCTTAACAGAATTTCCATTAACATTTACCCGATTTAAAGTTTACACAACAGTTCTTATAGCTTCACTTCAATAGCTCTGGGGGACATTTCCTTCTATCATCATTGTTCTAGCAACATCCAAAATTGTTCTATTCTTTCTTTCTACAACTCCATTTTGTTGAGGGGTTCAAGGAGCAGATAACTCTCTTCTAATTCCATATTCTTCACAAAAAGAGTTGAACTCCCTGGAGGTGAACTCACCACCTTTGTCAAATCTCAAACACTTAATTTTTAGAACTTTCTCATTTTCTTCCATAGCCTTGAAATTTTTGAACTTTTCCAATGCTTCACATTTTTCTCTTAAGAAGGAAACCCATATCATTCTAGAGTAATCATCAATAATCAACATAAAGTACCTTTCTCCATGAATCCTTTTGACTCTGGAGGGACAACAGAGGTCAGTATGTAGCAGCTCCAGCAAGTCATTTGAATGAAACTATTTTCTCTAGAAGGAGACTCTAGTCTATTTACCCATCTAACATTCCTTACAAATTGTGTTAGTGGGCTTCACTAACTTAGGTAGATCTCTTACTACTTGAGTGGAACTTACCTTGACAATGTTATCAAAATTTACATGACATAGCCTCCTATGCCACAACCAACTTTCATCTACTTAAGAAATTAAACAACTCCCATTAGTAGTATTTAGGTGAAAAATATTACCTTTTGTCTATTTACCAATAGCAATCATATTGCCAAAACTTCCATGTATCTTGCATCTTCCATCTTTGAATTGTAGATCATAGCCTTCGCCCACCATTTATCCAACATTCAAAATATTGTGCTTCAATCCTTCAACATAAAGAACATCATCAGTGTTATCCTTACCACCAAGACAAATAGAACCTCTTCCATGAATCACACCAGCATTGTTGTCTCCAAATCTTACAATACCACCATCATATTTCTCTAGACTAGCAAATTTGTTTTTATCACCAGTCATATGATGTGAACATCCACTGTCAATAACCCACTCATCCTTTTCTTCAACTTGGACTGCAAGAGCTTTCTCATCTTTAGTAGATTCAGTAGCCACGGGGATATTTTCAACGGTAGCAATGAAAACCCATTCATCTTCATTTCTGGTATCCTTATCAGACTCATCATCAGTCACTCCTTCAACAAAATAACATTTCTTTTGGAATTAGGCTTAGTTCTATGAAATATTTCAAGAAATCTTGATGCAAAATGACCTATTTTACTACATGAAAAACATTTAATAGGTAACACTCCTTCATGCTTACCTTTTCCTCTGCCTTCTTTCTTTACAATCAGTGCTTTCGATTCTGCTAGCTCTCTTTCTTTATCTTCAAGCTATTTTAGTTTGTCATCATACTTGGATATCTTTTTGGGCCATTCTCTTGGACCATATCTTTGCTTGTTACTTCCAGATATACTATCCTTGAATGTTGATTTAGTTTTCAGAACAAATTCACCAAATTCATTTAATTCAAAAGAAGCAAGCTTACCAACCAGCGTGTCTCTTGACATCTTTGTTACTGATCTGAGTTCTTCAATGGTGTGGGCATTCACTTTGTAGGAGGGAGGCAAGGATCTAAGTATCTTAGCCATAATTTCATCATCATCCAAAGAACCACCAACACATGTAATACCCATCACGATTTCATCTACTCTTTGCATAACAGAAGTGATATTTTCATCTTCACCCATCTTCAAATTCTCATACTTTCCTTTTAAACTCTATATCTTAGCCATCTTCACCTATGCATATCCTTCATACAAAGTTTCCAACTTCATCCAAATCTCATGAGTTGTCTATAGTCCTACCACATTAGTCATCTCTGAATCTGTCAGAGCACTCACCAAAGCTTCAATAGCCCTAATATTGTTTTCAACATCTTTAATATCATCAGTAGTGGAGGGACCATTCTAAGGAATAACATATGGATCTTTTGCAATCTTCCAGTAGGCTTCACCAATACACCTTAGGTAACATTGCATCCTAATTGTCCACAGTGATTAGTTAGTTCCATCAAATCTTGGATTGTCCTTGTTGAATTTTTCCATCTCAAATCACCTCAAGCTTTTAGAATTCTTCAGAGGAACCTGCTCTAATACCAATTGTTGGGAAAAAAAAGATAGACAACTAGGGGGTGAATTAGTTGTCATAGAATAATAAAATTTTTAAAATTTACTTAACTTAATCTCAGATCTAATGAATAAGCAATTAACCATGAACAATTAACACATCAGAGAGATAGAGAACACCAAGATTTTTTATGTGGAAACCCTGTTAGAGGAAAAACCATGGTGGATGTTAGTCCACAAGATTATACCCAAAAGTATAATGAAATCAATAAAGTGCACATGCATTCAAGCACACTACCTAGAGCTCACTGCTCAATTACAGAAGGGACTCACTGCCCAACAATATAGAAGATGATTAAAATCCAAAGGGTATTTTTGATGTGTTTTTTATGCATGTCTCAACACAGGTAATGCATAGGTGCATCACCTCTCTTGAAAGACAGTCTTCCACAATCAGATTGTAGAACACTATCCCAAGGTCTCTAATATCAGGTATTAACAATGCTTGGAATACCTCAATTGATTTATGTGATTTGTTGGAATCACAAGACAAACTTATGAATGAGTCACAAAGTGGGGAAGTTGGATCTGCAAAAGGAGTTCTTAGGATGGGAGAGTTGTGTGTTTGTTGTAGGTTCAAACAGTAGTCTAGAACTCCATTTTATCATTGGATTGAGCTTTACAATGTGCAATGAACCTTTCCTAAGGTTACTTATTAAAAAAAAAGGAAAAATGGAAGAGAAGAGAGGAGGTTCCTAGATCTGATACTATGAATGAACAGTGATCATGGGGGCTGCTACAGTAGAAAAACTCCCTAAACTAGATTTTGTTTGGCCAAGAGGAACCTATAGTTACACAAAACTAGTGCAATCTCCTAAGGTCTACAAATTTTTATATTGCACATACACATCATGAACATGCAATTGAACTAGGTTTCAATAATGACAAAAAAAAAAGCCTAGGCTAACTTTGCAAAACAACTTTTCATCAACAAGTGCTAAAAGTATTGTCGGAAAGCTCATCAAATACCATAACAAAAATTTCCATTATCACTTCCATTCAAGAATCTACAACTAAAACTAATATGGAAGGTAGAACCATGCACACATAATGAGAAAACTCAAAAGAAACACCCATAAATCATGCAATGTAGCTTTCTGTTGCTACATAATGCCTTTACACCAGCTCTCCAACCATTTACAAATGAGGGGAAGACCCCTATTTATAGTTTTCCAAAGCCCAAATGGATGGCCAAGATCAATTCACAATGAGTGGCTCAGATTTTCTTACATTAGGGTTTCACATACCCCACAATATTCAACAATTTAAAATGCATCTTTTTCTTGTCCCTATTTTGACTTGTAATGCCCAGGTGTTGTAGTAGTTTTGTCATTTTGTAAATTCCCTTTTCACTATAGTTGAATTGCTTGAAGGCTTACCCTTCCTATTTGATGGACATGTAACATTGTTCATTGGATCAAGCGGGCTCCATTTACAGATTTGCATCATTGTGGGACAATTTAGCCGCCTCTTAATTTGACGAGGTAGGACTTGATGGATCACGATTGTTTGATAAGATATGACACAGTCCCCCCTTGCCTATAATTCTTGATAGATAGCTCATTGTCTTCTTAGCATTAGCCTTCTGGTGTTGATGGTTTAAGTCTTTGCTTTCTTATGGAAATTGGGCCTTCTTTGGCATATCAAGCAGGTTCCTTTGATATCTTCAGTCCCTTCTTTGTGCCCTTCATATGTGAATCTTCATGATATAGGACCTATTAACCTTGTCTCATTCAGTGTGCCTTTGTATGTAGGTCATCTGAATTAGCCTGGGTTTATATTACCTTCCTCATGTAAGCCTGCCTGCATATAGAGAAAATTAGGATCAAGAGAAATCATTAGAATTCAATTATAAAAGTTAATTATATCTCATGGATTGCTCATGAAGTGGCCAGATTACATTTCCCCTTTTTTCCCTAGAATAATTTCATGCCAACCCATTATTAAGTAGCCTATGATCCACTACAATAGTCCTTAAGATCGAAAGGATATCTATCATCATGGTACTCAACTATATTTTCAATAAGGAGGGAATGTCCCCAGAGGCGCCGCAACCCATATTATTTTCCATCGTCAGACCAAAGAGGGCGGAAAGCCATCATAGAAGCTCCATTTGGAAATGGCTTTGAAGTTGCGACTTCCACTGAGACAAGCCTTGTTTGCTACTACACCCCCTATAAACCAAATCCTAGTCCACTTCATCAGACCTATCTGTCATATTTCAATCTTTGGTATTACCTCGGTCGCTAACCTTCCTATTCCTAATTCAATTGATATATTCATCTGTTGCTCCAAATCTCATGAATTTTGGATTAACTACCACCATTTTTAGGAAGCAAAAACTTGCTTAAGAGTGCCCAAGATGGTGAGGATAGTTGTGAAAGAAACACATGCGGTGGGGCGAAGGCGAGTGGAACGATGCAGGAAGATGGTAGGAAAATGTCATGGTTAACGACAGAAGGCATTATGGCATCACTGGCACCAGGACCCATATGGGATATTGTTGTCAGGCCAAGAAGCACAGGAAGCTATAGTTGGAATTCTATAAGGAAACAATGCCTTCTTGGCAGCAACCCGCAAGGAGTCACCCGATGAAGAATCAAAGCTCGGGCTCTAGCCCAACCATGGATGCGGGGAGATATATGTGGGAAGGTGTGATGGGATGGTTGCTGAGAACAGTGAAGGTGGGATGGAGTTCCACATAAGGCAGCCCACATCATCAGGTCTACAGGATCCTTGGTATGAGTTATACATTCATCATTGGCCAAACGAAAGTAGTGAGGTTGGGACCCACATGGTGGGTGTTGGGATAGGGTCAGAAGTTAGAAGTGGCAAAGGCAAGACGGCTACCTGCACTAGAATGTCTGCATGCTTCCTCCCTTTACTTAGCAGTTTTCAATGGGGGGCAAGGAAAGCATCGGGGCCCACTCACATCATTCTTTACTCCTTTAGGGTAACTCTCCATACTTAGTCAGATTTTGCACTTACTAGAAGTGGAGCTAGGAGAGAATCAGGGACAAGAAGCTTCCTAACGTAGGAAAGGTCGAGTTTGAAATAGGAATGGGATCTAAACAGAATCTAAACCTAGAACCAACTAGTGGTCCCAAGTTCATCCCCCACTCTGGTTCCGTCGATTCATCACTAACATCAAGTGATTCATCAGGAATATTCAAACACATTAGATGTAGAAGATCCCCCAAACATAAACAACATGATCAAAACAAACAGGAGGAGACAAAGAAAACAAATGGAGAGCAGAAGAAACGACAAAGGGAAGAGAAGGGAAAGGGGAAGGGGGAAGGAAGGAAAAAAAAAAAAAAAATTGCAAAGTTCTGAGTTTATTTTCCACCCCGATCTCAAACCCACAAAAAGGAACAAAAACTGAACGGAAGACGAAACCGGGGCCGAAACCTGGACAAGACACCAAATGAGGACACAACACAAAGGAGAAAAGTGGAAAGGGGGAATGCAACGAGAGCAGAGGTGGAATGCAACGAGAGCGGAGGTGAAACACAACGAGAGTGGAGGTGGAACACAACGTGAGGGTAGGTGGAACACAATGAAAGCAAAGGCAGAACACAATGAGAGTGGAGGAGGAATGCAACAAGAGTGAAGGAGGAACACAATGAGAGCGGAACACAACAAGAGTGGAGGCGGAACACAATGAGAGCAGAGGTAGAACACAACAAGAGTGGAGGAGGAACATAACGAGAGCATAGGAACCAAAATGAGACGAAGGCAGAACCAAAACGAGACTCAAAACCTTTTGCAAAGTTTTGAATTCAGTTACCACCCTGATTCCACTTCTGATGAAAGGAAAGGAAACGAAGGAAAAAGGAAAACCAAAGAAGACCTAAGGGAGGAAACCAACCCAAAGGAAAAACACAAGAAAAACAACAAAGAAAACAAGAAGACAAGAAGCAAAGCTGGAACCAGAATGAAAACTGAACCAAGAACTTTCTGAAGGATTTGGGTCCAATTTCATCCTGTGCCCCAAACCTACAAAGCAAAGGAGAAAAGGTCTTAGGAGGAAAAGGACAAATCCTAAGACCCAAACAAAAAACCAAGGACAAACAAAATACAAGGGGGACCCACTCCTTGAGATGACATCCTTAAGACTCCTTGACCACTTGGAACTCAAAATAAGAAAATTTCTAAGTTCATCCTGAACTATCTCATTTGTCGATATGGTGTTCCACAAGCCATTATCTCAGATAATGGGACACCATTCAAGAATTAGGAAGTTTGTGACTTATGCAAAAAATTCAAAATCCAACATCGCTTCTCCACCCCATACTATCCCCAAGGTAATGGCCAAGCAGAAGCTACAAATAAAACTATTCTAAAAATCCTCAAGAAAATAGTCAATGACGTAGGTCATGACTAGAATTTGTAGCTTAATCCCACCCTCTAGGCCTATTGAACCAACATCCACACACCACCAGCGCCACCCCTTTCTCCCTGGTCTATGGATCAGAAGCAGTACTCCCCATTGAGATCGAGATCCCATCACTCAGGATTTCACTGCAAAACCTCATCACGGATGAAGACTACCAAGTGTCAAGATTGAATGAGTTGGAGCTACTGGATGAGTGACAAATAGATGCTTTGAATCATTACAAGTCTATTAGAATAGACTCAAAAGGAGCTATAATAATAAAATCAAAAGTAGGACATTCCAAGTCAAAGAATTGGTATTAAAAGAGAACTAGAAGAATGTCCCAAACACAAGCAGTAAAGGAAAATTTGAACCTAATTGGTTAGGACCATTCGTTATCACAAGTTATAAGTTAGGGGCATATCATTTATCAACACCCAAATGGGAACCTCTACAAGAACCCATGAATAGCTCTCATCTCAAAAAGTTTTATGCCTAAATCTTTCAAGGTATAGAACCAAAAATCAAAAAAATCAAAAAATGTCCTGAAAAAATGGTTACTTCGGCGAAAACCTAGAAAATAGGCATCTTGGTAACAACAAAAAAAAAGAAAAAAATCCAAAAAATTAGAAAAAGGATTGAAAATAGTAAAGAGAAAAAATCTTCCTCTAGTGAAAACTACTTCGGTGGCACTTTGGGTAAGCACCTTGGTGAAAACCTGGAAAATAGGCACCTTGTGTAAATAAGCACTTTCCATCCACCAGGATCTTTATGGCTTTTTCTACATCCATCTCACTTCCATCATCCATCGCATTCATCACTCATCCACTTGCATCTGCACCATAGCTTGGTCCTGTGTTCGTATCATGATTCCCCCTAGTACTACTTGGTTCATCCTAAAGGTCAGTTTGTCCTGCCTTTCTTAGGGTATTCTATTGCATCATGTTGGGGGTATGTTCTCATTCGATCGGATTCATGTATATCCTTAAAATCAAAAAATTAGAAAATCCAAAAACATCAAACTATCAAAAAATCCAAAAACATTCAAAACATATCAAAAAATCCAAAAATAGGTCAAAAGTCAGTCAAAAATCCAAAAACAAAGTCATCTTGTCAAACTACATCATCTTTGAGCTTTAACGTAGGCAAGTTTGATCTTTGATCATCCCTCAAGACACTTAGGTTAGTCCTTTAGGAGACTGTCATAATAAACTGGCATTTCATCATGTATATCTTCATCTATAAATTGGTCAAGTCATCAATCGAACTACGTGGTCTCTGCGTATATAACATAGGCAAGGCTAATCTGTTGATCAACCCCCGAGGCCCCTAGGATAGGTCTTTAGGTTAGTCTCTTGGTCAAAATCTCAGAAAATCCCAAAACATTTGAAAAACAAAAAATCCAAAAACAATCATAAAATCTCGAAAAACCCCAAAACATTGGAAAATCAAAAATCAAAACATTTGAAAATCTCAAAAAATACCAAAATAAGCCTCAAAACATTGCAAAATGTCAAAAACATCCAAATATTTGAAAAAATCCATCCATCTCATCTCACTTGCACCCGCAATAACATCACTCATAATAAACAATCGTCATCCTCAATCTTTGGTAAGACAATTAGAAACAAGTCTAGCAGATCAAAAATGAAAACTCAAAACGTTAAGTCTTAGGTCTAAGTCAATGCATAAACAAGTTGGTCATCTCTTTGTATCAATAACTCATCATCCGAATTGGTCCCATATCAATCATCATTTAGAATGCTTTGGATAAACGAAATGACGTGCCACCATCCACTAACATGTCCTAGGATGAATCCTTCCTATAATGGGCATTATCTTTTGGAAATCATTTTGGCTCTTATCCTTCAAAACACATCTTCTTTTGGTTAGCGATATTGAAGAGTGTTAGCTTGTTTGTTTAATTTTTCTTTATCTTTTGGCTTATCTTATTTGTGTTCATTCCAAGGACTTCTTGATGATATCCCAATAGAGGATTTAGAGAAATAGGAATGAGGCAATGATCATTGTATTTTTTTCTGCTATGTTTGTTGGATGTGCTTGTAATATAACCTTGGAAAATACTTGCTTTGTTAGGTATGTATAGAGGAGGTATTGGATAACTTGTTGACTATTGCATTGAAAGGTTTACCTTTCCGTGTTTTGGTCCAAGGTGTTTGAAACATCCAAAGTGCATCCTAGCAAGGTTTTCGTATGTTAGGTGTGAGCAAGGATACTCCTATCTGCTTGTCAAGTCAAAGTCCATCACACTAGTTACAACGCCATCCTGGCTTTCTATAACTTGATGCATCGTATCATGTGTGTTATCAAACATAAGGAAATTGGCCCTTTGAAAATCCCAATTCCTTGGCAAGAAATCATCATCATCATCATCATTTGCATTTGCATCATCTTGTGTCTTGTTGAAATGACTTCTCTTCTTGCTCACCACACTAACAAGGTACTATGACAATTGATCATCACCATCATCGTCGCCATCATCATCAATCCTACATCCATAAATCATTAGCATATTGCATCAACATATCATATAGGAGACATATACATTACATTTCCATCATCATATATAAACATGTTATTACAAGCATCTTTATAAATAAGCACATCCATTTTATTGAATCTCATCCATTACATTGCATAACATTGCATTTATTACATAAATCATCACATAACATTCATTTGCATAAGAATTTCATAATCATTTCACCATTATCACATAATGCATAATCATAAACAATAGGTATATAAGCATTATAAATAATTCATTTGCATACATCCTTGCATAACATCATAACGTCATCTCACACATTACGTTCATTTTGCATAAAACATCATCATATCATTACATCATATTAAATGCATCACATACAACACCATTTAATATGTTTAGGATAATAACAAGCATCTTAAAAAACCATTTGATTTACATCATATCATGCCCATCGCATTCACATTACATCATCCATTTCATCTCAAAAAAAGCATCATAAATCATTCATTGATCATTCCACATAAGCATAAATGTACAAAATTCATTACATACAAAGCGTATATGTATCCATAATCATTTCATTTATAAACATAAGTCACATATCATTTCGTATGTACACCATAGATCATATCATTTTGCATATTACAATCCATATCACATATCACATCATCATTTGCATCAACATAAATAGATAATCATATAGACAAAATCATTGCACATCACATAAATACATCTGCATATCATAAGGCGGCATAATATATATCTATTAGTCATAATCATAATGCATACATCATCAGAAATAAATGCATCCATAAATCCATCATATACCATCAAATAGCATCATATAAGCATCATATAACATCATTTCACAACATATAGAAGTAGAACCATGCCTGCATAAATAAAGGGAACACATCACATCTCATCAAAATCATCATTGGCTCATATATATATATATATCATCAATAATGCAACTTTCATAGTACAAAGAATAAATTGGATCAGTGTACATGTATGTCAATCAATACAAAAGGCCCATCGGGCTATCAAAAAGGAGCCCATAAGGCACAAAAAGTATCATAGCATCCAGATCATGCTCTGTCCCCGTGAATGCTTCCCTCGCCTCTGTCATGGTGACCCTTTGCTGGTCTATAGTTGGTCTATTGTGACTACTCTGGGACTCATTCTCCTCTAGGTACGACCTCATGATAATGCCTCCAATAGTACTTAGCCTCTCGGATGGCATCCCTGGAGGACCGAACAGACACTGTACCCTAGGAGGAGGAGGTTGCCATGCTCTCTAGCTGTTGTCTCCTGCCTAGCTCTGTGGCTACCTGTAGCTCTGCTGAATGGCCTGGTCCCTCTCGATCCTAAGCTACTCTCTCTCAACCCTAGCCTATTCTCTCTCAACTGTAACAGTCTGTACCTGGACCTGTAACTGCGCAATCAACACATCTTGAGGATCTAACTATCCTGTTGGATGTACCTGTGGCTGCACCTGAGGTTGATCCTCGCCCCATGGTGATACACCTGGTGGAGCCTACTGCTGGTCTAGCATCGAAACATCTCCCTTCCTTGGCTAAACTGGTGATGCAATTGGCTGATCCTGTCGAACATCAACCCTCCATCCTCATCTACCCCCTCTCCGCTGATCTGAAACTACAAATAAAATATTCAACCGAAGCAGAGGCCGGAACCAATCCCTATAGGCCTCTATCGTGCCTGGATCTGCGAGTCCCTGATCGTAGGCCCATGGTTGAGCTACCAACTACCTGAAGCTGTCAACCACCTCTGAAGTAGGAATGTACTACCCCCATGAAACATGTGTCATGGTGCAGGCAAAGACAACTATGTAATCATCATCAAGGCAATCCTGTGGCTCGCCAAACTGACGCTACACATGCCTAGAAGTGTACCTCTCAATCATGGTGTGCTCTCGCCCCTACATGAACTGGTCCTAGTGGCAATAAAAAAATTGATTAGCATCATTGTCCCATTCAGGCCGACCAAGGTATGGTCACTAGGTGAAAACCTGCATCTCATCAAGAACCCTCCTCCAGTAGGGGATCCCATGCTCACTGATGTGTGTAAAGGACACACCACCTCTATAGCGCCACATGAGGGGATCATCTAGCAACATCAAAACTGAAACAACGCGTGGAAATAGCATAGCAATGTGCTCCCATGCCTAGACATGAAGAAGAGTCACCCCTACTCTGAATGCTCTACCCTCCATGTAGATGTACTCATGGAGATATCCGTATAAGGAAGCTAGAAGAACCGACCCCCAGGAAAAATGAACTAGCCTGTCTCGAACCATCCGCTCCTAGCAATATCCCCAGTTGGGACTGAAGTATTAGCCTCATCTGTTAGGGGCAATGAGACCCGAAATGATGGCTGCAATCACCTAGCGGTAGGGAGGTGTTGGGATCCTATGCCACTTGAGCTCTATCTACCCCTAACAAAAGATAATCTCATTTGTGGTGAGGACTCTATAGCAGGCCTTGTGCCCCTCGTCCATCTCAAAAATCGCTTGGCGACCCTAAATTGGCAATCTCAAAATATGCCAAATGTCCTCTAACGTGATGGTGTCCTCGCCAATGGGAAGATGAAATGAAGAGGTCTCGTTGTGCCATCTCTCGGCCAACACTGACATCATCCCTAGGTGAGTGCGAATGGGTGCTGCATATGCAACGTACCATAACCCCACAATCTGGAGTCGATCCTGGTCCTTGTCGCTTAGGTCCCACAAATAGCTAGCTAAATCCTGCAACCTATGCTCTTGAGAGTAGAGCTCCCTCATCGCATCCTGCATTAAGGAAGGTCACCATGTTAATTTTTTTGAAAAATTCTCCATTGTGCATTCAAAAAACTTCTCCAGGGGTGCAACCCGTGAAGGCGTCATAGTTTGATTTGTAATCAAACTTCGACACTAGGGCTTAAAAGAGAAAAATTGCATCACTGTGATGCACTTTCTCATTCAGCGACACACTTTGGGAAAAATTGGGACCACCTTGTTGCACTTTTCAAATCCCCCCGCTAGCCCCGAGCTTAGCGTCAAAATTTTCAAACTCCAAACTGTACCACCACAACGCTATTTAGCACCGCATAGCACAATTTGATTTTTGAGTGGCACCATATAGCACTGTTGTAGACTGACCGACCTTTAAAATCATTAAATGAAAGCAATAAATGAAAAAAAAAGCTCAAGGATCACTTACCAGTTCCCTGATGCCAAGTGGCCGCTAGTACGTCTGAACTCAATCAAAAATGTGCAGGGGAAGCTTTTGTTGCGCCATAGCATCAGGAGTTCAAAGCTTGAATCTTAAGGTTGCTATTGGAAGTGTTTCAAAATGACTTGAAAGTGACCCCTCAAGCCCCTTTTAAGCTTGAAAATTAGGGCTTTTTCACCCTGATGGGTTGTCTTGCTAGGGTTTTGGACCCCCAAACCTATTTTTGTCTAGTTGAGGCCTGTTTTATATCATTTCATTGTGTTTAGACACATTTTTGGCCTCTGGAGCCTTTTCAGACGTGTCGAGTACTTTGTCCTCTTTTTTCGCGAGATCACCCAAAAAATTGAAATTTTCGTCCAATCTCTCGAGGGGGCATTATATTGGCATATTTTCTCTCACCAGGCAGCAATGGGACAATTTTTGAATAACGAAAAAAATTAGCTTTGATCGAGATCGTTTATTCTTTGAACCAATGCAACAAGTGCATTGCTTCAAAGAGGAAAAAATGTAGACACGTAAAATATACCGATTGACATTGTGCATCTAATCTTGACAACTAGCATTGTTTCATCCTAAATCATCCTTCGGTCTAACCATTTAATCAAATCTCCTTATCTAATTAAATTCTTCAAATATTCCTCTCTTAATTAAATAAATTATTTTATCTAATTAAGTCAATCTCTCTTGTTAATTAAATCAATCATCTGATCTAATTATCCCTATTTAATTAAATAATTAATTTTATTCGATTAAATCCCTAAAGTCTATCTATTAAATTAAATAAATTAAAACCTTATTTGATTTAATCTAACACCATCTCTTTTAATTAAATAAATCAAAATCCTTATTTAATTATTCTCTTATCATATTCCTGTCATATTTTATTTAAATAAATCCATGAATTTGAGTGAAATAGGTCACATCATCTAAATCTCATATTAAATTAATTGTCCCTTGATTAATTTAATCTCTTATCATGTCCCATCCTCTAAATTTTGCAAGTTGCACATGAAAATAGATTTAATTCATTTATTAAATCCCTATTTTCCTCACAAGGCATCTTTTGGAATATTCTCCAAGTTTGAATTCAAAAATTCCAAGTCAACATGTACATCCAACAATGCAATAACTTCATCTTACATGTCCTTTGTCTTGAGCCAAGTGGAATTTATTTCATTTTCCCTTCCCTCTTGCAAGTCATTTCAACAAATTTGAAATTCAAAAATAAGCATTTATTGGCACAATCCCCAAATCTTGCATATCCTCCATCCACTCATAGATTGACAAGTGGCATCTTGCTATTGGATGAATGTTAGTCCCACATTGCTCAAATTTGGACATTCATCCATCCTGAAATCCTATAAATAAAGAGCTCATATCCTCATTTCATCTATCCACAAATTATGCAAATTTATTATGCTAAAATATTTAGTCATTTCCATCCATCACTATTGAGTTCTTAGCTAGGTTTTGCAGATTTTTGGCTTAGAGCTCTCATCCTTCATCAACAAAGTGGATCAATCATCACAACATATCAAGCTTGCATCTTAGGAATTGGGAAAGGGCCAATTTTCACATCAAATTGACACCAATTCCCCCATGGGATCATGTGTTTGCTATTCTAATTAGGATTGAATCTATATTTTCTTGTTTTATTATGTTCTTCATTGTTTTGTTTCCTAGTTTGAAGTTTGTAAATTGATTTCATGGGGAATCCTTGTTCATGCTTGCAATATCTAACTTAATGTGTTTATTCATTATGTTTTTCAGGTATTACAATTGGGGTTTGCACACCTGTTCACAGGATGACTACCATGTTGTTTTTGAGTCTTGAAAACTACCCTTTACTCATTTGTGGTGACTATAACAGCTCTTCTCTTAACAATATTTCACAATGTCCTATATGAAAACTATCATGCTTAGTGTCTTGTCATTAAATTATCCCATAAACACTATCATTGCATGATTTGATTCAAACCCTACCTCCATCATTCACCATGAGCTATCCTTTTAAAACTCTTACAATTGTGGCATGATTATCTCTTTGAAAATCCATATCCACTGCCCTTTTATGATAGTCATTAAGGTTGGCAAGATTTCACAATTTCTTAAGAAATCTTTCACAATCAAGGACTGTGAAGAGGTCACTATCCTTTGATGCATTTGTAACACAACTTTTAATTTCATCTTCCTTAATGGGTTAGACTATGTGATCTGCAATCTTCCCCTTGAAAACTTATGTGACTATCACAGTTGTGTTTCAACTATCCATAGATAGTTGCTCCTCATATTCATAGTGATTTTCACTACACTTATCTACAGTGATGCCATTACCTTCTATTGGATAGAGCTATGAGTTTCAAGTCTAAAATTTGTGTGTATTCAATACCCTTAAACTGTAATCACAAATCTTCTATTATTACTATGCCAACAAAGTCCCTTTGATTACTAAACTACCCCCCTCTATCAATATCCATTCACTATTTATTCGCATTCTTGCAGGTCTTCATAGCATCAAGAACAATAGGCAAATTGCCAAACCTTTTCTCATTTGATTGTCATACTCCATATTTTGAACTATATTTTGTTTGTCAAAACTAAAAATGCAAATATAATTTCATTTGCTTCTAGATGAAAACATACCAAGAAATACCCTACTATAACATGCACAAGAAACCCTTGTTGATTTTTATCATTGATGTTGTGTACTATCATCTCATTTAGGCATATGTTTCAATGAAGCTTAATTATGGCTTAACATTATTATCCATAGATGAGGACTTCACTGCCCTAAACAATGCACATACCACTAGGGTTTCCAATAGATAAGATGGGAGTTGGGAGCTTCATTGTTATAATACAAGTTTATGTTTTCCTTTCCAAGGATTGCATTTTAAATCTAGAGGTTTTTTTTAACACAACTCTGCAAACCCAAACTTCACACGAGTTTTTTGGACACCATAAAAATTCTAGCTTTCTCTGTGATATAAGGCATATATCAAGGCATATCTGGAAGAATAAGAAAGGAAGAAGGAATATCTAGCAACATGGATGAATACGCATCCCTTATGCAACATGCCTCCATTTTTTGCAACATGCCAAGAAAACTCTCTAGATCACTGTTGCATGCTCTCCATCCTCATTCAAAACACTGCAATGTGCTAATAACCCTACCTACAACATGCCATTAAGTCTGCTTGGTCTTGCTACTTGAAAACTTTCAACTCAACCATAGGAAGAATCTTTCACTCCCATGAAATGAAAACCCTAAAGAAACTCTCTATTGCATGAGAAAAGCTAACCGAAAACAAAATTTTCCTTGGCACCAAAAAAGACAGCCAAATATCTCTTACAACTTTTCTAATTTTTCATACCTTTTTAAATTCCAAACCTCTAAATTTTCATTTCTTCATTTCTTTTATTCAATATGCTTTAACCATAGCTTTAAAACTCATTATAGATAATTTTTGAGCTCTAGGTTATGTCTTATGATAAAATTCATAATGAAAGCCTTGAAATAAAGGATTTTACAACATTATTGGCGACCTCTCAGAGATGTTTTCTTGCTAAACAAGGTGACCAGTTTCCTTATATAGTCCATTGGGCATAGGATTCATGAAGGAACTTGAAATCATATTTAAAATAAGACCTATAAACTATTGCAACACACTTGAAATAGTTCTCGACACCTTCAAACTTATTCAACCTACCCAAGAAGACTCAAAGCATGACTGAAACCAACTAACCAACTGTGCATCAACACTTAGACAAATGAAAAGACACCTAAAACCTATGTGCAACAACACTTATTGACTCAAATAAACCCTAATCCTAACATATACTAACCAACAACAAGGCTCACTCAAACAAAACCATTGACTGGTTTTGCAAAATAGCTTCCTTTTTTTACCAACATAGGATGCATTACATGATCATAAAGTACTAAGAGGATATGAAACACAAATATATTTTCAATAAACTATTGCAATGCTTCATGAATTATGTAAATAAACTCACTTATACCATCATTTTGAATTGGATAAGTAAGTTGAATTTGATCTTCTTCAACTGGAATTTCATATTATCTTCCTCCTCAGGTGCAACCTCATGCTTGGGTGCAGGAATGATTAGTGATGCTTTATTCACCTCCATTCTAGATAAATGTCTGACAGGACTCCCTCTTGAACAAACAAACTTCAAAATCTCATCGTCGATTACTTCTTTTAGGACTGCTTTAACACCGTGCACATTGGAATGATTTGATTCATGTTGTTCAAAAGGAAACATCGCTACATTCTCTTCTAGTTCATGCTACTCATAAATTTCTGATTCAAGAACTATTATCTTGGCATCAATATTTGAACAAAAGTCTTTTATGATGTTGGAGAAAATGTCGTCATCTACTTGTAACTTGTTCTCCTCATGTATTCCAATATTCACACCCTTCAAAATAATTTTATCATCACTTTTCTCTTGGTATTCTAACACCTTATCAAAAGTATTTGCCTCTTCCAACTGTTCCAAAGTTGTTGATGTTAATTTGAGCATGTCTTCTTTATCTTCAACAAAAAAATGGAAGTTCATCAAGCAATTCAACCAAATCTTCACATTCCACCCCTCTAAGTTTATTTTCAACCTGCTTTCCTATTTAATTATTCTCATCACCCTCTTGCAACAGGTCATTTTTTTCATTTTTTCCATCATGTGTAGGTCCATCAGCTACAAGTTGTTTTTCTCTTACCTCAAAAAAATCCTCCTCTTTGTCATTAAACCAACTATCTTGATAAATAATATGTCCTCCTATGAAAAGGGAAATGGTACTAGGACAAGAAGGCTAATTAGGTGAATGATTTTGATAAGTTTGCTGAATTTCTTGAGGTAGGAAATGCTTTTGAGAGGACTCTTCTTGAGGAATAGTAGGTTGAGTTTTCTCAAGCATATATTTTTGCAATGGAAAACTACCTTTGAAACTTACTATTTTAAATTTTGAACACTTACTTGAGAATTCAAAAGCCTTGTCTTGCTTAAAACTTGGAAACGTGTATTTAAGATCCTCCTCTTTCACAGAATAATTTTGAATGGAAGAAGATGATTGAGATTCTATCATTTGTACTTGGGCAAGCAATAAACTCATTTTCTCTTGTTTGGCAGAAACCTCTTTTGCAAGAGACTCCTCATATTACTTCCTTTGTATATCCATCTCATGTTGGTATTGATAGGCTTGGTAAGCCAACTCTTCTTACTACAAATTGAATTATTGTTGTTTCCTGATGTCACCCAACTACTTATTGAAGTCAAAAATATGTTTTTGATGTCACTAATCCCCATATTATCAACATTTTGGGGTTGAGTAGGAAAATAACAATGCTAGTTTGACATGGAAGTGACTTCTTGAGGTTGGATTTGAGCACATATAGGTTTCCATGAGGTTTGAGCAGGGGTGGGTGGGTGGAAAACCTGATAAGTTTGTTGATAAATTTTTGTTATAGGGTCATTTGGAATAAAACCAACAAGTTTTGTTTAGTATGGTTGGTAAGATGGAAAATAAGCAATGTTTTCATAAGCATTGGTGAAAACATATTCTCCATGAAACTTTGACATGTTAAAGCATTGAAAAAGATGGAAATTTTCTTGGAGATGCTTTAAAATGATAGCAAATCAGATTTCTCTTCTGTATAACATACTAGCACTTAGTCTACTTGAGCTAATAGAGAAATTGGAGCATATTTCAAGCATGTATTATTGTAAAGACACCTTTCAACATTAAAGTTATCAATTTTCTTCCTTTAGGGACTTGTTACTATTGTGTGCAACTAATAATTGATGTTATTTTTATTATTTCATGTATGAATACTTGAATATATGTCTTATTTTGGAACCTTTGAACATGAAAAATATATCTTATGTAGGTTTTAGTTCAGTTTTAGGTGAAAATAGCTTCTATTTGAGAAGAACACTTCATTCTCTTCCTTTTAGGACTAAAAATCATTCAACCTCTTTATAAAAAATTGATACATGAGTATGCTTAAGCTGAATTTTGTAGAAATTTCTGAGTTATTGGTTTTATATGTGTCAAAACATCAGTATAAGGCCTGAGCAAACATTTTGGTGCATCACCCACATAATTAATTTTCAGTTTATGTCATCCTTCTATCATTTTTCCTTAGTAAAGAAGTAGAATAGGTTTAAGTAGGTGACAAAACCAAGGTAACTAGCCCTCTCTAGAGGTTCTTTCCATCTTAGGTGACCCACAAACCTAGAAAGATCCCATGTTTCACTAGTAGGTCAAGTTTTACAACTTAGTGAGTGCACTATTTGGTGATAACAATTCCAACTGTAAATTTTCCCTCCTCATCTATACCATCACTTCCTTTCCAATAGAAAACTCTTTATGTCTCCTTTTCTCATCTTCCTTCTCCTTGTACTTACTGTTCATATCCTCCAAGTGCTTTTGGACTTGATTATGCAATGTCTCCATGAAATCTATAAACTCTTATGCTTTTGCACTCCTCTTATTCTCCAAACCGATGTCTCTTAGCTATGAAACTCCTTTGGGATGTACTCCTATCACAATATCAAATGATTTCTTCCTTATACTTTAGTTCACTGAATTATTGTATGTAAATTCTACCTGTGATAGAACTATATCCCAATTTCCTAATTTTTCTAATCCAACCAAACACCTCAACATGTTACCCAAACTTTTATTTACCAATTCTATTTGTCCATTGCTCTGTGGGTGATATGATGAACTAAACTTCTAGTCTATCTTCATCTTCTTCCACAATGTCCTCCAAAATTATCCAATGAACTTAGTGTTTTTGTTTGAAACTATGCTCTTAGGTAATCCATGCAATCTCACAATCTCTTTGAAAAATAAGTCAGCAATATGCACAACATCATTAGTCTTCTTACAAGGAATGAAATGTGCCATTGTATAAAATTTTTCCACTACTACCATTATAGAATCATATCCTCTTTGTGTTCTTGGTAATCTCAATATGAAATCCATGTTTATATCTTCCCAAGGTCTCTCTGGTACTGTCAAAGGTTTGTACAATCTAGTATTTTGACAAATCCCTTTTGTAACTTGACAAATTCTACAACTTTGAACATACTTCTTGATATCCTTGTATATCCGTGACTAAAAATAATGTTCACTCAACAAAGCTATTGTCTTATCCACTCCAAAATATCCTAATAATCCTCCATTGTTTCTCCTTGATCAAATTCTCTCTCATTTAACTCCTCAAAATACATAATTGGTTCCCTTTGAATAACATTTCTTCTTGAATGAAATAATCCAATCATTGGGTCTGGTCTATCACTATTGGTTCCTTACATGCTCTGTAGGCTTTAGCAAAATTTGGATCATCCTCATACATATGATTCAATTCTTCATAACTGAATACTTCTAACCACATCTTTGTCAACAAATTCCTCCTCATACTCAATGTATTTGCAACTTTAATTGACTTGCCACTCTTATGTTTCAACATAAATGTATAACTATGTAATAACTCAACCCATCTCATATGTCTCTAATTCAACTTTCCTTGACTATTCAAATACTACAAGGCTTGATTATTAGTGTACAACACAAATTCCTTAGGAAAAAAATAATGTCTCCACTTCTTCAAGGCTTGAATTATGGCATAGAATTCTTGATCATAAATTGAAAATCTCCTTCTGACATCATTCAAATTCTCACTAAAATAAGCTATAGGTATTCCTTCTTGACTCAACATTACTTCAATTGCATTTCCACTTGCATCACAATCAACTTGAAATACTTTGTCAAAATTTGGTAATGCTAACATTGGCTGCTCTGTCACCTTTTGCTTCAACAATTCAAAATTTATTTGTGCTCTTGATGTCCACTTAAATTATGTTGTATCTACTCTCATTGTCTCTATCATGGGGTTACGAATGCTACTAAAGCTTCTAATAAACTTCTCGTAGAAACTAGCTAATCCATGGAATGATCTAACCTCTCCAATGTTCACTAGTGTAGGCCACTCAACAATTGCTCCTACTTTCTCATAGTCTATCTTTAATCTTTCAAAAAAACTAATAAAACCTAGATATATCAATTTTTTCTTTATAAAGCTACACTTCTTAACATTAATCAACAACTTCTCTTCTCTCGACCTCTGCAATACCTATCTAATGTGCCAAAAAAAATCTTCTCTAGTTTTAATAAATATTAGAATATCATCCAAGTAAACAATGACAAACTTACCCAAGAATTTCTTCATTACCTCATTCATCAATCTCATGAAAGTTCTCGATGCATTGTTCAATCCAAAATGCATTACTAACCACTCATACAATCCTTCATTACTCTTAAATGTATTCTTCCATTCATCTTCTTCTCTAATTTGATATGATGATTTCCACTATTTAGGTCAATCTTTGTGAAATACTTTGCTCCACTCAAATATTCCATAATGTCATCCATATTTGGCAATGGGAATATATACTTGAAAATGATCTTATTGATTTCTCTTGAGTCTGTACACATTCTCTACTCTCCATCTTTCTTTGGTGCAAGTACAATAGGTACCGCACATGGGCTCAAAATTTCTCTATTTAATCCATTCTTCAACAAATCTTGTATCTACCAGTTCAATTTTGCATTCTCTATTAGTGTCATTCTATGTGCTATCTTGTTTGGTAAACTTATTCTTGGTATTATATCTATACGATTACTGATGCTTTAGACTAGTAGTAAGCCATCTAGTACATTCTTTGATATGATGTATTCATATTTTGTTTGTAATTTTGTTACCTCTTCATTATTTGTGCTAGGACTCTCTACCTCCAGATTACCTCCGTTCTTTGGAATCAATGAAAAAAACATGTTGTCATGCCCCAATCCATCCAAAAATTTCCTTCCATCTACCAAACATAGTCTGGTAGTGCCAGAAGCTTCAATATTCTCCTCTTCCTCTAAAGGTATCAACTTAATTCTTTTACCATTTAAAGTTACAGTATATGTATTTCTTCTTCTATCATGAATTTTTTTCCTATCATATTGTTATGGTCTTCCTAATAGTAAATGGCATGCATCCATAGGCATAATATCACACAATACTTTATCCCTATATGATCTAATATGAAATTTCACCAAGAATTGCTCATTCACCAATATCTTATGATCATATTGAATCCATGCTATCCTATAGGGGTTTGAATGTTTCAATATTTTCAAATTCAGCTTGGTTCCATCTCTTCTAAAACTAGATTCTCAATGCTACCACTATCAATGATAACTTTGCATACCTTTCCTCTGGACTTGCATCTTGTTCTGAATAGACTATTCCTTTGTGGTGATTCCTTAGTCACTTCTTCATGCATCAAGTCTCTCCTTATCACCAAAGATTCTCCCTTCTTTGTTTCCCCAACTAAAGTAGGGGATTTGATAGGTTCCTCATCAACATAAGTTTCTCTTTTGATACACTCAAGTTTCTTGTTGATACTTCCTTGATGGAATTCAAATTCTCTATGTCCTTCACCTGCACACTTAAAATAGGTTCCTCTGAATGGTATTTTCTTAAATCTTCCTTCATTTCTCTGGTATCCATTATTGTGGTATGAATTATGACCTAGTCTTCCATTGTGGTGGAAATTTCTATCATCTCTTCCTCTATGGTATGATTTGTGATCCTTTTCTTCATTCTAGTAAGGTTTTGCATATTTTTTCTACTCTATATAAGGTCTTCTTTCTCAAAATTGTGATCCACTCCTCTAGAATCTTCCTCTTGCACTTCTTTGTCTTTGTTCAAAATTCTTGTTTAGCTTCTCTTCCACTTTTAATGAAAACTAGTATGCTTCTTCAACTCATGTCATCTTTACCAAGCTCAATTCTTCTTGAATGTTTTTTCCCAATCCATTGATGTACCTCACCACCTTTTCTTTTCTTTCTTCACTATGTCCAATCCTGATGATCATCTTGTAGAATTCTTCAGTGTACTCCTTCACATATTTCTTCTTTTGTCTCAAGTTTTACAATCTTTTCAACAATTCAAGTTCATAGTCAATAAGTATGAATTTATTTTTTAACTATGCCACCATTCTATCCCATTTGATGATTTCCTCCTTTCCTCTTTTTTTTCTATCCAATTGAACTTCTTTCCACCATAAAGCACATAAAGCGGCATGATCTTTCAATTTTATTTTCACAAATATGACTCTTTTTGGATCTTCAATTTCTTCATATTCAAAGTATTCCTCCATTTCATTGATCCAATCAATCAATTCTTTAGAATTTAAATTTCTCGTGTAATTTTGAATTTTAACTCTATGTCGCTTACCAATTTTCAAAATAGCCTTCAACATCTTCATCTGATCTGATTCTTCTTCCTCTTCACCTAGGGTTTCTTCAATTTGATTCGCAACATGATCTGCTTCATCATCACTTTCATCTATTTATCTAAGGTTTAAACCTTGCCTCCTATCTTCTACTACATCTAATCAAACTTTAATTTTGTGCAACATTTCCAACATCTCATCCATTCTTCCAATGACATTCACCATAGTAGGTGCTCTCCTCTATGGCATCTCTCCTTTTAGATCTGATGCAACTACCTTAATTTGGTGATCTGGCTACAAGGGTTTCAACTACATCACAATTGGCAATCAATTGAAAATGCATATAGTCTGACTCAAGTAAAAAATATATTCACCACAAGGAATGTCTTCAAGACTCACAAACTCACATTGATACCACTTGGGGTAGTCATGGATGGACAGTTCAGAAAGAATAGTCCAAATCATGTAGTTTAGTGTCAACACAATGAAAATAACACAAGAAAGTATTTTGCAAAGATGATTCTTTATTGAATTGGAAATATTACATGTAGCATATGCCTCATGGTTGAATAAATAGGGCTCACAGGCCTGCAAAAAGGGCATTCAACATTACAACTAGCCATAGGCCTTATTATAGTCCCCCAAAGGGTTGATGAAAAAATATCTAAACCATCTATATAACCCTAACTACTAATGAATAACTAATGTTTGACTTCCAAATGATTAAAAATTCTTTTAAATGTGATTCTCCACCTCCAAAAAAGGTTTGGGTTGGCCACAAGGGTTTACAAAACCTGATGAATGATCTCACATGAAGGTTGGCCTCAAAACATGAAAAGATAATTCTTCACAAAATGAAATGAATTACAAATCTCCAAGATAGATCCCATTGGAACCAAAATTCTTGTAACATGTATCATTAAGCTTTGCACATTCTAGAATAGGTCCACTAAGAATTCTAGACCAAGTCGGCCCCAAATGCTATGATTGTGAATTACAATGAAATTCAGAGAATGATAACTTTCGGTAAACAAATGCAAATGATCTGAAAGTAAGATATGTGATAGAGGTCCATGTGTAGATGTTATATCCTACTCCACGAGCTAAGAAATGATAATGCGGTGAAATGTAGAATTAAATTTTGAAACTAATATTGAATGAGATGTAAGAAAAGAAATGTTTTTGGTTTATACAAGATTGCCTTACAACCAGGGATGCTCTTGCATCATATATCAAGCATGGTAAAACTATTTTCTCAAAATATATAAAAATCCAAACAAAAATTAGTTCATATATTACTATATTTACTATAAAGACAATTTCCTAGTATAAGAGGATTCTAGCTAAATAGAAGATTGATTTGTTAGATCTATTCTCAAGTTTATTTGAGATCTTTGTTAGGAAAAGGTGTTGTACACCTTGATCAATATATTTAATGTAATTGTTCTTGGGCCACTTTATGTTGCATGTAACATTGGGACATAAGCTAAGTTGCTAAAATGTAATTATTTCATATTGGGGAAAATAAATAAATAAAATACCCAATATTAAATATGGGGACATGGTTTTGTAATCTCATGGTTTTAGTTACATGGTTTTGTGTAATACCACTTGGTGGTTTTGTGGGAGCTTGATTTTCTAAAAGCAACCACAAAGGTAGTTGTTTAGGTGGGTAATTTTGCATGTTAGCTCTGGTTAGCATTTGTGAGGATTTGAAGCAAGGCATGGGATTTGTGGTTACATGCTTTTCCACATGGATTGCTTGCAGAGGGCTTGATGCTTCAATGGTGTTCATAGAGACTTTGAAGATGTATTGTAATCTTTATTATTGAATAATACATGAGAGATGGATGCTTTTGGAGGCTAGGTTTTTTCTATCTTGAGGGTTTTCCCAGTGTATATCTTGTGTCATATTTTCATGGGTATGTTGTCTATATATATTCTCTTGCATGTGGATTTTGAATACTTAGTTGCATACATTTCTCTTTTGGGTTATGTGGAAATTGTCTTTAAATGACTGCAAGTTTCCAAGAGGTGGTATCAAAGCTATGGTTGTGGTTGTATAACCCTTGGTTGAGAAAAAAAATCTTGTTTAAGTTTGAATCTGTGTATTGCATGAGAAAATAAAAGGCATGGCAAGATATGAGGATTTTGCAAGTTGTTTATTGCAAATCTGATGGTTTTGGGTTTGTTGTTTTGATGGGTTGTCTATAGATTTGGGGTGTGAGAAATTTTGGGTGAAAAGGGTTTTTTGGCCATGTGTTCATATGGGGGTTTTGGGGGTGAGCTTTCATAAATGATCTCCTAGCCCAAAAAAGACCTCTCAGTTGGATCCAAGTTGGCTGAGAGACGAAAATTGTGATATATAATTTGACCTATTTCTGTTACTATGAAAAAATTGCAAAAAAAAAATCCCATACCCCTATTTGGTCATATGGACGTTAACGGTATAGTTGTCAGAACAAAAAAAAATCCCCATCACCATTAAAAAAAATTTCCTGCAAAATAAAGGGAAAAAAAAATTAAAATAAAATTGAGGGGGGGGGGGGATAAAAGTTTCTTTGAAATATATATATATATATATATTTGGGGGGAGGTCACCCCCCACTGTACTCTACTAGCCTGTCAACCCTATCGGCGGCAGGGTACAACCATGGGCAAGTATGGCCGCCACCCCTTAATGGGGTTTAAAACAAAATATATATATTATTATAAATTCCTCCATGCAAACTATTAAATGTCGGTGAATTTATTATAAAAGGAGCCCGAATTATTTTTTTAATTAAAATTTAATTATTTTGAAATGAATTTTGGGTCCACCATTCATTAAGCGATACCGCCCGGGTGGGGCCACCACCTAGCCACCAAGGGTGGCTAATTTTTTTTTGCCTCAGGTACAAACTAGTGTTTTACTTCGAAGGGGCATAACTTTCACCCAGAAGCTCCGTTTTTGACTTATTGGACTCGTTGGAAAGCTGACTCAAAGCTCTACATTGTGGTAATAGTGATTTTCTAATATTTTATAATTTTGATAGTGTTTTTCTAGCTGGAAGTCAGGTGTTTGTTTTGAGCTTCGAGAGGTGATATCAGGTGCATACATGGTCAGATTTTGGACTTCAAATAGTTGACATAAAGCTTGTTTAGAGCACTACACAATGGATTAGGTTTGGAGATGTTTTGGAATGGTTTATTTTCTATTTTATTTATCTAAGTTGTTTATGGGTTACTTTGACTATGGTGATACTATGAGTTTATGGATGATCGGATCTTGGAGATTTGATGTTGGATTCATTGTATGCTCAATTGTACATCTCAAATTATTCTCTCATTTAACACGGTTATCAGTATATGGTTGGATTTGTATGTTGCATTATTGTATCTACAAGTTGTGCAATGTTGTAGGAGGTCTATACTTACATGTTTCATTTATGAATTGGACATGGGTTGTCTTTACCCATTGATATTTCAATGTTGATGCATGTTTAGTTTTGGGGGCTTGATCTAGTCACTTGGTTTGCTAGTTTTTTTTTTCATATTGAGGAGGTGAGATGGTATTACTAGGTGCAGTCATGATGTAAGACCTATGCAGTTGACTATGTTATGCAGATATGTGGGACACAATTGGGTTGAGTTGTTGATACATTTGGTGGTGATCATGGTGTCATGGATGTTTCTTATGCTTTACAAAATTTGGCATGTCATGATTGTTTATGCAGGTTCATTTTTGGTGGTGTGTTGGTGGTGTGTTTGGTTCCTTAACTATGGTACTTGAATATGGACATGTTTGAAAGATCAGATCAGAGGTTGATTTGGTGTTTGAGTCTTTTGGTCTATATGGTTATTCTCTTAGATATCTTAGTTTGCAGTTTACTGATGCGATGATGATTTTGCATGTTTCAGTGATTGGATCTACAAGTCATGCAGGTTGTGGATTAGCTACACATTTACTTGCAATGGGATGACTTGGTTGTGGATTACCTTTATTCACTAGGTTTGATTCCTTGTTGTTGCAAACTTTGACACTTGGCCTTGTTCTTGGTCATTTGTACATTGGTATGTGTGCTTAGAGATGAGAGGATGGATATTTCTTATAGTACCTAGATAGTTGTTTTTGGGACTTGTAGCATGTGGTTTATCATGATGTCATGGATAGCTTGGTTACACTTTTTAGTGGGAGTTTTTTAACAGTGATGGATATGTTTATGATGGTTTGGCAGTTGTAGGTATCTTCTTGGCATGGATATTTTGGTTCTACTTGTTATGTTACTGATAGTTCAATTGTGTGTGTAGACCTAGATGATCTTCACAGAGAGAATGGTTGTCACGATGCTGACTCAGTATCACAGTTCAGTGGGAGTTGTTGGCAATGATGTGGATTCACCATTTGATGGTGGATGGTCTTCTGTAGTGATTTTTGGTGTCATGGATGGACTCTTGGATTCTTCTTTTATGCAATGATGGTCCATCGGAATCTTTGGTTTCACTGATAGGGGATGGTTTTATTAATATTGATTACATATGTTTATTCTTGGTTTAGGGTGTTATTGTATTATGTCATGGTTTATTCTTGATCACATGTTAGAGTTTTGGCATGGTACTTGTTCTCTTGAGACCAGGATGTATGCATTGTTGTATGAGATCTCCTAGTAGGAGATGGTTAGATCATGTTGTCATGTTTATGTTCCTAATTCATGATTGGAGCTTTGACATTGATCTTGTGTGGTTTTCTTTGTATTGGGTACATTGATCATTTTCTTGATTACTTCATGATGGTGCTAAGTTGTATTTGGAGTTTAGCATGGATTGGTTGGTTATAGGTACTCATGGATACTTGGAGACATAGGTGAGACTTGAGTTCTCTTATGGTTAGAGATATGAGTTAATATGGTTACTCTTGATGAGATATCAGCAAGAAGTCCAAGGAGCCTACACCTTGGTTGGACATGAGTTCAACATGGACCTATGAGGAGAGTGTTCTTGGATGAGTCGTGATGACTTAGATATCTTGGAGGAGAATTCCCATTCCCACTCTTGGTCTACTTGGTGGTTTCACTTGAGAGGTATTGCTCATTGTTACTTTTAGGTGCTTTATGTTTTATGCTTTATCTTCTCATGCATATGGATCTTGAGCTATGGATATATGGTTTTGGAGGGTTCATTTGAGGATTTGGCATGTTTATCTCCTTATGCATTGTGATTGCATTCATTTATGTTGTGTTTAGGAAATGTATTGGGCTTATTTCCTTCATTGGGAATTGATTTATTTTTATGTTCTTTGGTTATGAGAGGCTTACATCCATGCTGATTACATAATACATATGTTATGTTTGATCTTGATGATTGAATGGTTGGGTGTTGTCATGGCTTCTCTTTTGGGGTGTTGTGGAGGATATCATACTTGACAAAATTGGAATTTAGAGATGTATGTAGGATATTTTTCTATAGGTATATGATGTGCAAAGTTTCCCTCTTTGGTCTTAGTTATCTTCCTAGATGTTTGGTTTCACATTACATTGCTTTGAGGTTTGGCTGGAGCTATTGTGATCACTAGCTTGTGGTCATGTTTTTTCACTTGTGTTCTTGGGTGATGACATGTAGGTTCCTTTATCTTTTTCCTTTGTTAGGTGTGGAGTACTTGGGAGAGCTATGGAGACTTGTGGTGAGATTTTTTCTTATAAGTTATTGATTTACAGGTTTGCATATCATTGTGGATGATTCCTTGGTTCTACATGATGTTGTTTACACTTTCTATATGATGTTGTTGGTAGACTTGGTATGCCTTAATATTTTTCAGATTTGCATTACCCATGTAGTGGGAGCTCTTGGATGTGTATGTCATTCTTTGACATGTTTTGCACATGGATTTTATGATTGCAATTTATGGGTGTATATGTTTATGGAATGAGTTCACTATGCTTTGTATACCTTGGAGGTATGCATATTTGGATGTATTGGCACTTGTTGTGGGTTTTATTTTAGATATGGGTTTGTGTATCTTGACAACTACTAGTGCATATTATTTCCTTTGGATTGAGTGTATGTGTTTGGGATATCGGTTGAGGCAGGACTTATGCTTTGTTGTGACATATTGTGTGGCTTCTCTTTTGATGGGCATTGGCATGATGGTAGATGATAGCATTCATGTTTGGGATTGCGGTCACTTTGATTCTTGTTATAGGTATCCTAATGGAGCACATGGAGCACTTTGATTCCTTGATGATATATGTGGCTAATGGATTATTCTTTTGATTCATGTTTTGAGGTTACTTGTTCCCTTTATGTAATGTATACAAAAAGTGGGAGAATGTTAAGAAAAGGTGTTGTACACCTTGCATAATATATTTAATGTAATTATTCTTGGGCTACTTCATGTTGCATGTAACATTGGGACATAAGTTAAGTTACTAAAATGTAATTATTTAATATTGGGGAAAATAAATAAATAAAGTACCCAATATTAAATATGGGGACATGGTTTTGTAATCTCATGGTTTTAATCATGTGATTTTGTGTAATACCACTTGGTGTGGTTTTTTAGGTGGGTAATTTTTCATGTTAGCTCTGGTTAGAATTTGTGAGGGTTTGAAGCATAGCATCGAATCTGTGGTTACATGCTTGTTCACATGGATTTCTTGGAGAGGGCTTGATGCATCAATGGTGTTCATGGAGACTCTAAAGATGTATTGTAATGTTTATTGCTGAATAATACATGAGAGATGGATTCTTTTGGAAGTTGGGTTTTTTCCCTCTTGAGGGTTTTCCCAGGGTATATCTTGTGTCATATTTTCATGGGTATGTTGTCTATTCTCTTGCATGTGGATTTTGAATACTTAGTTGCATATATTTCTCTTTTGGGTTATGTAAAAATTGTCTTTAAATGGCTGCAAGTTTCTAACAATATTATGATGTATAAATTGATTCTAGAGCTTCATCAACTATTTATTAGTTGGACTTATGTGAGTGAATTATCAAAGTTTCCCTTATAAAAAAATACAAGTTTGAATTATAGCACTCTTGGTATAATACTTCAAATTTCCATGATGCAACCTAATTTGTGCATTATAACATATGATTCACATTTACTCTCAAAAGAGTATATGATTTGATTTTTCATATAATGCAAGTACCAAAGTTACTCCACATAAAACTAATCCTATATATATATTAATCATAAAACTAATTAGTTATATTATGCAAAATGTGTTATAAATTGATTCTAGAGCTTCATCAACTATTTATTAGTTGGACTTATGTGAGTGAATTATCAAAGTTTCCCTTATAAAAAAATACAAGTTTGAATTATAGCACTCTTGGTATAATACTTCAAATTTCCATGATGCAACCTAATTTGTGCATTGTAACATATGATTCACATTTACTCTCAAAAGAGTATATGATTTGATTTTTCATATAATGCAAGTACCAAAGTTACTCCACATAAAACTAATCCTATCAAGAGATCAAGATGCATTAGATAGGATTTAATTGTTTCATTTGTGTTCTTCATTTTCATTTCTTAAAATTTCAAATGGATTTCTTGAAATCACTAATTAGTTATGAAAGAGGGTGTACCACATCATATTAAATAAGACTAAGTGATATACACCTCTTTTAAAAAATTGGTATTAAGTATGATAAACATATCCTAAGGATTCTCTACTTTGTTCTATACTAGTCTTGGGGAGCCAATGGAACACCACCACATGCTAAGCTATGCTTTCCTTCCTTGCTCAATTGGACTTTTCTAGTTCTAATTCATGTTGAAAAACCTCATGTGATATGCATTTGAAGGTGGTCAAATTGTGTGCATGGCATGTGTGTGTTTGATAAAGTATTAGCCCTAGTTTAGTGGGATGGACCTCATGGATCCATATGGTCATGTTATAGACATCTACTATTAGTTGGATATTTGGTGTTATAGGATCTTGGAGAATTTATTCTAAGACCATTTTAACATAATCAACATATATGTAAGACAATAACATTAAAAAATAAATTATGTTGAACATCCAGAATACTAAGAGAGGGGGTGAATCAATATTCCATAAAACCATAATAAAATTTGTTTAAATATTATCACAATTCTAACTAAATCAGCAAGAGAGAACATAGAAACAAGTCAATGCAACCATACACAAGAACACCAATATTTTTATGTGGAAAACCCAAAAATAGAAAAACCACGATGAGGGTTAACTCAATATATTATATCCGGATACAAAATATTATGAGGCTCACTGCTAAGACTCACTATCCTTAAAAGGCTCACAACCTAAGTACAAAAGATGTCTCACTACCAAGATACAATGATAGTGGCTCACTACCAAAAGGTTGAACTGATAAAATACACCTTCAATGTGCAAGGTTCAGTTCCACTGAAGCTTAGAATATGAAGTACTGCCTCACACAATAATTGCTCAACAAAATTGCATTGATCACCATTGATAAAGCATTTAAGCTCAAATCTTCACACACTCCTTAATCCTCTTCGCATTTCACATTCACTACTCATGTGTGTCTTCTTTCACTACGATTCTCATCATACTCAAAAAACCTTATATATATACAAGAATATCTTGATCATCAATTAGGCCAGCCTAATTAGATGAACAAAAAAATAATCAAAACCTTCTTTGGTGGCACCATATATGATTTAAGCATTACACCAAGTCAGCTAACATCCATAAAGCATAACGAGTCTTCATAATATATTGCATATGCTGAGTCGGCCAAGACTAAAACACAATTATCCAAACCAACAAATAATTCTCAAAGCAAACACCTTCCGGATTTGAGAGCACATTAATTTTTCATCATACCACCAACAAAGAGACCATCAATCAAAACTGTAGCATAATAATATTCACCTTAGTAGAATGTAGTCTCCCACATAGTATGCCACACACAGAACAACAATAAAATACAGAGTTAAACTCTATCAGAGATAGCTTTCTGCTCACAACAAAATAAATCTCAAGATCTAGGATATAGCTGTTTGAATGAGCCAAGAAAACATGGTTAGGAGATTAGAGTCATATCAAATCTTACGGTAAATTCCAGACTCAAATACTAACACATTGATCCATCAAAAAAGGGTATTATCAACAGAGAACAACTTTTGGTAAACCGAGCAGTCTTCCCATATAGTTATCACCATGTTGACATCAATGACAACATAGGAAAAACCAACATAAACCATCCATACTTCATGCTCATGTTGCAAGGCTTCCAAAAATATCCCCCTTTGGCATTGAAGGAAACATGCATGATAAAAGCATTTTCTAGCAACTGAAACTAAATACTTTGAATACTCCCCCTATCAAAATTGTTCTTCACAAAAAAAAAATCCTCTGACTCTCTATCTCTTCATCTCTCCCCCTTTGACATCAATGAAAAAGGAAGGGGCATCGGTATATATGTATATATCAAAATGTAGCCAAAAAGATATGAACACAAATTTGAATTAACCTGAAGAAGAACCTTTGAGACTCTCCAAGATATCCTTCCATGATGCTTTACCTTCTTCCCATGAACCTTTTTCACTTATGAGATTCTTGTAAAATAGCTCAAGTTTAGTTAAAGACTCTACACCGTCAGCTAAAGTATTGGGACTAATATTGATCTATGGTAACTCACCAATATAGCCAAGACCACTAGAAACATAAGTATGTTTGAGTTTAATCATGTCTATGAGTGCCACAAACTTCTTGAAAGCATTTGTCCTCTTATCTTGTAGAGAAAAGAATTTGTCCTAACGCTAAACAATGTAGGACCACCTCTGATTAACTTTATCTTCTACCAACCTATATGTATCTGCTTGAGTGCTCAACCAAGACTCACTCATCCTTATCTCATTTCTTATATCCAGTGTACAACCAAACAAATCTAGTCAAAAAGAAAGTAGTTTATGTGCATCTTCTTCACAATCTTGTACACTCTCCAATTCCTTCATCACTCGACTGTGTGCATTCGCACATTTCTCTTTGATATCTTCTAAATTCCCTTCATTAGACCTGATTTCAGCATACACTTCAAGTTCAAAGGTGTAAACCTTTAAAGAATCAATCATGCCACAAACATTATCCACAAAAAAAATATATGAATCAAAATTAGCAATGATAATTTAACCTTCTGCAATTTTTCCATAAATCTCTAAATATTTATTCTTTCATGCTCATGTCCAAGATCACTTCCTTCTACAACTTCTTGTTTAACAACACTCTTCCTTTTCTTTCCTATTTCAGTCACGCTACTAGAGGTTCCCTCTACACCAAGATTCTTAGGGATTTCCAAAATAATTTTAGCATAATTATCAACTTCATCATCTGACACTTCATAGTTCAATTCAGATATCCAAACTAACCTTGATTCAACTACTTCCATGTGACAAAAATCTATAGACACAAGAAAATTTATAATTCTGAAGTACCTTTCAACAACACTTAATAAAATCCTAAACCTTTTGTTCATCCCTATCTGAAATATTCCAAATAATGCAGCAAGGGAAGACTCTTGTGCATCCAAACTACCAAGATTTATCATGAAGTTTCTAAATTGATAGGAAATAGGCTATGAATTTGATCATTATATCCTTCCTATTACTGGAAACTCTTTCAAAAAGTAAAAGATTAAATAGACAACCAAATTTCCATACAAAATGTATTCTTCTTATTCTTTTTGATCTCCCTTAAATTCTTCAAAAGATGTATATGAAGTAATTCACACAAGTCATATTCCATACCTCTTTTAATCATATCAACAAAAGTATGCATAGTAGCAATAGAAATTGTAAGGTCATTGTCAGGGATACAAACTTTGTGACCGATGACCATAGCAACATATCGTATTACTAGATCAACAATCAATCTTAAATCAATCTCTTTCCCTTCAAGATTCACACTGGTAACCTCAAATATCTCTTTCTCATCCATAGATTTCCATTTGGGAACTGGTCTAGAGGAACACAAACTAGTTACATCTCTAATAGCTTCTCTATTAATCAAATATGCTTCATCAATCTATAAAGATTCATCATGAATTCTACTCAACACTATTCAAATTTACTTCTCAAATTCAAACAAGGGAACTTTCCTCCAAATATCCAACTTTTTCTCAACTAACACTTTGCAGGAATCGTGGATTTCTTTCAATTCACTTTCCAAAAGCATGCTCAACTGAATTGATGACATTTCTTCTATCTTATTGAAAACAAATGCATAGATATCTTTTGTTGAAAACACTCTCAAAGGGATACGAGAGAGTGCACCAATAGACTCTTCTGATAGAACCTTCAAATATCTTCTCAAATTGACTTGTACTTTATCTGCACTATTCACAATCTTTGAATTATCCATAATAGTAAAAATGAAAGATTGTGCAAACAGGAATGCCTCTAAAAATGTCAACAAGTAATGTGTAGATATCCTACTTTTAGAGCTCACTTTGAATCCACTTGACTTCTTCTTCAAAACTTGAAACTCTGAATTTCCTTCTAAACTTCCTTTGCATACTTCTCTGAAGATACATTAGCCCTTAAAATTATCTAAATTTATTCCTTTCATTATGAATGATTTTGCAATAAATGCTTCAACTTGTAGGTAGATTTCCTCAAAGATTGTGTATGCCTTCATCCTTTCAAATTCTATAAATTTTATCCTTCACACATGCGACTGAAAAATTTCTTAATTTCCTTGCCACATTAAATATACTTTATCGTGATATGACATAAGTACCAAAGAGGAGGTTCATTATATTTTCTGATGATTGCTCCCCTTAGCCACTTCTTTTTCTTAGAAATTGATAGAAGTATAGTACTAGAGGTTGGTACAGATAAAACTGATGATTCTGATTCCTTTCTCCAAATCCTTTTCATTTATTTTCTTCCTTCTTCCAAATCAATGATTTCATCATTCTTCTTCATCGAAAAGATATTTTTCTTTCTTCTGCTAATACTACCAGGATGTTCTAAATTACTGCACTTACAGAAAATAATATTCTTCTTCGCATTTTCCTTTTTATTCAATGGACCAACTTTATATCCATTCTTCTTTCTCTTAGAACACTTTTCGGTTAAATAATCACTCATTTTAATTTTGCAATATTTTGCTTTATGATCAAACTTCTTGCAACAATAACAAACACCATTGAAAGATAAGTACCTTTTAGCATCATAATGTTTGACAAGAGTTTCTCTAGGATTTCTTCTTAGATCCTTGATTTGTTTATCTTTGTACTGAGTCTTCTTACCAATACATTGCTTTGCTTTAGAACTCTGACCTTTCTCAAACCCTAAACCACTCATATCCATCACCGATCTCTAAGAAGTAATCAATTTATCAAGCATCGTCGAGCTTATCTTAAATTTTTCTTCAAAGTTTCTTTCCTTTGCCAAATCAGATCTCAATATTTCTAGTTCTTCTAGCTTTAAGAATTCATCCATCTTCCTTTGAATTTCAATTTCCTAACATTCTTCAGTTCTTTTCTTCTCATCCAATTTTTGTAGCAGTATAGAGATAATTTCTTCTTCTTCAACCAATAGATCACATGCTTCAATGCTTTTACTTTGCATCTTTTCAATATACTCATTCGCTTTTATCAACTTGTCCTTCAGATCTTCTATTTCTTCTAAACATTCAGCAGAGACCACTTTTGAGGTAAAAAAAAATTATACTCAAACTTCGAGACCTCCCTCAAGCTGTTAGGCTTCCTCCGAGGTACCAAGCTCTGATACTAATTATTGAACATCCAAAATACTGAGAGGGGGGTGAATCAATATTCCATAAAACCATAATAAAATCCATTTAAATATTATCACAATTCTAATTGAATCAGTAAGAGAGAACATAGAAAAAATTCAATGCAACCATACACAAGAACACCAGGATTTTTACATGGAAAACCCAAAAAGGGAAAAACCACGGTGAGGGTTAACTCACAATATATTATATATGGATGCAAAATATTATGGGGCTCATTGCCATGACTCACTATCCTTAAAAGGATCACAACTTGAGTACAAAAGATGGCTCACTACCAAGATACAGTGAGCCATGACTCACTATCCTTAAAAGGCTCACAACTTGAGTACAAAAGATAGCTCACTACCAAGATACAATGATAGTGGCTCACTGCCAAAAGGTTGAACTGATAGAATACACCTTCAATGTGTAGGGTTCAATTCCACTGAAGCTCAGAATATGAAGTACTGCCTCACATAGTGATTGATCAACAAAATTGCACTAATCATAGTTGATAAAGCATTTAGGCTCATATTTTCACACACTCCTCAATCCTCTTTGCATTTCACATTCACTACTCATGTGTTTCTTCTTCCACTACGCTTCTCATCATACCCAAAACACCTTCTATATATACAAGCATATCTTTTTTTTTAGACTGCAAGAATCAGGTAGCACGACCCCCTATAAACTGCAATGTTCCTAGTAAACTTTTTAACATGACTGAAAGTGCTGGCATATACAAGCATATCTTGATCATCAATCAGGTTGGTCTAATTAGATGAACACACAAATAATCAAAACATTTTTTGACGGCACCATATATGATTTAAACATTATACCAAGTCAACTAACATCCATAAAGCATAACTAGTCTTCATAGTATATTGCATATGCTAAGTCGGCCAAGACTAAAACACAATTCTCCAAACCAATTGATAGGGAGGTTGCAGGAACTCAATCACACTATTTTTGGAAGCTGTAGGAAGCAATCACAGATTCCTGCACTAGGCCTTGTCTTAGACCTCCTTCGTGAAATTGTTGTTCCACCTTAACCTATAGGAACTCTACCTTGTCTAAGTTCCCCCGGTTCTCCTACCAACCTCACTATCTTGACAAATTTTGAATAACCCAACCATTCCTTGGTTCAACGCTTCATTCTCCTTTGGCCCTTAATCTGCCCTAAAGACCAAATAAACTCAACCTTTTTCTATATTCTTGAAGGGGTTAGAAAAGTTTACAAAGACTTCAAAATGTCTTTTCTAGGGTTCTTAGACAACCACAAATTTCTATCTTTCCATTGCTTTCACAAGATGCTTTCCTAGGGTTTGAAAGGCTAGTAGCCATTGAGCCTCTAAATAGAAGTAAATTGCTTTTCCCTCCTAAACCCATAGAATGACTTAGGTTCTTGACTTAGGTAGTGTTTTTCCCATGTCTACACCTTCAATATTTCTATGGTTTTAGTCTTGCTTAGGCTGTGTGCTATCCAAACACCAAATTTGTCAAGTAGCTAGGGTTCTAAACTACTCATAAATAGTTTTAGGACTAGTGAAAATTTATCCTCCTAAACGGATTTTTGGCCTCTCTTCCTTAACACCATACGTGGCCAATACATTCCCCTAAATTCTCCAAAAATAATTTCTCGAAAATCTTTTCTCCCCTGCAAGTTATTAACATTGTACTGCGGCCTTTCCTAGATGGGCTCTTCACTGGCTCGCCTAGGGCAAGGCGCTTCTTCCATATCTTGCAACCAAAGAAAACCTAACACCTACCATATTTACAAGCATGGAGCCTAGGAACATTTCCCAAAATGTCGTACAATTTGTACGTTGGGAAGGCACCCTAGGACTCCATTATTAAAAACAACTTGCTACAGGACTGAAAATGACAAAGCACAAAGTATTTACAGATAAAAGAAGGAAAGGTATACAAAAATAGAAATATGGTACTTCAATGCTTATACAATGTAAACACTACATACTACAAACAAGAAGTTAGCAGAGCTATGCCATTAAAGTTCAGTTTTTAACACAAAATGCAGAAAAACTATCTTTGTACGTTTTTTTTCAATTTTCAAAGAAATTTCACTCAACATAAAAACGTCTAACCTCTTTCCAAAGTTGAGGCATGCCTTAAATAGGCTTCCAAAGAAATTTATATGCTTGGTTCAGGCTTCAAAATGACCTAAAAACAACTTTTGTAAAACCCGCTGTGTTTTCAGACATTTAACAATTTTTGCCAACCTAGCAATATGATGTAAAATTATTAATACTTGTCACCTTCTTTCCAAAATTTAAAAAACACCCTAAGAACCTAAAATAATTGTCAACATGACCTTATGATAGCACAACAAAATTAAGAACTTCAAACAAAATTTCAACAATAGTCCTTTGCCAGGTGCTCTTGCACCACCAATAAATACTTCTCAAAGAAAATGCCTTCCAAATCTGAGAGCACGTTAATTTCCCATCATACCACTAGCAAAGAGACCATAAATCAAAACTACAACATAATAATATTCACCTTAGTAGAATGTGGAGTCTCCTACATGGTATGCCACACGCAGAACAACACTAAAATATAGAGTTAAACTCTATCAGATATAATTTTCTACTCACAACAAAATATGTCTCAAGATCCAAGATATAGTTGTTTGAATGAGCCAAGAAAACATGGTTAGGAGATTAGATTCATATCAGATCTTGCGATAAATTCCATACTCAAATACCAACACACTAATCCATCACAAAAGGGTATTACCGGCAAAGAAAAACTTTCAATAAACCAAGTAATCTTCCCATATATTTATCACCATGTTGACATCAATTAAAACATAGGAACAACCAACAAAAACAATTCATACTTCATGCTCATGTTGCAAGGCTTCCAACAAATTCAACACTAATTTCAACTCCAACATAAAATGAACCAAACTTGTAGAATAATTAATAAACCATAGATAAAAATTAAAAATCAAACCATTTATGTCTTGCAACACCATGTGCTCAATATGTAATAAGGTATCCTTCTAAATTGGAAAAAAAATATTGCAACATATAACTATTAGCCTATTTTTTTCAAAATGGTCTTAACATTATTAAAAGTCTTAACTCAAATGTAAATAATTCTTTGGCACCAAAATATAAGGAAAAGGTTAAGTTTTTTTTTCTTTTCTGGAAGGAGTTAAGCTTTCTCCCATGTAGCACGAGAGGAATTAGGGTTGTTGGTGGTTGATGTAGGGATATTATTGTGGTTTGAATAGTACATTGCAATGAAATTGAGAAGAAGATTTGCAAGATTTTAATGAAATAATGACACATCAGTATCCATGCATTCAAAATTCTTGAAATACTAGTTCAACGTGGTATGTGTCTCCTCAAGAATGTGCTTCATTTTAGAGATTTATATATTCTATCCAAAAGTCATTTTAAGGGTTTCTAAATTCATGAGAATGTGCACTGAGATAATGATAGTGGAGTTTGTGAAAATTATCTTAGATGTTTTTATGGAAGATATGCATTTCCAAGTTCTAGAGCCATGTAACCGTATTATGTATTTAGGTTTTGAAGTCTATCATTCAAGGTTTGTTGCTGCTATTAAAAGATTCTTGCAAGATCACACTCAAGTTTATTTTATTCAATAATCTAGAGTCAAAAGGGATCACACTCAAGTTTATTTTAGTCAATAATCTAGAGTCAAAAGGGCATTTTATGCTATCTATTGACTTCCATAAGTTATGCATACACTGGTGTAAGTCTTAACGGTTACAAATCAAATTTCTCTTCATGGTTTTAGTCTCACTATTTATAGACACCTAAAATTTTCCTAAGCATATCACACATCTCGATTTCACTTACTAACATCATTTTCCTCATTGTCACCTAATTCCTCCATTTAATTAAATAATTTTCAATTGTTTACTTAAATTCACTTTATTCCTCTATTAATTGAATTATTAAGGTTATTTTATTAATTGATCATTTTCTCATGAATTTCCCCTCTTGATTAAATAATTCCCAATTGTTTAATTAAAAATATTAATTCCCCTCATCCTCACAATTAAACAATTTTCATAATTGTATAATTGTTCAATTTTCCTCCAACCCCAATTTGCACAAAGAATATTCCTAGAGAATATTCCCAATTCAAATTTTAATTATTCCCTCCGATTCAAAATTTCCTCAACCTCTTTTCCATGAAATTAAGGATATTTTGGGCTCTCATGAATCCTTAACCATTGATCCTTAGATCAAATCTTGACCATTGATCAAAATCCTCATAATCTATAAAACAAGCCTTCTAAAACATGAAAATAATTCACAATCCTCATAAACATAGGTACTCTATAATTCTTGAGCCAATCTTGAGCATCTTAGAGCACCTATTTTGTGAATCACAACTCTCATCAAACTTTTGCAACATGGATTATCTATAATTTGAGTAATCCACATCATAAATATGCATCAATCCACAATGGGATTGAAGGTTTACACTTTCTAGTTTATTAATTGCTTTGAATTGAGTTCATTTGCTTAGATTAAATTATTTGAATCTTGAGCAAGTTAATTTCATTGAGTATGGGTTTGTATGATCACAATTGTGTAATTTTTTAGTTTTTTTAGACTCTAATTACTTTAATTATGCTTTCATTCATGCTTACATATTTCCCCTACAATAATTTGGCATGCTCGGTGGGACCCATGTCTCATATTTAACCATTTTTGTGAAAAAAAAATTGGCCTATAGGTTACAAAGATAGTGTGACATTTTTTTTAGAGACAGTGCAAAACCTTTGTTAAAGCCCAACACATCTAACTATTTACTATTTTTTTTGCTTGCAAGAGAATGTGGTACTTTTTTCAATAGGTGACACTTTTAAAAAACTTCAATGCACCTGATTGTTAGAAGATCAATGCCTTTGCCATAAATTTGTGCTTCTATTCTTACTTTTTGTTTTTATTTGTAGAGATAGTGTGATGACTTTGATTAAGTTTTTACGCTTTTGCAAAATTTTGATGCCTTTGTTGAGTGACAATGCGATGCTTTTTTCCAAAGACCAAGGCTTTTGTCAGGTAAACAATGCTTCTATTTTGTTAAGGTTTGTATTTTGATTTAGAATCTTTATTTTGACTAACCTTTAACAATTCTCTATTTTCCTAAGCTTATCTAATAGTTTGCAACATGTGGCAATCAATGGGAGAAGATTGGAATTGCAAGAAACTACTAAAGTTTGTGTTATAGGTTTTTTATTTAATCTAGGAGTCTCATTTTCCCTCAGTGTGCTTAAAATACAACTTCACATTTCATTTTGGTGTACTTAAAAAGAACAATATAAATCTCACATTTCATTTTGGTGTACTTAAAAAGAACAATACAAATCTCACATTTTGTTTTGGTGCATTTACAAATGAGCAATACAAATCTCAGTTTCCATTGGTGTACCTAAAATAAACAAACAACTTGCACACTTGGTTTTGGGCTTAAAATTGAACCTACAAATCTCATTTTATTTTGGTGTACCTAAAATTGAACAAGAAAAATCTCACAATTTCTTTTAGTGCACCTAAAATGAATTATTTAATGTTCTTGGTAGGTTAGTGTGTATGGTTGCTCTTTCCTTGCACCTAGTGTGATCTTGGAAATCATAAATACCACTAACTTGTAATATGTTTGTACACCTTGAGGTGTGGTGTTTTGAATGCTCTCCCCTAGCAACTCCGAAGAATGATCTTGGGGATCAAAAGCAACACCATTTTTTTTATTTCAAGTAGGATACTTTCTCGGGGGTCTCATCACCCCATGCTTTGGTCTCAAGAACATTTTAGTGGGTTATATAAAGGGGGGAGAATGATATTTATACCCCAAGGAGTGGCTCGTCTCCTTCAAGCTGAGCCTCCTGACCCTCAATCTGCTAAGACATGTATAGGTGATGAGAAGAGAGGAGACCTCTCTTGACTTGAGCATATCAAATAAGCTCTTTGTTCACAATAGGCCCCTACTATGAACTTGTTTATATAGAAGCCCTTAAGACCATTTGTTAACTGTCAGCTTAAAGTGGTGCAATGTACAAGTATCAATGTGTGTACTCACCATGTGCCAACCTTTTTTGAGTTGACCGTTATTCCTTGTTAGGATATTTTCCTTTCAAGGTGAGAGGTGTCAAGGTGGTACATGACCTTGGCATACTCTAGTCACCCATTCATTAGATGGTATTTTGGGATAGGCCTACTCTAAGTTGATAATCTTGATCTACCACTGAAATATGTTATGTATCTATGGTGTGTCTTTATTGTTAAATCTTCTTATGATACCAATTATCATGGTCTTATTGAAGAAGACACACAAAAGTATTCCAAACAATCCATTGAGCCAATCCTACATGTTATTTTTGTTGTTTTGTATCACTTTCCAGATCACTTTTTTTTTTTTATCAAAATGATGATTCTATTTGCATCTCGACACATTTGTGCATCTCAACACCTTTGTTTTAGAGTAAATCAAAAAAATTAAAAATCAATGCATTTGATTTCAACAATGTGATGCTTTTTTTGTATCTCAATGATTTTGGAGATTTTGTGACACTTTTGTCCAAAGTAGTACAATTCCTTTGACTATAACTTAGCAATTTTGACTATCAGCTAAAAAGTAGAGAACCTTAGAATTTTCTAGATTCTAAACCTTGACCAACAAACAATAGAAAACTTAAGATTTATGTAGAATAAGATTGTTGTAATCCTAATCACCCAAAACAACAACAATCATACACATTTTCATCTTCATCCCACATCACTAGTTCATAATGGACTTGTCTAAAAACCTTTAGTCATCATTGGATCAAATTAACTCTTTACTTGAAAATTGTCTTCTTTCAAGTACTTAGTTGAGTTAGTGTCAAAACATTGTGAGTCAACTTGCTTTAGAGTCATTACTCTACTCCCAAAGTTTGTGAATATCATTATCATCATCCTTATCTTGGACTCATTTTTCAAGTACAAGGAAGGATCATTCCCAAACACATTTTAAACAAGACATTTAATCAAAACAATCTTTTCTCCAAATTCAAGGTTTCACATCCTCCATTCATCCAAAAAACATTCATCATTGGTCCAAAAAGGCTTAAGTTGTCTTTATTAGCCAAATTTGAAGCAACACAAACACATCTTCATAGACCTTCAACATCCACATCTCCTATGGATAATACAAGTTTTATGGTCACAATTAGATCTCAACATAAAAATAAAATGAAGAAAAATCCTAGTGGTTCAAATCCCTCCACTACCACAAGTGTTAGTGATCAAACGTATGGAATGCCTAAAACCAATCATAAAGTGTATGAAATTCATTTTCCAACAAAAATGCAACCCAACCCCATTGAAACTAAAACAATCCATATAGTGCATGACACTAACAAGCCCTCTGAACTCACTCCCAAATAGTTGTTAGAGATGTCACAAGACCCATCTCTTTCTAAGGTAGTGGATGTTATGTTAAATCTTGATCCAAACCTATACATGTTAAAAATTGCACAAGTTGGTCTTAAATTCCCCTATATTTTAATGTCAATCAACTGAGGGCTCAACCAACCTTTTCTAGTATAGCAGCAAGCATCCATCCACAAGGAAGTGACCCCTTAGTACATCATACTATTGAAAAAATATAAAATCCTCCTTCAACAAATGTACCAATAAAACCCACAATCACTTTACAAGGAGTGGATCAAATGAACTTTTCAAATCAATATGTCAATCTACTATATAACACTCAAGGTCTAGGGACTCCAACAAACCTATGCTTTCAAAATACAAACAATCCATCCATATACACCAACCAAACAAGTTCAAATATACCAAATTTGAATTTGATGAACTATGGGAGAAATCCTCTTACCAAACTACCCTCACAAAACATACATGTTCATCAACAACCACATCAACCTCAACCTCAACCTCAAAAACCACCTCAATCTCGACCTCAATATCAACCTCAAAAACCACCTCAACCTCCACCTCAATATCAACCTCAAAAACCACTTCAACATCCACCTCAATACCAACCTAAAACTCAACCTCAACCTCCAACTCAATATCAACCTCAAACTCAACATCAACATCAACAACCACCTCAACATAACTTCCTTCCACAACACCATCAATAACCTCCCCAACACAGTGTCATTCCACCACATCAATTCATCAATCCTCAACAATGAAATCCTACTCCACAAAAACAACAACAAAACATTATGTACCAACAACAACTACTTCCCCAATAGCAGTTGCACGCACAACAACAATTACAAGCCCAACAATAGCTACTTGCACAACAAAAACAACCTTGTAACAAAATCCCCAATCAAATTTCATACCCCAACACCAATATGGACCTTATAATGCACCTCCTCCACCCCAACCCAATCCATAATATCAAACAGGTTCTCAACCTCCATATAATCCATATGATACAAACCCCCCTCCATATCAAGATCTAAATCAATATAACACTTAAAATCCACTATCAAATGTTCCTCCTATAGATATATCATCACAAATTCAAATGTTGACACAAAATAATCAGGATATACAAAAGGGAAAGACTATGAAATCATACATTGTCCAAGACTTATGTCCATACCCATTCAACAGAAGCATAACAATGTTACCCTTTCTCCCAAAATTAAAAATGCCAAATTTTGATAAATACAAAGAATGTGGTAACCCTAAAGATGTTGGTATGTGGTGACTAATCATGCTATACTGTACACCCCGGCATGTATCCTTGTCAAGGTCCAGGGCTGGGTCGAGCCTCGGGTGGGGATTCGGGGGCAGCAGCCCTCAAGAAAATTTTTCCTCCTACTTTCTCGTGTCATCATCGGAAAAAGAAAAAAAACCAACTTTGTAGAACCCTAATCTGGAAGCTTCTAAGCTTGTTAAAAAGGGGTTCTAATGGGTGTTACAGTATGATGAAAAACGTGATTATTCATAAGATTGTAATAGGTTTTGCATTGGATAATAAAAGTATTGGATGGCTGCGGTTTGGTGGATGTAGCCCAGATTGGGTGAACCACATTAAATTCTTTGTGTTATAATTATTTTGTGTGTGTTTTTAGTTTCTTTGTTTATTAATTAAATCTGCATTTAATTGTTAGATATCTTCCTTTTCTAACCCTAACAAGTGGTATCAAAGCAAGTTGTGTTTCAATTATTGTCTGTAGGAAGGTCTCACGGTTGAATGGGAGTCTCATGGTTGAGTGGGAGTAATGGTAGATGAGGGTAAGAAGGTTGAGAAGTTTAATGGGCAGAACTATCAGTTATGGAAGATGCAAACGGAGGACTATCTCTATCAGAAGGATTTATGGTGGCCATTGGAAGGGAAAACCAAGAAACCCGCAGCAATGTCTAATGAGGACTGGGATATTTTGGATAGAAAGGCTCTTGGTAGTATTCATTTATGCTTGGCACAATCAATGGCATTCAATATTACAACAACAAAGACAACTAAAGAGTTCATGGAAACCCTAGCAAAGTTATATGAAAAGTCTTCCACTTCGAATAAGGTATTTCTTATGAAGTTTTTATTTAATATGAAAATGGTAGAAGGTGGATCAGTTACTGGTCATTTAAATGAGTTTAATATGGTCACCAGTCAATTAACTTCTGTAAAAGTAAACTTTGATGAAGAAGTTAGGGATCTTTTGATTTTGTGTTCTTTGCCTGAAAGCTAGAATAGCTTGGTAATGGTTGTTAGCAATTTTGTTTCTGGTTCGAATACATTGAAATTTGATGATGTTGTTGATGTTATTTTGAGCGAGGAAATTCGTAGGAAAAGCTTAGGTGGAACATCCACATCAAGCAGTGTTTTGAATGCAGAAAGTAGGGGCAGAACAAAGGAGAGAGGAAATAATTCCAGAAATTGTGGGAAGTCATAAGGTAAATCAAAGGAAAAAACGTCCCAATCTAGAGACAAGAGGGATTGTTGGTACTGTGGTAAGCCAGGTCATTTAAAGAAAGATTGTTGGTCTTGGAAAAATAAAGGAGATAAAGGAAGGAAATAAAGAGGAAAATGTGGTAAGTAATAAATCTGATGAGGATCTTTGAATCTTTCCCTTGATAATGCTAATGATTCTTGGGTGTTAGATTTAGGGGCTTCATTTCATGCTACCCCCCATAGAAGTTATTTTCTTGATTATGTCTAAGGGGATTTTGGGCTAGTTTATTTAGGAGATAATGAACCCTGTCAGATTGTTGGAAAGGGAAGAATCAAGATTAAGTTGTAGAATGGGAATCATTGGCTACTGCATGAGGTAAGGCATGTTTCAAAATTAAGCAAAAATTTAATTTCAATGGGGCAACTAGATGATGAAGGTTGTGTTGTTACATTTAGTGATAAAAATTGGAAGGTCACAAAGGGCACCTTAGTGGTAGCAAAAGGTGTGAAAGTAGGCACCTTATATCTTTGTATAGGTCATATTGTTCCTTCTACTTTAATTGTTACGGATAAAAGGTCAATGTTCAGGAACAGTTGATGTAGTTCAGCAGGTAGAAGATCATACAGTTGTTGTGGACTTTGAATCAGCACTGTAGCATAATATACTTGGGCATATGAGTGCAAAAGGTATGAAATTACTTCATTCAAATAATGTTTTACCAGGTTTAAAATGTGTTAATATGGATTTTTGTAAAATTTGTGTGTATGAAAAATAAAAGAGAGTAAGCTTTCTCAAGGATGGGAAGCAAAAGAAAGATGAGAAATTGGAGCTTGTGCATATGGATGTATGGGGACCAACTCAAGTATCTTCTCTCGGTGGCTCTCTGTATTATGTTACATTCATTGATGATGCAACTAGGAAGGTATGGATTTATTTACTTAGGTAGAAATTTGATGTATTTGAAACCTTTAGAAAATGGAGAAGCTTGGTTGAAAATGAGACGGGTTAAAAGCTAAAATGTCTTAGATCTAGTAATGGTGGTGAGTATTGCAGCAAAGAGTTTGAAGATTATTGTTCCTCTAATGGTATTCATAGGAAGAAAATGGTTCCAAGGACTCCATAGGAAAATGGAGTGGTTGAGCGCATGAATAGAACAATAATGGAGTGTGCACAGACTATGAGATTGCATGTTGGGATACCTTTAAAAATGTGGGCAGGGACTGTAAACACTATTGTTTATTTAATTAATAGAGGTCCCTATAATCCTTTGGGTTGTAGTATTCCAAAGGAAGCATGGAAAGGTAAGAAGGCGAGTTATTATTTTCTCAAAACCTTTGGTTGTGAAGCATTTGTACATGTAGATTCTGAAAATAGAACCAAGCTTGATGCAAAATCAAAGAAATGTATATTTTTTGTATATGGCATTGATGAATTTGGTTATAGGCTTTGGGATTTTGAAAGTCAGAAAATTGTGAGAAGTAGGGATGTCATATTCAATGAGAAAGTTTTGTACAAAGATATGTTGTTGTAGCATGAGAAGAAAGAAAATGATTATGCAATGTTGGATGATATTCCAAACAATGATGTGATGAGGGTGCAGCCCGAGACTTAGAAAATAACTCACAAACAAGAGAATAATTTTATTATTCAGAAAATGGAGCTTCTTACATGTAGAGGATCTCAAATCCCCAAGTTCTACAACACATGCAAATTACAGAAAGCTACAGAATCACCCTTTCGCAATATGTGAGCTTGTCCCCAAAAAGTTACCCAAAAATTAGAAACCTGCCCATAAATAGAGCTCTTCTTTAGTTTGGAGCCAAAACAACATTCGAATTTGAGTTTAGGTGGTTTGGCGCTGAAAAATTACAAATTGAAGTTCAAATTTCAAAAGAACATTTGCAATTGTATCTTCTAAAAAGTGTGCAACTTCTCGAGGCCATAACTTTTGATCCGGGACTCTGATTCGCAAACCGTTTGAACCTTTGGAAAGGTCTCAAAGTCAATAACACGCTCAAAATAGCTATGCCAATTTCAGAAAGTTTTAGGGCTATTCCAGGAACTCTAAGTGCCTCAAATCTAACTTAGAATATTTTCAGATGCAAATCTGGGAAACTAAAACTACAATATCTTTCAACCCAAGAATAGATAATAAAAACTATAAATTGGGAATTTCATTATGACGAAAAGGGTATCCAAAAATGTAAAAACATCTAAAAACCAAGAAACTTGAAATTTAACTATTTTTGGGTGATGCAAGATTTTTCTTACACCACTGGATGCTCCTGCATCATGATGTTTCAGTTGTTCCTCATGCTAAGCAATAACAGCAACAAAAAATACCACAAACTCATGTTAGATGATCTTCAAGGATAAGTAGACCTCCAGAAAGATTCTCTCCCTCTTTGAATACTATTTTGTTAACTGATGTTGGTGAACTGAAATATTATGATGAAGCTATGCAAGTGGATACCAAGGTTCAGTGGGAGCATGGAATGGAAGAAGAAATGGACTTCTTGTTGAAAAATCAAACTTGGGAATTATGCAAGTTGCCTACAGGTAAAAATGATTTACCAAACAAATGGGTTTATAGGCTGAAAGAGGAGGATGGAGGTAAGAAGAGATTTAAAGCCAAATTAGTTGTAAAGGGATTTGCACAGAAAAAGGGTATTGATTTTGATGAGATTTTTTCTCTAGTTTTTAAAATGACTTCTATTCGTATTGTTTTAAGTATTGTGGCTACTAAAAATTTGCATTTAGAATAGCTTGATGTTAAAACAACCTTTCTCCATGGTGATTTGGAAGAGGAATATATATGGAACAACCACAAGGATTTGAGGTCAAAGGTAAGGAGAAACTAGTGTGCAGATTGAAGACAAGTTTATATGGCTTGAAGCAAGAACATCAGCAATGGTACTTGAAATTTGGTAGTTTTATGGCTGAGCAAGGCTACAACAAGTGTAATTCTGACCATTGTGTTTATTTTAAGAGGTTGGATAATGACAGCTACATTATTTTATGTTTATATGTTGATGACATGCTTGTAACTGGGTCTAACATGGATCACATAAGTGAGCTAAAACAACAATTAGCAAAATATTTTGCTATGAAGGATTTGGGGGAAGCAAAACAAATCCTTGGTATAAAAATTTGTAGAGATAGGAAAAATAGAAAATTGTTTTTAACTCAAGCTAATTATGTTGAAAAGGTGTTGTAGAGATTTCATATGGAGAATGCAAAAGTTGTTAGCACACCTTTGCCTAGTCATGTTAAATTGACTAAGGTTATGTGTCCAAATACACAAGAGGAGGAAGAAAAATGTCCAAGGTACCATATGCTTCAGCTATAGGCAGTTTAATGTTTGTCGTGGTATGCACGAGACCGGATATTACACATGTCATAGGAGTTGTTAGCAGGTATTTGAGTCATCCTGGAGTTGAGCATTGAAATGTGATAAAATGGATTCTCAGGTATTTGAGAGGTACATCTATAAATTTTTATATTTTGGGGGCTCTAATACTAATTTAAAAGGCTATGTTGACTCAAATTTGGCAGGGGATATAGATACCAAGCGGAGTACCATAGGTTATGTATTTATAGTTGGTGGGATAGCAGTGAGTTGGATTTCTCAATTGCAAAAGGTGGTTACTTTATCCCCCATAGAGGCAAATTATGTTGTTGCAACAAAGGAAGCAAAGGAGATGATATGGCTGCAACTTTTCATGGATGAGTTGGGAAAACAACAGGCTAGAAATTACTTATTTGCAGATAGCCAGAGTGTTATACAACTTGTAAAGAATTTTTCCTTGCATTATAAAACAAAACACATACAATTGAGATATCATTTCATTCAGTCAGTGTTGGAGGATGGATAGGTCAAGCTAGAAAAAATACATACAGATGTCAATCCAATGGATATGTTTATGAAGGTGGTGACAAGGGAGAAGCTAAGCTCCTCTTAAGCTTCAATTGGCCTTCAAGGTTGAATTCAAGTATAAAAGAGCAGCAAGGTCTAAGGTACTTATTTCCAGTGGGAGCTATAAGTGCAACAATGTCATCCAGGATCAATCTCCAAGTGGAAGACTGTGTTGGTGTGGAGCTTGATCAGTCTCCAAGTGGGAGATTGTTGGTATGTGGCGACTAATCATGCTATACTGTACACCCCAATATGTATCATTGCCAAGGTTTGGGCTTGGTCCGGGCCCCAGGCGGGGGTTCAAGGGCAGTAGCACCTGAGAAAAGTTTTCCTCCTACTTTTTCACGTCGTCACCAGAAAAAAGAAAAATCAACGAAAAAAGAAAAAAACCCGACTTTGTAGAACCCTAATCTAAAAGCTTCTAAGCTTGTTAAAAAGGGGTTCGGATGGGTGTTACAGTATGATGAAAAACGTGATTATTTGCAAGATTGTAATAGTTTTTGCACTGGATAATAAAAGTATTGGATGGTTGTGGTTTGGTGGATGTAGCCCAGATTGAGTGAACCATGTTAAATTCTCTGTGTAATAATTATTTTGTGTGTTTTTAGTTTCTCTATTTATTAATTAAATCTACATTTAATTGTTAGATATTTGCCTTTTCTAACCCTAAAAAAAGAGCATATAAGATAATTTTATGTAGCGTTCATGGAGGTACCCTATAGAGATTCATATCTTATGTGCCTCTTTCCATGCAATTTGGGTGGACAAGATATTGAGTGGATCTCACATCTACCACCCAAAATAAAAACATTTCAAGAGTTTATAAATCAATTTATAGCTCATTTGTCTTACAATATTGATGCCAAAATCACCTTAGAGGAACTATACCTTCTCAAACAAAACATTGGAGAAGCCTTTGCCTCTTTCCTACAAAGATGGAGACACAAGGGAGTAAGTACAAATGGCCAATTCTTGAAAAAAACAAGTGGAACCCATTGAAAGTAATCTAAACACAGATCTCACCTTCTAATTGCACATGCAATGTGTAACAACCTTTGAAGAACTCATCTCAAAAGGGCTTAACATTGAAAGAGAACTCATTGCTAAAGGATCAATGTAAATCTATAAGGACAACCACCAACCGTCTATTTCAAGTGAAAAACCCCGTACATGGACCAAAAATAAGAATGTAATTAATGACGGTGTGGTGGATGCAAAATTGGTGATAAACTCACCATCTCAATCAAACACACAACATAATAAAAAAAATTTCCAAAACACTAATCATCTAAGAGCACCACCACCAAGACAAAAAAATTACCCACCAAGATGCAAATACACTCCGTTGGGAGAACCCATTTAAACGATCTTGCGTAAATTGGTCCAAACAAACTTAATAAAACTTCCCAATTTCAGACAGTATGAAGAAGTCTTCAAAAATCATTAATGACCACCCATTGGAGACTCATAGAGCTCTGTGACAATATTTTATTTGAGAGTGTAATTTTTGCAAAGATATAATTACTCTTTATACCATAAGGAATCTCCCTTCCAAAAAAAATTATCTAAACTACTAGGATCAATTTTTAATTGGTGAATGAGATTATTTGTAGCAACATCATTCAACAACTCTACTTTGGATTTTACTACCCAATCTTCTTATAATATTAAAATGACACAAAATAAAGCTTCATCTTTCTCTTCCTTTCTAGATAGTGCATCTACCACAACATTTTCCTTCCCTTTCTTGTGTACAATCTCAAAGTCATATCCAAACATCTTAGTAACCCATTTTTTTCTCTTTAGAAGTTGATCTTTGTTCCAAAAAATATTTTAGGCTATCATGATTTGTCTTAACCTTTAATTTTCTACCCATTATATAAGGCCTCCATTTTTTCATTGCATGAAGAATAGCTAGCATTTCCTTCTCATAAATAGGTTTTAATTGATTCTTAACCTTTAATTAATGACTCTCAAAAGAAATAGGCTAACCTTCATGCATGAGAACTATTCCTATACCATTTGCTAAAGCATCACATTCTATAATAAAATACTTAGTGAAGTCTAGATTGACAAGCATCAAATTTATACACATAGCCTCCTTCAATCTCTCAAGTGTTGCATTAGCAGACTCGTTCCAATGAAAAAAAAAATCATTTTTCAATAAAGTTGTGAGGGTTACTTATATATGGCTATAATTAATCACAAGTCTTCTATAGTATCTAGTGAAGCCCAAGAAACCCCTCAATTTCTTACTAGTTTTGAGAGTAGGCCATTCCATGATAGCCTTAATTTTATTAGGATCCACCTTTGCTCCATACGAAACTATGTTTCCCAAGTACTCCACCTCATTGAGACTAAAATCACACTTGTATGGATTATCATAGATATTATGATCTCCGAGAACCTATAATACTTGATCTAAATGTTGCAAGTGAATCTTCCCATGTCTTTCTATAAATCCCCTACTCGATCTTTCTCTTCCTCTAAAATTTTGATCACGGGGCTTGCTTGAGTTTTCACATATTTCATCCTTTATGCCCTTAATGTCTCTAATATTTTTTTCATCCTCTTTTTGTTGCACATAAGCTTTATTCTTTCCCTTGTGTTTATTCTCAAACCTCTTGTTCAACTTTTCCTCTATCTTTAATGCCATTTGATAGGCATCCTCCATTGTCACAACTCTAACCAATGTGATTTCTTCTTGAATGCTTGATCGCAGCCCATTCATGTACCTTGCAACCTTTTCTTTGGTCACCTCAAAATGACTAGTTCTAATAAGAATTCTATGGAACTCTTTTGTATATTCTTTCACACTCTTTCTGCCCTATCTCAAACCTTGCATTTTCCTGAGTAGGTCCAATTCATAATCCACAGGAATAAATTGCCTTTTAAGTTTCTCCACCATTTTATCCCATCTGTTAATCTTTTATTTTCCTCTTCTTCCCCTTTCTAATTGAATCTCTCTCCATCATATGGAGGCATGCCATTTCAACCTTGTTTTTGCATATCTTACTTTGTTTGGATCCTCTATCTCTTCAAATTTGAAATAATCCTCCATCTCATTCAACCAATCTATTAATTCTTCTGGGTTTAAGCTTCCATTAAAGGTAGGTACATCCATTTTAATTGTCTTTCCCATTTTTTTTAAAGCTTTCAGTAGTGGTCCATTTGTAACTACTGCAATTTCTCTTTGCTCATTATCTAAACTAGCATACTTTGTACTTTCTTCTTCATCTTCATCTTCACTTCTTGGGTCTCTATTTCTTGAAAATCCTCTCCTTATCTTACTTTAAAAAATTTCAACCTACCTTCTCAAGGCTCTAAAATAATAATTTCTAACAAAGTTATCTCCTCTTCCTCTTCCTCTACCAAAATGGGTTCCTCTTGCATACATTTCCTCCAACACCCACAAGCTCAATCCAGGTGCAACTGCCTCTCTTTGGCGGTCTGTTACACAGTCAAGACCTTCTGGATCTAATACCACCAATTTATGAAGAAGTATTGGATGAATCCAAAATACCTCTCAAAACCCTCACAACACTTCACAGAAATTCAAAACAACTTGATAAAGCTAGGAATTTGAGACAAACCAATTCAGAAATTTCTTAACAAAATTACACACAACTTCTTGTATTAACTTGTGAATCTGTAATACACTTAATAATCAGTCCCACAGGACTGTGTACAGCATAAAAACCTCCTTTATAATCTGAAATTTACATCCAATATGCATTCATACATTCAAGATTCCAATGTGCTCACAGGAACTACAAAATTGTAGGCAAAACCTATTGAAACAAGTTGCAACCTGAAGAAACATACACAAACAAAGTCTCAAACTCTTTGCTGATCTAGACCTGAAAAAATCTAGAAAATACCATGTATATCCAACCCCAAGAAACCCACTTCCAACCTGGTTCAATCTCTTCTTTCTCTTCTCCCCCAAAAATTTCCAAACTAGCCAAGCTAGGAATCAATGAAAACAATCTTCTCCAAATCTTCCCTCCCCCAAAATGAGAATGGATTTCAATTTTTTTGATATCTCACAAGATGGAATGACCATCTAATGTAGATTCCCCATAAATTAGATAAAAATCAGAATACTTATTTCTTTTTTCCTTCTTGCATTATTCCCTTTTGTTTCCTCAACCCGGGAGTTACAAATCTTTACCACAATAGAAATATCAACTCTCCATGACTGGACCACTTCACTCCATGATCCCTAGTTTTTGGGAGCCACAATACTATTTGAAAATTGAATTATTTATCCAAGATTCCCACGTTCATATGCTTTTTCCAACCATTTTCTAACTCACTTCTTAAAAATGGCAAAATTTGGCAATTTTCCACTATGCCAAATTGGCAATTTTCAAGGGGATTAAATGAGCACACATGGAATTTGAATTAAATGCAATTAAAATTGCAAATTAACATGAAATTAAAATTCACACTCAACACAAGCCAAAAATAAAATTAAATTCAAATCAAACCTCTTTTTGGTGATGCAAGATTGCACAAGGCCATGGATGCTCTTGCATCATAAACCCTCTTGATATGACATAGGGACATGTCAAAATTTATAGGAGAGGGACAACCTCTAAAATATTTTGATATAGAAGTAGAAAAAAACTTATATATTAGCGTAAAACTATAAATCTACAGAACTCTTCTACAAAGTGTTTGTGGATGATAATTGTCTTCTGAGTTCTAGGATTTTGTACTATCTTTTATTTTATTGTACTTGTTATTGGACTTGATCAACCCAATAATTTTTACATGTGTATTATAAATTATTATATAGAAAACATGTCCTTTGACTATTATATCATGTCATTAATTACCCATGAGTCTATGGCATGGTATACATTAAAATATATTTTATATTTAGGTATTTACATTTGAATCCTTGTTGGAATTAGACTTGCCCCAAAACTTTGTGAAATGATATAAATAAATTTAAGGGTAATGATGCTACTTGTTTCCATTCAATTCCATTTGGTTAAGGAAAAGAGGATACTCATGTAGTCCAGAATGCATGATTATCATCTTGGGTTTTTGAGTGTTAGCAATAGGCGACTTTATAAAACACGTTATGCAATATCATTCACTAATTGTCTTCTAAATATAATATTATGATAATACTTTTAAAAAGTTTATTAAAGAACAATAAAAAAAATGTATGTGAATGGCCAAATTTTAAAAGTTATAATATGAAATGTTTAGTATATAAATTCACATTAGCTCCTTTTAAAATCATGATTTGCTACATATATTTTTAATCTTGTTATTTCTTAGAAAAGTATTTCTATTTGATCTAATTTTGAATTAAAAGAATTGATAAGCTCTAAAAATTATAAAACTAAAACTATAGATAAAATTAAAGTAAGGGATTTACTAATAGATTAATTATTTTCATGATTTGTGTAGATTTAACTTAAGCTACTAGGACAGTGGCTAAATTACAAGGGAATAAATGTTATGAAACTTTTTCCCCAAAGTGGAAAGAAAGTTATGGAAGTATTAAAGGGAGAGAAAAATAAAGGATAATATGCTCTTTTGGTTAAAATAAGGATTAATAAAAAATATATATTAAAATTCTTATAAAAGAGATGAATAATTATATTTATTAAATAATAACAAGATGCAACTTTTGTGAAAGGGTGTGATGGTTTGGAAATCAATCCTTAAGATTTATATAGAGAATTTATGTGACTCAAAAAGGGACATGGAGATCACTTAAGGAAGAAGAATATGGTTTGGTGGGCTATGGACATTAGAGGAAGGGGAACACAAGGTGTGTCCAAATTGAGCTATAGAGTACACTCAGGATTGTCTTGGCTAGGGTTTTGATATATTTTCATGGTGCATAAGCATACTATGTGCTTTTATACATGTTATTCAATGTGTATCATAGCTATGAGGACCAATATCACTGAAATCTTCCTAGAGTGAGAATGAGTTTTCCAAGTGCTATGATTCAAATAAGTACTAAACTTATTAAAAAATATTTTAATTATGAATGAGATGGAGTTGATTCAATTAAATTTTCTTATGATTTTATTTTTTTCTTTTGATCATACTCCTATCGTTATATGCCAATTTATGTATTAATGATGGTAATCTCAATGTACTCAAGTATTAAGTTAGTTAACATTGTTAAGTAAGTATTTTATGTATTTGTATCTAAATTATAGGTATACTTATAATATTTAAAAATTAGATAATATCACTAATAAATCTGATACCATACAAAATTAACTCTAATATACTAAATCTATCCAATTCTATACTTGGGGAAAAGTACTATTACAAAGTTCCTAGACCTTGGGTAGTTATAATATTCAACCAAATCTTGCATGGTGTAGAGTATTCTATACCAATTCTTACATGGTATCAAAGCTTGTGGGATTTCTTCTTGTTATTCTTGATTGATAGATCTAGGTTGTAAAACTTGGATCTTGAAAAGGTCAGTATGCTCTTCTCTTGCATCAAATGATGACCTGGAGAATCAATAAAAACTTAAAATAAATACTATATTTGGGGTTTCCTTTTTGTAACCTTGTATTGCATTATCATTTTGGAGCTTGTTGGTGCATATATAAGCTCATCATTGAGTTTAAAGGATCTAAAAAAGTCTATTTTTCCTTTTGTTTTGTCTAAATTGGACATCTGAGGAAAAATATATGAGGATTTGAAGAGTGAGGTTTGTTGCCAGACCCATTTAAAGTAGTCATCATTTGGGAGCATTTTGGGTTAAATCTAACTCTACCATCATGTGTAGAAGGCCCAAAAACCCTTATTTTATATATAAAACTTCATTTTTGGTGATAGAAATTTTTTGGGTAATTTTTTTATTTTCGTGTGATTGTCTTAAATTTGAAAGTCAAATGACCATCATATATGACTATGTTAAATTTGATGGCCAAATAACCATCAATAGGTCACTCTAATCTACCCCCTTTCCATCAATAGTTTTAAATTTGCATTATGACTTCAAATGGTCATAACTTAGTCATCTAACCTCCTTTTCTTGAGTTTTTTTTGCCTTGGGTTAGAATTTCATGATATTTGTAGTGGTGTAATTGGTTTTTTTATTTTGGTGCCTATTTTTTAAAAATTGCATATTCTCACAAGTGTTGTTGAGATGTTCTCATTTTTTGAATTTTTGGGGTTTCATTCTCACTCCTACGATAACTTTTTTGTGTGCATTTTTTTTGAAAGTGCATAATTTTTTGTGTAATTTATAGTGGTGTGATCATATTGATCCCATTCTATCTAAAAATTGTACACTAAGTTTGTGGTCAAATTTGGCATCTATAAACACTAAGATTAAGTCCACTTTGCTACTTTTTGCAAGTGGCACATGTAATTGCACTGAGAATAAAGTCTAAGATCATATATTCCTAAAGTGTATTCTTGACTGAGTAATTTGGAGGGGTAATCTTGTGGTGGTTGATTTATTTCTTTTTATTTTTGTGTGTTCTTGCAATAGAGAAATCTCAAATTGAATTCCTAAATCCATATAATTATCCTTCACGAAGAAAATTAGTATGGAACTATCTCATGGGAAAGGGTTTTCTAAGCCGTCTAAAAGAAACAACTTCTCAACCTACTGATTCTAAAGAATTTCAAAAATGGGAGATTGATCATGAGAAAACACTTGGATGCACATGTTCATTAGTCTCTTTTAATCTATAATTTCATATTAAATCATGTAAAACAACTAAGGAGGACTAAGAGGCTTTTGAAAAACTATATAGTAAAACTAATAAGATTAGGGGATATCATATTGATAATGATTTGATGAATCTTGATCCTTAAGGTTTTGACCACATCCTATTGAGGGTGGTTTTAGCACATCCAACTTGCTAAGCAATAATGGGTTATTACTCCTATTGAAAAGTAGAATAATCTACTCCAATGTTCCTTTTGAGTTAGGTCTTGACCGTGATGAATAATTAAGTGGTTGATGTAAATGTGTTTCAACAAGGGGCCTAGGTTTTTAGGTTTTTAAAAAATACATTCAAGAAATGCAGTCAAAATAAAATATTTTATTTTATGAAAACAAATTGCATGTTAGTGATTTTCTTCAATAGATATATTATTCAAATTCCCTTTCTCTTTCTTAAAATATCATGAAATGAAGATCAAAATATTAAAGGTGTACAATAAATATTTAGAAACAAATACTAAAATTAAATGGATGATGATAAGATTTTCTTTGTTTATCAATTCTAAGTGGTTAAATGAAATCTCAATAACCAATATTTAAACTATTAGTATTCACACAATTACTACTAATACTAATGCAATCTTCAAAGGAAATCAATCAATCTCAAGATTTTTAAGTAATATCAAATTAGACTATCACTAAACATGCATAGGTTTGAGACGAAACTCTATTCAATAACATAGTAAGACAATAGATTTCATTAATTTACTCAACTCAGATAATCAAAACAATCATACCATCACTAGAGATCAAGATCCATATGCATGAAAATAAGGCATAATCCTTTTATTCATGAAATAGATCCATAAATTTTAGTAGGAAATCCCATGCTAAAAAAGAACAAAATACATGAGTTTTGATTATTTCAATGATCCAGAGTCTAAATTAAATAGACTCAGGCATCCCATAATTAGTGTATCTAAATAAAAATATAGTTTTTCAAGTAAAATAAAGTGCCTAATTATGATTTGGGACTAACTTAAACTAAACTAAATAGTTTAGATAGAATTGAAGTCTAACTAAAATACAATGCATGACTTTATAAATTATCACTTGGGCATTGTTTTTAATTACAAAATTTATTAAAATAAAGCCAAATTAAAAGGTTTTACTATCCCTTGAAAGGAAATCTATTGAATAAGGTAGTGATCACTTCATTCATCATGTCCATTGGTGGATCTTTGTGATATTGTAGCTTTATCCATTGCAAAAATGTTGACTTCTTCATCTTTTCCTGCAGACTGGTGAAGCTTACTAGCTCATCTTGGAAGGTATGCAGCTCCATTTTTCTTGTCATCATTTAATTAATGGCCTCCTTATTAGCCTATCCCTATATTGATAATTTAATTTCTAAAATCATTTTTCCAGAAGTAACTAGGGATGGAGTTTCCCAGAATGTTCAACCCAGTTTCTCCACAAAATGTTCAATCTTTATCATAGCTTGTTTAGCTAGGTTTTTGTTATTATTTATCTTTCTCTTACAATTATTTAAGGTTTCCACCCTCAATTGAGTTGTTTTCAACCATTCTCCAAGTTTATCTTGATCTTCCTCTTCTACAACAGCTGCCTTCAATAAGTCTTTAGAGGAAGTAGATTTTTTTCTTTGCAAAATTGGGATGTAATCCCCCCAAACCATCAATTACTCATCTTTCCTACCTTAATTTGGTGGTCCAATCTATCTTCATCACTAATACAACAATAATTTTTGTCTCCTAATAGTGCACCCTTGCTGAGTAAACTCATCCTACTGGTGAAACATTGGAAAGTTTCCCTAATTATGGGCTCAGATTTTGCAAGCTAACCTCCAGAGTAAGCTGGATCTTATGGTACTGACCTAAAACTAACTAAACTAATATTTTCATAGAGGAAAGGGTAAGGGTAAAACATGAAAATGAAACTAACTCCTAAGGTGATACACCAAATGATTATCTTCAAACTTGCATAGTTGCTTTTACACACAATTTTAATCAACAAAAAAGATTCTACATGCACAACCAAAGACTTATATTTTGTTGCATCAATGTTTCATAAGAAGGCTATGATACTCATAGTCCTAGAAGGAAGACATACACTCTTCACAACTTGAACTACTTGCATTCCAACACAACATACAACCTACAACATGCATATTTCATTTGCCTAAAGGTGCTAACAATGAGACACAACAAGGATCACATGTATCACAAGAAAATTGCATCAATCATTTAACCACGCACAATAAAATAGATTCTGAGAAGGAAAAATTGCTTAACCTTATTGGTTTGAAAAAGTTGTTACACTATTGTATATGTCTACAAAAATGAGTTACAATGCTATATTTTTCTTGAAAGAACTCCAAAAATGAGCTATAATACTTGTTGAAAGAAGAAAGAACTAACTTCAAAAATGAAGTTTGAAGTTACTTTATGCTTTTTCAAATAGTTGCACAAAAGTAGGGACTACAAACTCCCTTGGTTGTGCATAACCGAAAACCTAATATCTAGCCCCTAAACCCACTCCAAAAAAGCTCAAAGATCAATAAAAGATCAAGTCTTGAGCTCACCTATCATAAAGGCATCAGAAACTTCTCTGAGATGCTCTCATTTCCCTCCAAAACCAAGTCAAAACCACCCATACATTCTCTCGACTTGTTTTTCAACTTCCTCTAACTTCCCCTATATGCTTTGCAAACCTCATCAATCCTCAATAATATCCCCTATATGCTTGGTCTTAAAAACAAATACATCATTATTTTGCATTTACATAGCATTAATCAAGTGACTTATAACATCACCTAAATCAATGTTTTTACATTCTATATTCAATGCAAAATAAAGCATTCAATGCATTTTTTCTTTAAGAAAAAGAAAAAATGCCTAAGTTCATAAGGGGACATTTCTAGTCACTAGGCAAGAATACAAAGGGGAATTAAATTACATTTCAAAAGTTAAAAAGAAAGGAAAAAATTCCTTACGCTATCGGCCAAAGTTAGGGTTAAAACCCTAACACAAAACTTGGGCAAACATCTACTCCACTTTTCATTTTGCATTGCATCTTTCTAGATTCTTCACTCTGCTGACATAGGGGTTTTGATTGGAACTCTGTGGAGGGATTTCATGGTGGAAATCTTGCAAAACCAATAGAGTCGAGCATGGTAAGCTTTTTGTGTGTAAAAACTTTCACCTTTTTTCATTATTTGTAAATGAAAATATTGTTTTGAGATCCATTTGAGAAAAATGATGAATATATTTTGTTTTTATTTGTGCTTTTCTCATGCTCGATGCTTCTATGTGAAAGAAAATAAAAAAAAAAATCTCTTTGTATTTTTTTGTAAGATTTTCACTCATTTTCTTGTTGAGTGTTTCACTTTACATTCTTTGCTCTTCCCTGGAGTTGCATCTCTTTGCTGATGTTTGAGGCTCTGTTCCTCACATACATTCTAAGGTTTGACCCTTTCGAGCCTCTACCTCAGCCATGAAACCCTAAGTTTTTGTCCTGAGTCTTAGTAATCTGCAAAAATGAAGGTTTAAATTCAATAATTCATTCTAGAAAATTTCTTATTAGAAAGGTTGTGGCTTTGTTTTCTTGATAACCTCTCACTGGAAAGTACACTACACCTTCTTCCATTCTTGAACTTGATATGATTCTTCCTTGCATGATATTTTGTTTAATGAAGCACTGTCACTCCCTAGAAAAATTGTAAAGATCTCCATTTGCATCATGTACGAGTATAACTACCTCTTTTCCATGGGAGCATATAGGAGGAGAAACCCTCATCTCTTGATTCAATGTCCATGTGTATTTTGGGTGCTCCCTTTATGGCTCTTCAAGGCATCGATGGTTGATGTCTCTTTTTAGTTATCCTTGTCAATTTCCATCATGTTTTATCTCCTTCACAGAGTTTTGAAGATTTTCAATGGCATTCCTCACATAGGCCCTAGATAGTTCTTCAAATAGTGACTACCCCTCCTATGTAATGCACTATTCCTACAAGATATCATTTGCATACTATTGTTTTCTACAATTTGGCTCATTGTCCCTTGAGAGACAAAGCTATCCTTTTGTGAGGTTATTGTCCTCCTAAGAAGTTAATAGTGATCATTATGACTACATTATTTGTTGCTTACTACAATTTATCATGCACATCACATGCTAGAAACATTGTCTCTTGACTCATTATAGTTCCATTGAGAATATATTTGTCATTTAGGATAGTGATTTATCAACTCACTCTCATGAGTGATGAGTACCTACTCAATTCTGACAAGTGAGATGAGTTTACATTCTTATTCCTCTTAAAACACAAGAGGGCAGCATGCTAGGCTCAACCCTTGTGGGAGCCCATTTTACTCCACATGATATGATGTCAAATGAAAATAATCCAACAATGAAAATTTCACCTATACCTGTATAGTGAACAAACATGTTAGATCAAACAATGAAGCTCATAATATGATGGATATTCATGATAATCCTCTTCTTTTTCTTGATATCTAAGATGTTGCAAAACTATTTCAATGCCTTAAGAGAATAAACTATATATTTGTTGATATAGTATATGCAGAGAATATGGGTCCCAAGCTCTAACACAACTTTTCTCATCCCTTGCAGGCATTTCAAGTAGCAGCAAGTCAACTTCTGGAGCAACCAAGTGAGAGGGACTAAAGCAAGGATGCAGCAGTTCAACTTGAGGTTTTTCATTCAAACAATGATAGATCTCTACTCTTTCCATATGCTCTTTCTTCTCTATTTCTTCAAATGTATAGTTTATGTCTTATATTGTATTGAAATAGTTATTCCCATAGATTGTGTGGGAAACCATACATTTGTAATTAAGAATAAAAGACAACATTTTATGCAAAGCTTGTGCAATCTTCTCTCTTATAAACACTTGCATAAAAAAATGTAATTCATTTGATAATATTTTTGTGCATAATAGTGAACACTTAGCAGAAATTAATGTGTACCTTTTATCTTTAGTTGCAAATATTGTTCCAACTCTACCTAATTGAGCTGAAAGAAAAATTAGGTAACAATAATATTTTATTATCTTCCTCAAAACTCTTCCTGCTAAAGCCACAAAATCATGTTTCCATTGTTTAGTAGCAGATACCCATCCCTCAGGTTTAGGGTGTAGAGTTTCACCTTTTAGTGCTACCTATAAAATTGGTTTAGGAGCTACAACATCAATGGTTCCTATTAAGTTATTAACACATTATGTGATTTTAGCTATTTGAGACTTGATATATTCTTTGGTGTTCTTGTCCTTTTGTATTCTCTTCAAAATGGTCAATCCAAATATTTACAAAGATTCTTGTTCTCCTTCCCTAGTCTAAACACCTAAGTTAACCTATATTATCTAATTGTCCTTTGGTTACATGTCAAATTTATACTTATCCACTAGAGGGATGGCTATTTGAGCAATTTTATTTCCTTTCTCATCCATAGTGATAGCAAATATCCTTCTTGACCTTTTCTTTCTATTTGTAAGGGATTAAAAGGATTCTAACAAGATACTTAAACTCTTCTCCTCAAGTCTTATTGGACATATGCCCTTTTTCTCTTTTGTGTTGTATGGTTCAACCATATTGGAACATTTAAAGAGACATCCCTTTGAGGAGGAGTTACTTTAATATTATGTGTGGCCAGAGAGTTATCTTGACCCACTTCTACCTCATGTTTCTTTGTATCTCCTTTTATTACTTCTTCTTGAGCAACTTCTTTAGTTTGAGTTTCTCTATCTAGTTTAATTTCTCTTTCCTCAAGTTTCTCTATTGTATTCTCCTTCAGAGGAATTTCCTCTATATAAACTTCCTCTAATTGAAGTTCCACTTCTTTGATTGTTTCTTCTTCAATCCTCGCTTCACCCTGAGCTTCTTCTTCTCTTGAGGGAGGTTCTTCTTGTTCTTGGAAAGGGGGAAGAGTAACATCACCTAATGGAGATGGAGGATTTGGAGGAATTAGAGAAGGTGGAAGCAAAGGAGGAGATGGAAGAGGACTAGGCAGAGAAGATTCATGTGGGGAAAAGGAAGGAGTGGGAGAAGGAAAATAGGATTTATGTGGAGGAGAGGAAGAAGGAGAGGGAGAAACCTCTTTTTGAGAAGATGTGGTCTAAGATGATACCCTTATCCTTTTTTTCTTGCTAGAGGAAATTCTTCTTTGAGATCCTCTTCATTGGATCCTATATCAATCCTTTCTGTCTTCTTTCTCTTCTTTGAGCCAACCTTTGAAGATGATGGATTTTTTACCATCAACAATAGATAATCCTTCACCTGTGGTTGATTTCTTTATGGAAGGTTAGGGCTTAGATAACTCCATCATTGGGAATGGAGATATTATCCACCTTTGAGAATAAGTTGTAACACTTCTAGACTTGGTTTCTATATTTTCATCTTCTTCAATGGAAAAATCTACATTGTAGATTGGTTGGTTGTAAATACTCTATCCACTATAAATGGGACACAAAAATTTCCCATTTTATTTTAGTTCTTTGGACACTTTGGCCACATTGCGAGTTTTTATCATATCTACTATCAACTGACAATAATCTTTCATTCTTACTTCAAATTCTTCCTCACAATTAGCCCAGTGATCCTCCAGGTTAGGTTCATGTTTGAAGAATGAACCTATAAAAAAAAATTATTTTTCCAATAGGGTCAAACCTAGCCCTAAGATAATTTTGCATCTCCATGGTATACATTGCCAACTCAATCTTTGTAATTTTGCAATTTTACATATTGGCATGCAAGAATATACTCCTATTTTCACAGGAAATGAATATCCTAATTTGTACTTTCCAACAATCAACTTGTGGATCTATTTGTTACCTATCTGCACAACTCCAATAGGATTATTTTATCATAAGGATACCTTGGGATTTTATAGGGTTTTTATGGAAGTTAACCACTCTAATATATGTAAAGGTTTTGAATTGGATGTACCAATTCCCCCAATTTTTCGTCTCTTCCATGGATTCTAGAAATCCTTGTGAAATATCCTTCCAATCCTTTAATAATGGCATAGAAAAAAATTTCATTTACCACATAATAATTCCTATAACTATCATCTAATTTCAGTTGTGGATAATCCTCATGAATCATCACTTCTCCAAGCTGAAAAGATCCCATCCTGGTGAGCCCTACAAAAGTTTCTTAAGAAGCCAATAGATATACCAAATAAGATCTCATATAAAATTTTCTACTCTGCAAGACATTCTTGAGTTGCTCATGGAGGTTGTCACTTATGATAGTGGCCCAATCAATCATAAATCATACCATCCATGGATAGAAGTCGTAGCCATAAATCCTTCTTAGAAGTGTGATTTGGTCTTTAATATCTTCTCTAAATTCACTCCTATGTTGCACCTTATCCATCTTGAGGGCTATCTTCCATGGATTAAGAAAAAAATAATTATTAATGAGATGAGGTTGCTTGCTTCATGATTTTCAAAATAAGCCACTACCTCCTTCATATCCATGACATCATACTTAGGGTAAGCAAGGATTCTAAATACCCCCTCAATCATGTATGAACTGATATCAAGGATAAACTCTCTAGATTCTCCTAGTATTCTCCTACGCTTTTGGTCATAGTACTGAGCACAGATCAAGACAAACTTAGGTGACTAAATTTTTTTTGGGAAGAAAGCTACTTCCACCAAGCCTAATTTAGCCAAAGAAGTAGCATTTCAAGACCTTATTTCCTCATCATTAATTCTTCTATAGAATTCATCTAGGTATATGTGTCCCAAGTCAATATCTCCAATTTATGTATATGAAGAGAACATCTTTCAAGGAGGGTGATAGCCTTTGTATTGATACTTCATTTTTACTCCCTCTTTTGGCATACTTCATGTTTATGAAAAAACCATGTATAAGAACATATTTTGAGAAAAAGTGGAAAGAAGAGAAAATTAATTTTGTAATAGGATCTAAAGACAAGTTGAATCAACTATAATATCATGAATAAACCATTATGAGCATACTTCATCAAAACCTTGATGTATTGGGGATGGGGCTGCGAGAATAAGTCCTATCGCTTGCCAAAGAACTAGGTACAACATAAAAGAAGTACAAACATTGATTTTAACAAAAAAATGTTCATTCTTGTGGTCTTTCAAATGTCGAGGGTCAATCTTATGGCTTACTCCTTACCTTTACTTATTTGTTTAGCCCTTGGTAGAGTAACATGCCGATATTCAATACCTAAAAATCATATATTCTTTTGCTTTAATATTTTTCTTTGGAAATCATAGATCTGATGTCTAAAACACTTAGATGTTTCACTCAACACTTCTTTTAAGCATCGACCGAGCATTGGGGGTCGAGGTTTTCACCTAACTCTTGTTTTATAGGAAAATAGGAGGTAAGGGATATTCCTAAAGTTTGAAACCCGAAGTTTTACAACTTCAATTTTCATTAAGGGTTTTAGTGATTGGATTTTGGGGTTCGGGTATGACAATCCATTTTACTTAATTTATATTAAATAAATAATACTCATCATGATTGAAACTTGATATCTAAAAACTATGGATTCACAAAATTTCTAAGGCATGAGCAGTTGTTAGGGAAGATAAAATTTCTCTCCAAAAGCTTAGCAGGGGAAATACCTAGGGCCCAATATGATGACATCACAAATTTCCTTGATCGACATGCTAGGGTAAAACTCAATTCAACAAGGAAAAACAAGAAATAGAAAGAGAGTGAAAGGAAAATGAAATAAAATAAAATAAAACAACAAAAATAAAGAAAGAGATGGAAAAAAAGGATGCTAAATCAAATCAAACACGACAAGCTCAAGCCAACAACCAAAATAACCAAAATTTAAAATGGGGTTTCAAATTTTATGGTTTACTTGGTTATCGATATGATTATGAGGGCTAGCATGGGCAACCACAAGAAAAAAACAAGAAAGAAGAACACACCAATGACATGAACAAGCAAGAAAATTTGAAAGTTGAGGACAGAGAGGGGTTGTAGAGGTTGTTAGGGTTCTAAAATTGATTGCAAAATTCATTTTCTAACTCTCAAATGCACGAATGATTAATGAAAATCCTTCAAACTCCTTTTTAAATTGATTCAACACCTACCCTTCATACCTCATTAAATGATTTGTAATAAAATTAAATACTCTTACAAGCATGGAACTCAAGGTGATAAGACAACACCACCATCGGTCTTTCCAAATTGGGAATGCATGAAGCGAGTATCCTGACACACAAAAAACCCAAAGTGGAAAAATCAAAATGAAAGCAATGAGAAAATGTCGAGGGTCAGGTTAGATAAGGATGTTATGCCAACCTTAAGAATCTTGAAACCTAGTAAGGAACAAAAACACAAAGGGAAAAGGAAAAGGAAGGAAAGGGGAAGAGAGGAAAAAAAGGAAAGAAGAAAAAGAGAAAAAGAGAAGGAAGAAAAAGAAAAAAGGGGGGAAATTTTGTCACAAACAAAGTGGGGCATGGATGCAAGGCACAACATATCCAAGACTACATCTCCAAGAATAAGCAACTAAGAACATAGTTACAAGATTACAACATTGAAAAAGAGGATTTACAATTGATTCTAAATGTGTTATCCAAGCTTGGTCCTAAGTATTCAATGTTTTTTTCTAGCTTTCATACTAATTGAATTTCTATGGGAGCATCATATGTTGATCCTAAGTTTTATGACTTTGCAAATATCCTAATCCAAGAAGACACAAATTTAATTCACATGGGTATAATCAAGTATTTTAGGCCACAATAATTGGTGGCTAGTGAGTATAAGGTATATAAAGAATCAAGGAATCTTTAAAAGAAGAAAAAGAACAATCTACACAAAGAATCTAAATCCTCTATGTTTCAATGGGAACTATCTAAGGAGAATCCTAAATGTGCATATTGTAAGAAAATATGGCATGATGAAAATCAATGTTATTCATGATGAACATCAATTTTATTCAAAACAAATTGATGAGTTGAAGCATCTTAAGAAGAATCAAATCAATTTTCCTTCAACAATTTTAGGGAGTTCTTCTTCTTCTTCTTTATCAAAGTTATATAGACATAATGGGAAAGCACTTGTTGTAGTTGTAGATTTTGAGTTAGAGAGGTGGATACTTGATTCACAAGCCTCACATCATATGGATTCATCAAATAGTATGTTCTCTTCATTTGATTCTTGTTCATCACCGCATGTCTTGATGGCTAACAACATATCTATGCATATTTATGGGAAGGGATCTATTTACATATATGATAGAGCATTTAATTATGTTATTTGTGTGCCTTCATTGTTAACCAATATCACTTCTATCTATCAGATCACACATAGTGAAGTAGGAAAGAGTGTTGATATCACACCAAATTCTATCATAATGCAGTATTTGCATAGTAGAGATATAGTTGCAGTTGTGGAGGTTGATCATCAATCTTGATTCTACACCTTCTATAATTTTTCTCCTATTGTTTCTTTGATTTATGTACACACTATGGTATCTAGTGTGGACAATTTTGAGGAGATATAGTATGGTCATTTGAATCTTGAAATTGTTTCATCTACTAAGGATTGAGAGACATGTGTTGATATTCCATCACCTTCATCTTTGTTGTATTTATGATGCTTGTGTTGCCACAATTTAGGCTTCTTGTGATTTAGTTACAAGAATGGCATATATTATCTTCTAGATATGGCTTCTTGGGATTATTGCAAGTTTGTTTGGAGAGTCCCACATTTCAAATTTGAGAGACACCTTTTATTGCATACATATTCTCTTTGATGAAGATGATTCTTCTTTAATTTTTGTGAGGGAACAATTTGATCCTCTTGTTCATTTACTACCTAATCATTCTTCATAATTTGACATGTAATTTTTGTGAGGGAACAATCTGATCCTCTTGTTCATTTACTACATGATCATTCTTCATAATTTGACATGAGTGTGGATGCTTTTGAGTAGAATTTAGAGGATGATTCTTTATCTTGAAAAGAGATATATGTCTTTGGATTGTGCTCTAAAATAATTTCTAGGAGATTTTGGATCGTTATCTTCATTAGTGTTGCCTCGAATGCCTATTTGGAGTGTGACAACTTTTGACATCAATGTGGAGACACTTGAGAATAATTCAACAACATCATCCATCATCCTTTTTTTCTAATCTTCATTTCAAGGATGGTAATACGTCATGTGTACCATCTTAGTTTTTTTTTCTTTCTAAGGGGAGGAATTTTGTTTAATGAGATTGGATTATCTTCAGCATTCAGTTTTGATAATATACCATCATTGTAAGAGACTCTACATTGAGGGTTCTACATGGTCTCTCATCTTCTCTCTTATCTGGGGTCTTTTTCCCTACATGGGGTTTTTTCCTTCTCATTCTTCATTGAGAGCATCTTTTTTCATCTCTCTTTTATGGAGTGTAGTCCCTTTAGTTTTTATTCTTTTCTTAATTTGTGAGAGATTACATTTGTACATGGGTGCCTAAGATTGCCTAATATATAGGACTCATCCTTTCATCTTTGCATAATTTACATTGGTTTTTTCCTCCCTAAGTTTCACTTAAGGGTGGGTGTTGGTGTGAATTAGGATATTCACCTAACTAGTTCACCTAGTAGGTCTTATTCAGATCTTAAGTTTACTTAGGTCCTAGGAGTCTTTCTAGAAGTCTTAGTTGGTATTATATCTTATCTTATCTTATGTCATTTACTTCTTGTGACTTAGGCCATTTAATGTTTTATGTCTTATGACATAGGATTAAGGCACTTGTCATGATATTGTCTAATCTTATGTCTCACCTTGGCTATATAAACAATGGGTTCTCATGTACATAAATCAACAATCATAATCTATAATTTACATCCTTTTATAGAATAGCATTATTCTCTCATAGCTAATATCTCTTATAATTTCATAAAGTTCTTGGATCTTGGGTGGTTATAATCTTCAGACAAATCTTGCATGGTGTAGAGTATTCTATACCAACTCTTATAAAATTTTACTCCAAATATAATAAAATAAGTTTTTTCCCTTGTGGGTGTGAAAATACTATCATGGTAAGCCCATGAGGAAAGATAAATTTGGAGATTCCAATCCTGACTAGTGTCACTAACAATATTTTTAATGATTTCGATGAAATTCTTTGTGGATGATCTTTTTTGGCCATTACCTTGAGGGTAATATAGTTTAGAATACTTATGCTTGATATGGAATTATTAATAGAAGGCTTGGACATCATAGTTATTGAAATATTTTTCCTTGTCAGTAATGATGGAGACAAGGATAAAATGAGGTGATTAATTACAAACGTAGATATTTTTTTATTATTTATGCATGTGAGAGGAGCAGCTTCTACCCATGATGTAAAGTATTCAAAACTAGTGATAATATGTTTGTGACCATAAAAGGAAGAAATTTTTATATTCCCAATGATATCAAGTCCCTAAGTAGAAAATGACCAAGGATTTATGATCAACTGTAATTCTTCACATGAATAAGATCTCCATGTTGTTGACAAGGTACACATTTTTTGGCATACTAAAAACATATTTTTCAATGATGTACCAATATAATTATATTCTAAGTAGCTTATTTTCTAGAATCATGCCACCAATGTGCACCCCACTAATTTTCCTTTATCTAAATCTAAACATACTAATAAAGTTCCATTCTAGACCCAATGAGAGATTTCCACCAAGGAGGGTGAAATATGATGCATATTGGACAAGGAATTTATGTTGGTTATGTGAAATCTTGGATATGAGAATTTGATCATAGAGGTAATTAAAAAATTTATGATACTAAATGGAATTAAGAACAACAATCTCACACACCATGTGAGATTCTAGAACATAATATTCTAGGAGCAAGATTTTCTAAACCAAAAATTAATTTTTTGGGTGTTCTTATCTATTAAGGATAGAACCAATTATAGCCATAAAAACTTTATATTTATTGGTCATATAAGGAATTTGCTCAAATTTTATGTGGATAAAGTTCTACTTAAAATTTTGAGAATATTTTTATCTCAAGTTGGGAGTCACTAAAAATTTACAATTGTTAAATGTTCCACTCTATTGCTAGTTTGAGACCCAAGCTGAGAGCTTCATACTTAGAAATTTTATTAGTGCAAAGAGACCAAGTATGAGTGAGTTAGGGATGACATCACCCAATAATTTAATGAACTTTATTCCTACCCCTAAAACATGAATGGTGAAGGAGCCATAAAATGAATTTTATATTCGAGTGACATTAAGAGATAAATTTAACTCATTTATAAATCTAATTTGTAAAGTTTTTTTTTATCTTATAGTGGTGATTCTTCCATCTTTTGCCAGCCAATTAGTAATGAACTATCCTTTTATAGATTTATAATTTACATATTCAATGTCAAAATCACTAATCAACATGAACCATTTCACCATTCTTTATGTGAGTTATTTTTTATAGTATATATATTTTAGAGGATCAATTTTTGCAATGATTTTTTCCTATTATTAAGCATGTAGCGTCATCATTTTTAAAAATTAAATATAATAGATAAAATTTCCTTCTTAAGTGGTGAATAATTAAGCTCACACAATCAAATTTATCATAAGATAGTAAAAAATCCTTGATTAATATGTTGGGCCAAGAGGGCTTCTAAGGTAAATTGTGTTGATGAGATATATAGTAGGAAACGTTTTCTCATAGTAGATGAATCTAACATATGTGGATTTGAAATAGATTTTTTTATTTGTTCAAAATCCTACCAGGTTATTTTATCCCAATGAAATATTATATCTGTATTCAATAGATGAGAACAATTAATATTTATTTTCTATCTATGAGATGAATCTTCTAATGTCTTCAATATTCCCCTATAAAACATAAATCTATTCAATATTTTGAGGAGGAATTTATGTGATGACATTGAATTTTTATGGGAAAAAATTTGATACCTCATGAAGATATAAATGAAACCTAATAATTTAGCTAACATGATTCTAAAGACACATTTTTTGGATTGAGATGAACCTTGTATTCTCACAATATTTCAAAATTTAGCATAAAGTGGTGAGATGTTCTACTCTAGTTTTTTATTTAATAAATATTTTATCCACATAATCCTAAAAAATATCATAAATCATATAATATAAGATAAAAATCATGGCTCTTTGATAAGTTATGTCAGTATTCTTTATTCCAAAAGGCTCGACTTGGTAAAAAATGTTCCCTAGGGCATAGTGAATATTATTTAGGCTAATTTTCAAGTGTAATTTTAGTCTCATTATATCCTAAAAAATAATCTATATGAGATAACATTTCATTCCTCTGCCACCTATCATAGCATCAAGATGGCTAGGGACTTGAGGGTCTCTAAATTGTGGATCGAAGGTGATTCATTAAATATTGTGAATTGCCTTAAAAAAAGGTCTCCTCCTTCATGGTCTATCAACAATTTTATATATGATTCCATTTCTTTATGTGAGGAATTTCAAGAAATTTACATTTCTCATGCCTATAGGGAGGCTACTGTTGTTGCCGATTGGTTGGCTAATTATAGGGTGTCATCAGCTAGTTCGTGGAGGGAGGGTGACATCCTTCCTACTAATTTGAAGAACCTCATTATTAATGAGATCCATTAATTTTTTATTATTACCCACCTCCTTGATCTTGGGGTTGTGTGGGTATTATGAAGCTTGTTGTTTGATGGGACTTTTCACACAATGGGTAATCATTGGAAATTGTTTCCTCCTGTTGGCGAGTTGTCTTAGTACTCTATTTTTTACCTCCTCTCGGACTACTTTCAAGTGCCTCACACACTTTCTGGGCAGTTTTTGTGCTCTGGCTATGATCTGGTTGTGCTCTACTAGTAACTCAATGATGGGATGGGATGGGTGTCGCATAGAGCCTCTATCTTGTGAAGAAATGAGAGCTAATTCTCAGGTTTGGGAAATTCTACAAAATGGTGGTGTTACTCCTTACCTGGAGCGTCTAAAGGGTTTCGAATCCTCGGTGTCTAAGGAGTTTTTGACACCTAGCATGGTCATGTGGTTAGTATGTTTTGTAGAGATACTACCATTAATGAAGATTTTGTTGTTGAGGTTACGGGTTTGTCCATGGTTGGGAGAAAATTCTAGAGGGACAAGAACATTTCTCAAAATGCAAGGCAGAATTTCCTTCATGACAAGGAAAGGGCTAGGATGGTTCATTTGGATTGTGTAGGTTATGATAGAATGCATATTAAACGTATTTGGTGGGAGGTAGTGGTGGTTTTGTTGCGCTATTTTACACTTGATGGCAATTCACAATGCTCTATGGACATCGCTTTATCCTTCTGAACCACTTTCGCCATGGTAAGTTGGTTTTGTTTCCCTTCTATCTGTTGAGTTCCTTGGAAGAGGGTATTTCAAATTTTAGAAGAAACCCCAGGAATCCTTACCTGCATGAAGGTTTAATGCTTCTATTATGGATTTTTTGAAAGCTAATTGCATTGTTAGAACCCCTATTTCCAAAAAGCAGGGGAAAGGTAGTGGGAATTGTAGGATTCAGGAGATTCAGGATTTTGAAGCTTTGGAGCTTGAAGTTTATTCTGAAGGGTGGTCAGATGGCTATGATACTGACTTGGACTATACCCCTTTGATAGGTGATGTGAAGCCATCTTCCTCCAGAGCTCCACGTGCTAAGCATAAGTTGAAAGGTTTTGAGGGTGGTTCTACTAGTAAGAAGTTGAAGGCCTATGCCAAGTTGGAGGATGTTAATCAAAAGAAGGTGGCTGGAAATATTCAAGGGGAGAACTCGAGTATTAGTGGGTCCCCTGTAGACGACAAAGAGAATTTGATGGTTAATTTGGATGTTTCTACTGGGGAACCTGTTTCTAAAGGGAAGGCTAAAATGGTTTATGAGGATGTGCCATTTGAGGAGCCCCTTGTGGGGTTGCATCAGGGCAAGGGTGTTTTTTGAGGTGCAATGGACTTCTCTTAGGCATTGAGCCTTTTCAAAGAAGGGGTTGATATCTCCTTCAATTTGCTTATCTAGCTAGTTCAAGAAATTCAAGATCTTCATAATAAGCACAATACTATAGTTAGGTGCAACATCTCTACTCTTCATAGCCTTAAGGAGTAGGAAGCTATTTTTGGGCTTTCTAGATCCCTGAATACCAATGTGGGTGGTCTGGTGGATGAGCTTGCTTTGCTGAAGAATGACCTGAACCCAAGAGTAGCGGTTTTGGAATGTAAAAATAGGCAACTTAGAAGGGACTTGGACACACTCATTAATATAAGAAAGGAGAAGTTGGAGGCATATGCTAAGGGTATGGTTTCCTTAACCAGAAGGCCATGGAGTTGATCGGGAAGGGTCTGTTTGATGCTCATACTAACTTGGTTCATGAGGAGGGTGCTAGTTTGGGGGTTAATTCAGCTGATATGGCTACTGGACTAAGTGTTTGTACTAGGAGAAAAACTAAGAAAGGTAAGAAGGATCCTGCTTAGGATGTTGAAGAAATCATGGACATGCATGATAGGCTAGCAACCAGGGATATTATGGTTGCTAAAGTGCACAAGGACTTACTGTAATGGCCTTTCAACCTTGTTGTTTTCTATTTTTTGGTTATGTTGGTTGTCTGCTGGTTTGCTAATGGCTAGTTAATCAACTAGTTATCTTTTTGATATTTTCTTGGGTGGGCAGCCTCTTGTTCTATCTTTGTTGCCACTTTATTTTTTGTATAGGGTTTTAGGTACCCTTCAAAACTTGTTTATCGTTAATCAAAAACATTTCATTCCTTATTATTAGGTTGATTATCATGTCAATTTTGGGTTAAGGAAAATCATCTTTAGAACATGTCTTATTGATGTCATATAAATTTACACACTCATATGATTTTGGATTTCTTATTGACAAGAAAAATATTAGAAATCCACTCAAATTATTTGATAAGTTAAATAAACCTAACCTCTAGGATTTTCTAAAATTATTCTTTGATAAGAAGGACCACCTTATGGTGCATGTTTCTTAGTTTTTTTACTTGGTTTAGTGTCTAGATGTACAATAAGGTGGTGCTCTACAAGAGGTGGATATAATCAAAGCATATCAACACAAGAGCAAGAAAATATGGCTAATTTTTTTTTTTTGGTTAGTAAAATATATGTTTTATTATTATATTATAATTTGAAAATACAAATTTGAGAAATGTATGTTCTTGAATGGTTGAAAAAAAACCGAGCCATATTCCAACTGTAACACAAAAAAATACAACCCTAGCCTAGAGATTTATAGATGTCAGTCAAGTGCATAAACGCTCTATCCAAAACAAAATTCATAAGCTACACTACCTGAAACGCCCACAAAGAAAAAATTACAAATTTGATAGCATTTTCATGTCCACAGACAAGTAACTGAACCAGCAAAAGAAGAAAAGAGAAAAAACAAAGGGCACTGAACTACCCCACTTCATGCCCTGCGACCACACCATCAACCAAAATCGCAACCACGATCCTTGCCATTTCCTTGTGCCACACCACAACCCCTCCCACATGGCCCACTATGGCTAATTTCCCTCCTCTGCACCTCCATGTTTGTCCATGCACTGTCCAACTTGAAGCAAAAGAAGTCTAGATTCATTTGTTCTTTGGGAATCCCAGCTGCAATAACCAATTCCTAATCATGCACATAATCCAAAATAAAAGCCTAATATTTTTGGGCCTCCACCTTCCTTTTTGGGATATTTCCAAGAGCCCTGTGTAGAAGAAAGGGGTTCCATTGATGAGGCACACCCGGGAAGCCAAACCAATCACCATGAGCATCGAGGAAACCTCACCCCAGCACTGCACAAGTCGTGATCTCCTCCAAACCAACCCACCATTCTAGCTTGATACATCTTTACATCACCCTTTGAACCTCCTCATGTGAGTTGAAATGGAGGTCCCATGCGCAAATCAAAGAAGAAATATCTGTATTTGTGCAGTAACAAAATTTGGAGACCAAAAAATCAATTCCCAAGAGAGCCTAGACCAAACTGAGGAGGAAAGGGTCTCTTGTGGCAAACACATTCTTCAATATTTCATCTGAGACAAGTCCCCAAAATTCCATTTGTTTCTTCAAGGCCTTGAGAGAGAAATTAGCTTCCATTTTCCTATAGACACCAACCTTTGGCATGCACCAACAAAAGTCTATAAAAACAAAAGGAATGAACACATTGAAAATGAGAAAGAGTAAGTATGCATCAATCACTCCTAGCATTCAAAGCCCTTGTACCAAAGCAAGTTGTAATAATGACACTCCACACCAATCAGCCACTTCATTAATGAGTTTGACATCAACCACCACCTTTTAACCCTACTACCAAAACTCCACTATATTTGAACCAAACTACTTGGTCACTTTCACTGCCATTTTAGATACTTGATCTGCTAAAGTGTTGCCTTCATGGTAGATGTGAGAAATTTTAAAATTTTAGAATTTGTTGAGCTTAGTTCAGATTATGTTGACTATTTTTTCAAGTTTCTAGACTTGCGCTTTTCCATATGCAATTGCATTGACAATCACTTGTGAGTCCCCTTCGAGATGCAATCTTTCTACATGTAGCTTGTTTTCCAAATCCATTGCTAGGAGTGCAGCTTGTACCTCTGACTCGTTATTTGTGTCATCCACCAACTTCTTAGTCTTAATTGCTAAAATGTTACTAGTATCATTTCGAGCAATGCACCCAGCCCCAAAAGGTTCTAGATTACCCTTCAACACCCCATCAAAATTATTTTTCATCCACCCCATTTCAGGATTACACCACTGAAATGAAGCCCTAAAATATGGCTAAATATTATTTTAATAAGACAATAAAAAATATTTTTTCTCCCCAAGGCCAAGAGTAGCCACACTTTTAATGATTTTAGGATTTTTTTATATACCAAGGTTGACATAAATATCTTCATCAACAAGTGATAAAGACCCATTCTATAAGTATTCTAGTTTAGGGGGAGGTTGAGTTCCTCCTCTATCAATGCTTCAAAAAATTTACCAATAGACTCATCTTGAATTTCCCGATTTTTATTTTTTTCATCTAATAGTGCCTCAAGAAGTTTTCACTAGGGGAGTTCATTTTTTTTCTTTTTAGCTTCTTTTTATTTTTGGATTTATTTTGACTAAGGAACTCTTTCTACTTCTCAAAGTATGTTAACACATGATTATTGATTTAAAATCCCTATTTATGATCCCTTGGAAGGATGTAGTCTTAGAGTACCATGAACTATGTGATAGCTTTGTTGTTTTGAAATAATTCAAGTGGTATGTGATCATGTTGGTCCCAATCAATAGTAAGGATAATAGTTTCATTGAAAATATTAGTAATAGAAAGAAATATTTAGAGACTATTAGAGGACTTCATTTTAATTTTTTTTTAAATCCAAAGAAATTATATAAGCTTCATATCTAACATAATTAGATTTCTCATTAGGAGAAATATATCCTAGGCCCTATGACCATTGATTTTTATAAATATATTTAGGTTCTATAATTCCTTTTTATGAAGGAATGCCTCAAATTTTAGGACTTCATTTTAATTTTAAAAAAAATCGAAAGAAACAATAGAAGCTTCATGTCTAACATAATTAGATTTCTCATTAGGAGAAATATATCCTAATCTTTCATATTTTTCATGACAGGTCTACCCCAAATTTTAGACAAAAGGGGAAGTTTATCCACATGAAAATCATCTTGTATTTTATATTCTCCATAACCTTTGTCAAGGATCTTGAAATTGGATCTAGAGGGTGGTTTTTCTCATGTAGATGTGAAGCCATCTAGATGTATGTAGCATGAAGACTATATTTTCTAGTGTTACAAACTTGTATGTTTAGAGACACTTTTCATAATGGGAAAGTGATTCCTTTTTTGGTGTTTTCCCTTTAAAAAATTATAATATTAGAAAGGTTGAGGATTTTCAAGGATGCTTAATTCCATTCCTAAATGAGGACAATTGATACATTAATATAAAATAGATTAGATGGCTTATATATTATGGATTTATGGTCAAAAAAGAATAATGTTTGATGAGATATCAAGATCAATGATGTGTAGCATGGCTTGTTGCATGATAATCCCAATCATGATAGGAATATGAATAATGTCTATTGACTCTCTTTCTATGTTATAAAATGCATAATTGGTAGTGGTATTTGATGTTAATATTTCCTTGGAATAACGAAGATGATCAATTAATGTTAGTAAAAAATTTAAATTGAATCCATTATCTACAAGTACCATTTTACCTTTGTTCTTAGTAATGAAATATTTAATATAAAATGTGATATTATTAGATAGACTTATAGAATACATTTCATTTCTATCGAAGATGATTCGATGGGTTGAAGACAAATTTTGAATGGGATCTTGGAATTGGGATGGATTAATGTCATTAGGAACTCCTGATTCTTGAAGGAATTTACAAAAAATATATTTACAAATGGAGTGTTGGGCTATAATGATTAGTTAATTATGTATTAATGTTTATGTGTGTTTCCCAAGATGAGTGGAGTAAAAATAAAATGTTATAGAAACAAAAAAATTAGGAAACACTCATAACACTAATACATAATTAAAAATGTTGAAATATAGTTAGAAAGACTACATTAGGCACAAAAAATTCATAGATTAAAAAAAATCTATAATAGACACAAAAATTTCATATATTAAATAGAAATTTATATCGCTACAAAATTCTATAATAAATTAAAAAGTGTGATGACCTATAAACACATAAAAATAAAAATATATACTCTTTAATATACAAAGACCAATACATAACCAAAAAATAAAACTTATAAAAAATAGAAAAATAATACAAAAACATATAAGATCAAGCCTATTAAAACCCTAAACATGATAATAGAAAAGTAAACAATATTCCACCAGGTGTGTCAAATTGTACATGCTAAAAATTACAATAAATGAAAGAGAAAATTAAAACAATATAACTTGTTAATAGTTATATTGACACAAACATATCTACTACTCTAATGCAAAAAGGACAAGTACTAAATAAATACAACTCCACAAGAGAAGATGGATGCCTAGGATTTCCACAAGGAAAGAATCCAACACCTGCATGCCTATCTTAAGTCTCCTTGATTTAAGATATTATTTCCCTTCGTGACTTGTTAGTTAATAATATGAGTTACTTTGATAGAAATTGGAATAAACAAGGGGCTTTATTTATTGAATATTTTCCAAAACTCTTCAACAACCTTCTACATCATTGGAGGAGATATACTTATACATTTAATACTCAAAAATTTCCCTCCAAACTAACTAACTACCTTCTATATTCCATTTGACCATTGGTCTCCCAAAAATTATATTCTTGCATTTACAACTTTTGACAATTTTACCAATTTTAACATTTTTGCAACTTTAACCCCTTAACCTCCTAAAACCATTAAATATGACTCAAAACATTATTACATGATCAAACAATATCTTGAAAGAGGTACAACACTAGGGGCATATAATAATAGCTAAAGGAATAGCAGTGGGTTCCGCAAGACAAAAGCTATTGTAGAACAACTAGTATTGAAAGTGGGCATGATGTTAGAAGTTTCATGGGATTGGCTGGATATTACTTGAAGGTTTGTAATAAATTTCTCTAGAATTTCCACCCCATTACCTCTCTTCAAATTCACTAGATGTGAATTTCTATCAATGACAGATGGTTTATCTGTGCATAGCTGTCTATTTCAAATTCACAGTCCAGAGGTGTGAATTTAAACACCAACAAAGCATTAATTAGGCATATGTCTAGAGAGGAATTTGTCTCTTGAATCTCTTGTTCTAATTGAGCTTTTAGGCCCTAAAATTCAACCTCTTTTTCTTGTAACTTTTTCTCATATTGAGCTTGTTGGTGCTCCAAAGTCTCACTCTTTTGTACTATTCCTTGACTATACTCAAGGCGAAGCCGCTCCAGCTCTTCATTATTTAGTTGCAAATTCTACCCCGCCTCCTGATTCTTAGTACGTAACTCATTTACCATAGAAGGGTCGATAGTTTGAACCTTTGCAAGCTCACCCTAAAGTTTTTTCTTCTCATTCTCTACTGCCAGGGCCCTTTCTTTCATACATGTAACATCTGCCTCCAAGGATTTCTCTTTTTTCTCCAAAAAGCTAGCCCTTTCCTTTACTGCTTTAAGTTGCTCATCCTTTTTCTTTAGCTAGCGACCAATTTTAAGGAAGTCGAAGGTGACCACCTGTTATGTTTGCTCCATAATCTCAACCTTATCCTATAGTCGAGCCACCTTCATGTCAAGCCCTACTGCATATATTTCATAGTCTTTTGGGTGCATCTCCCCCTATGGCTTGGTTACTCTTGGGTACATGGTTGCAAACTTCAGCTTTTATCGGGTCTCATCATAAAGAGTTTGTATTTTCAGCTCAGCATAAGTATTGTCATCTTTTTCCTTGCACTTTTGTATTCTACTTGCACATGCTTCCTTTCCGTAGTCAATCTATGCCATGAATTTGGTTGGCGATGAAACTAGTCCGCCTATGAAAGGAGCACCAAAAGATAGGGCATATGGATAGGTAATTCTAATAGGCCCAGGCATTTTCTTTTTCTGGAGAGTGACAGTTTGCGGGAAAAAAGTGAAGAACATTTGAGCTAATGACGTGGATCTCTCAAATCATTTGATACCTTTCAAATATAGAGAAAATATTATTCTACATGTACTAGAAAGAAGTATTGTGACCAAGCTCTTTATTCTAAACCAACATAACCTTAGATTGAGCATATATGAAACCAAACCAACTAATTTTATCTTCACTTACCAAGTAGAAATTTCCTTTATTGAGTGGATTTTTCATCAACTTTGGTTGCTCAATCTTTTTGCAAGATTTTGGTAACACATACTTGTCAATATTTGGATGATGTATTGATGAAGGATGAAAGCTAAATTTACAATGAGGATGTGAACAATTGAGATTTGTTATAGGATGAGTACTTGAGATGATTTTGGATGTTTTTATTTAATGATGAGTGACTTTTATTTAATAATGATTACTTTTTCTTTAAATATGATTGATATATGAATGGTCAAGATTTATTATTAAATCAATGATAAGTGATTTTATTTTTATTTAATTATAATTGTTGGATTTTATTTAATGAATGTGGATGGTTATGTGGATAATTGATTTTTTTATTATTTCATTATTTTGAATAATTAACTAAAAAATAATATTTACTTATTTTAAATAAATAAAGAAAATGGATTAATTAATTAAATAATAAAAAATAATTATCAAATTAGTGATGTGGTACTACTAGTGGGGTGAAAATGGATTTGTTAGCATGGAATTAATTAATTGACATAGTAGTTGTGGCAAAATGATGTTATAAATTATGAATGAATTAGTGTGGTAGATTTTAGTTGTCTACAAGAACCATATATATAAATAGGTTCACATCATTAAAAGTGGAGATATTATCAAGAGAAAAGGGTCGAGACCTTAAAATTTTGGAGAGAGTGGTAGGTTTTGTTATATGACGATGTAAGTTTTTCCAATTGATATTCTTATAAGACCAAATATGAAAAGAATAAACAAGGTCGATATATAAATGTTAGGAAAATAAAGATAGGGGAAAACATGAGTAGATGATTTCCCACCATGAGGAAAAGAAGGAAATGGTTAGTTAGGGATAGAAACACTATGGAGTGAAGAAACTGGATATAGACTAGGTGCGTGGTCATGACTATAGAAGTTCAACAAGGAATATTGATCATAAGGGTATTTATGGATGAAACTAATAACTATGGGTACATGTGCAAGTCAAGTATATATGAAACTATTAGAAAGGGGGATTATTCAATCTCAAAGAAATAAATGAGATTATGGAGGAAAAGCGGGTAGTAGTGATGACTCAAGAATAATAATCATGGTCATGAAAGGAATTGAGAAGGTATAAGGAGAAATGAGAAAAATCCATAATACTAAGAAATGGAAAGGAAGGATATAATAATAAGAATAATGATGAAGGTGAAGAGGAAAGAGAGCCAATAAGAGAAAGCACTATAAATGTTGATAAAGTAAGAGAGCATAATAGATAAAAAATGAAGGAAAATCAAACACAAGTGTAGCCTAATAAATATTGTGAAGCTAATTAAAAAAAAGTAATAACTAGAAATATCTATAAGGCTAACCAAATCGAATCAAATACAATATTGGAACTAACTCACTCTTTTCCTTGCTAATGTGTATAATAAATTAATACCTACAAAATACTATATCTAACTATTCAAAAGTTAATCTATCACATAGATATATTGGAAAAAACACAAATTAATCAAGCCATAGGATACAAGAAACTAGAGATATAGTAGAGAAAATAAGGGAACAAATGATCCTATATTTAGGCAAGGAAATGCTAGAAATGATGGTTTATAGATGTGAAATTTATGGATAAAAAAATCAAAATAGATGCATCCCTACCAAGATAGGGGAATGTGTATCCTAGGATAGTATTCTTGGGCACAATTTTAGTTATAGGTTCAAAATATTTTCAAATTATTAGATCTAATAGTTTTTGTATTAGAGATGTCAAAAATCCATTGAGTCTAGGTGTTAACAAGTTCTAGAAAAGGATAAAATTTAGGAAATATAAATGAAAAACTTATGTAAAAAGATAAACAAAATGTATGAAAATAGGAGAGAGAAAAGTCTAAATTTAAAAATCCTTGATCTAAATAAATTAAGAAATAATAAATCACACAATATTGATATAATGTCAAGACACTTCCAGCTAAATTTGGTGGCTATAATATGACTAATATTTATGTTGTGTAGGGGAATTTATATGGTGTTTTAGGAGACACTAATACTCTATCTCTTAATCAATTAAAACTTATAAGTATGGTTCTCCCTGATATTTTGATTAATACTTAAAATTATTCTACATATCCAATATGCATTGTTTCTTTCACAAATCACCTACAATATATTTTTCTAATAGAAACCTTGCAAGGTGGTTAGGCTAAAGGTGAATGTTCATTTTTTAGCCTCTCTGAGGCTAATTCAAATGTATTAATGCATATTTTCATGGTAATGGAAACAAAATACAAAAATTAAATCTAAAAATACTCTTTCCAAATGTAATGAAAATCAATCCCTAATATGTTTACTAATTAGGAGATGTAAAGAAGGAAAGTAAAGTTTGGTGGGATAAGGAAATGGGAAGAGAAAGGAAAGGGACACTAAGAAGGATATTGGGTTAAAAAGGGGTGAAATAAGAAAGATAAAGGGTGTAGGTTAAATCATGTGGATTGGCAAGGAAATTAGGAAGATGGAAGTATTAAGGATGTAAGAAGGATGAAAAGAGGAATAAGACTACAAATATCTACCATGTTACTTAGAAATGTTACACAAATGATATCCAAATATTTATGATGATACTCCAATTATATAATAATCCTATAATTCTCTAAATCTTTTAAAATGGAAAACAAGAACTCCAAAGTGGAGAGGAAACTTGAATTTTATGTCAAAATGAGAGGGGGGGAGCTCCTCTTATATATTTTTGGGGACATTTTCATTATTTAAGTGGGAAAATTTTGAACTAGGCATAGTTAGTCTTGGATAAGGTTGCATTTAATTTTCAAATCGAAGGGATAGTAGGGAACTTGTGATTCCACTTCGTAAGGGCACATGTGCCTCATATCTTGAGAAAGATGAATTTGGAAGAAGAGAGAGAGGAAAGAAACAAGATCAATGGAGGTTATTTTAGCTTAATTATAATATATATATGTGAGATATAAAATAAATAAGGTATAAAGGATCTATTCTTGTGATAGGATAAGAAAATATTTATTTTTTGGAGGGGTCACTTTGGAAATTAAAATATGGGTATCTTAAGTATGAAGAAAACATAGAGAAGGGGGAAGAAGACACATGAAAAGAGGAGGAGGTGACATAGGGGTAGAAGATAGGCTAGGAAGGAATCAAGACATGTGGAAAGAAGAAAGAAACACTTGGAAAAGAAAAAATCTAGGGGAAAGATGGAAAATAGGCTAGAAAGTGGTTAAAAGGGACACATTAGGAAATATACTAAAATGAGTGCAAAAAATAATTATGGATTTAAAAGGTATGTAATTTCTATTATTACACCACAAACTCTAAATCCCTATGAATATCAATAAATTTTGACTCCTAAAGAAATTGTTACTCCTAGACTAATGTAGGAGCATCCATGGCATAGTGGTTGTCTTACATCAACAAAAGATGTTTGATTCTTATTGCAATTTTTGGTGAGTATTGAATTTCATATTTTTTCTTGTGAAATTCATTTTTTTATGTGTATTTTTATGTTATTCCATGTTATAAATTTAAATTTTGAATTTGGAGTAAATTTGAAGAAGATAAGATGAGAGAGATAATCGAGAATCTTTCTTGAAAGCAAAAAAGACTAAAAAAGCAAAAGAAAGCGTGGGTTTTTTGGAGACCACTAATTGACTTGTAACTCCAAATTTGAAATTCCTCAACTCCTAAAAAATAGGGAATCAAGAGGTGGACACCTAAGTTGGGAAAATATGATTTTTTCTTTCATGGAAAAATCTAGAAAGTCATCAAAGCACTACCAACCATTCACAACATGTTTTGGAGTTTTTAAAGCATATTTTATTCAATTTTATTAATGAAAATTAATTTAATTGGGAGATGGGCATGGATTTTTGGAAGATGGGTTTGAAATGACAAGAATTTCAAATGAAATGTGATCACATTTCATTTTAAGGTGGATTGGAGTTGTTTAATGAAAAATCAATTTCATTTTTGAAAAAAACTTTCCAGAATATAGGAAGAGAGAAGGGAAGGGAGTATCATGCCTCTAAGAAGGATTTATAATGGTTTTATTGCATATTTTATATTTTTTACAAAGGCACAAATATCATTGATAATCCCAGATTGAAGCGTTGAGATTGTGGAGAGTATTTGTTGTTGTAGGTGTTGGAGAAAGCTTTGATGCAAAGCTTTGATTTGCTGATGGAAAATCATTTTTTTTTGTTGTGTTTATCAATAGTTTGTAAGGGCTTGTTGCAGCCCATAATCCTTTCTAGATTGGTTGTGATGCATTGAAATTTTAATAAAATTTGATACAGTTGGTTGCAAATTGCAAACCAGAGCTTCATTCATGTGCAAGAAAATTATTTATTTCTCTGTGAAAGGGTTTATTTGTTTCAATATTATGTGAAATTTTAGAATTAATTTCCATTGAAATATTAAATTTTAATTATCTCCATACATTAGTGGTATTAGAGCAATTTGATCCTAAGAGTGTAAACAAACCGCTGAAGATAGGTAGTTTACACTAGGACTTGTGAATTGTGGTATTGCAGGGATGTATGCTAGGGGAGCCCCACGTGGTAGGGGTAGAGAAAGTGGAATAGGAGATAATTTTTTTAGGAATGATGATTTTAGAGCTTTGAGAAGGCAGGTTGAGACTCTACAAGAAGAGATAAGGAGAGGATTTGCAAGAATGAGAGACCCAAGAAGTGATGAAGAAGAAGAATAAATTTTAGAGGATGTTACCCTAAATACTAAGCAAATAGAGGAATTTGCAGCAGTTGTAAATGACCCACTATTGAGGGATTCAAAAAAAATGCAAAAGATACCAAAGATGGATACTCCTACTTTCAGTGGGAGTTTGAATCCAGAGGAATTGATAGATTGGCTGAGTGAAATGGAAGACTATTTTGAATTTGAAGAGATAGAGGATCCAGATAAAGTGAGATTTTCCAAGATAAGGTTGAAAGAGTATGCCTCAATATGGTGGAGAGAGGTCAAATTAGAAAGTTGAAGAAAAGAAAAATTAAAAAATGGGATAAAATGGTGGAAAAATTAAAAAGTCAATTTATACCTGTAGACTATGAATTGGACTTGCTCAAGAGGATTCAAGGTTTGAAGCAAGGAAACAAGATTGTAAAATAATATACTGAAGAATTCCATAGAATTCTTATAAGGGTTGGACATTCAGAGGTAACCAAGGAAAAGGTTGCAAGTTACATAATTGGGTTAAGAGAAAGTATTCAAGAAGAAATGGCACTTATCAGAGTTGTGACAATGGAAGATGCTTATCAAACAACATTGAAGGTCGAAGAAAGAGTAAACAAGAGGTTTGAAAACAAATAGAAAGGAAAGGGGCATTGAAGCAAGGTAGGCAAAAGAACTTACAAAAATGAAGAAAATCAGAAAAAGAGCTTCAAGAGTGAAGAGGGCAGCAATAGAGCAACAAAACATGAAGAAGGAAAAAGCTCAAGAGAAAAAAAATTTAGAGGTAGAGGTAGGGGTCGTGGTTATAGTGGAGGCCCATTTAGAGGCACTTGTTTCAAATATGGAGAAGGACACTGAACCTATGATTTCCCACAAGAAGAGGAGAAATAAAGGAGACAAGAATACCAAAGAAGAGCATAAAATGTTAATGAGGAGGCACCTTCATCACAATTTGAAGATGCAGAAGATGGAGAGGTTTTGATGACAAGGAGAGCACTCTTGAATGAAGACAGTGAGCCTATGCAAAGAAAGAAGTTGTTCAAAACAAGGTGTAAGTGTGAAGGAAAGGTGTGTAACATCATAGTAGATAGTGGAAGTATGAACAATATTGTGTCCAATGAGATGGTGAAAAATTTGAAGCTTGAGAGGAGAAAAAACCTAAATCCATATTAAATTGCTTGGGTGCAAGATAATCAAAAAAAATTGGTAAGTGAACAATGTAATGTGAAGTTTAAAATTGGGAATTATCATGATGAAATTCTATGTGATATCATCCCTATGGATGCTTGTCACATTTTTCTTGGAAGGCCATGGCAATATGACCAAAAATGTGTACATGATGGGTATGCTAACACCTACACAATTGTAAAAGATGGAGTGAAGCATAAGATGAAACCTTTGAAGGAGGAAAATATTCAAGTTTATGGTAATGCTAGAGTTTTCCTAGTTGATGCAAGGAGATTTCTTGAAGGAATGAAGCATGAGAAGTTTTTCTTTGCTATTATTCCTAAAGCTATCTGTGAAGTTGTAGATGAAGTTCCTATAGAAGTTGTTGATTTCCTGCAAGAGTTCAAGGTGATTGTTTTAGATAATGTGCCTGAAGGACTCCCACCATTGAGAGAAATTATTCATCAAGTTGATTTGATTCCAGGGGAAATTTTTCCAAACAAGGAAGCCTACAGAATGTCACCTAAAGAGAATGAAGAGGTAAATAGACAAGTTGTTTATTTTTTGAAGAGGGGTTTGATAAGAGAGAGTTTAAGCCCATGTGTAGTTCCTATTGTTTTATCACCGAAGAAAGGGGGAGAATGGAAAATGTGCACGAAATCTAGGGCTATAAATAAGATTACAATAAAATACATATTTCCATTACCTAGAATGGATGATATCATGGATTGCTTGAGTGGAGCAACATATTTCAGCAAGATTGACTTAAAGAGTGGGTATCACCAGATAAGGATACATGAAGGAGATGAGGGGAAGACAAAGGAAGGTTTATATGAGTGGTTATTCATGCCATTTGGGCTAACCAATGCACCTAGTATGTTTATGAGGTTAATGAATGAAGTGTTGAAAGAGTTCTTGGGAAGATTTGTGATTGTATATTTAGATGAAATTTTAATTTTTAGCAAGAATCTTGAGGAGTATTTGATGCATAGTAGACTGGTTTTTGAAAAGCTTAGAGATGAAAAGTTGATAATGAACCTCAAAAAGTGTAGCTTTGTGAAGAGGAAATTGGTGTATTTAGGCTTTGTTGTTTCAAGAGAAGGCATCAATATGGACCCATAAAAGGTGAGAGCTATTCTAGAATGGCCAACACTAAGGAGTGTAATGGAGGTGAGATCATTTCATGGGTTAGAAAGTTTTTATAGAAATTTCATCAAAGGTTTTAGTAGCATATGTGCACCAATAACTAAGACTATGAGGGGTGATAAGAAGGAATTTAAGTGGACTACAAGGGCAGTGAAGAGCTTTGATTTGTTGAAGAGTAAAATGACAATGCAACCTATTTTAGCACTTCCAAATTTCAGCAAGGTGCTCCAAATGGATTGCGATGCAAGTGGTAATGCTATTGGAGTTGTTTGAGAAAAGAAGGTAAGCCTATTGCATATTTTAGTGAGAAGATAAATGATGCTAAGAAAAATTGTTCAATTTATGATCAAGAGTTTTATGAAATCATTCAAGCACTTAAGAAATGGAGACATTATCTTATACCAAAAGAATTTGTTTTATATACCGATCATCAAGCACTGCAATACTTAAGATGTCAAGGGAAGTTGAGTCAAAAGAACATGAAATGGGTTGATTTTTTACAAACTTACACATTTTTTTGAAACATCGGAGTGGGAATTCTAACAATGTTGTTTATGCTTTGAGTAGAAGGCAAGGTTTGTTGATTGAAATGCAGGTTGAAGTTGTGGATTTTGATGAACTCAAGAATATGTATGAAGGGGATTTAGGTTTTGAAGAGGCATAGAAGGCTTGCAAAGATCCTATTTCAAAAAATAGAACCAAATGGTTGGATTACCTAATCCAAGATGGTATGTTGTTTAAAAGTAACCAATTATGTATTCCAAGAAGTTATATGAGATTGAATCAAATTAAGGAGAAATGTAGTGATGGGCTTGCATGACACTTTGGTTTTGATAAGACTATTGCACTTGTTAGAGAAAAGTGTTATTGACCTCAATTGAAACAAGATGTAAGAAAATAGGTGCAAGGTTGTAGGGTATGTCAAGTGGAAAAGGGGGTGAGTCAAAGCACTAGTTTGTATCAGCCACTACTAGTACTAGAGAAGCCATGAGAGGACATAAGTATGGATTTTATTCTTGGTTTACCAAGGACACAAAGAGGACATGATTATATCTTTGTTGTGGTAGATAGGTTCTCTAAAATGGCACATTTTATACCTTTTCATAAGATTAATGATGCAGTGAATGTTGCAGATTTGTTTTTCAAGGAAGTTGTGAGGCTTCATGGAATTCCAAAGAGCATTGTTTCAGATAGGAACACCAAGTTTGTTGGATACTTTTGGAGGAATTTGTGGAAGAAGATCAAAACTGAATTAAATATTTTCTCAGCATACCACCCTCAAACAGATGGCCAAAGGGAGGTGGTTAATAGGAGTTTGGGAAATTTGTTGAGATGTTTGGTTGGAGACAAACCAAAAGGGTGGGATTTAGTCTTACCACAAGCTAAGTTTTCCTACAACAATTGAGTCAACAGAAGCACAGGTATGTCACCATTTAAAATTGTTTATGGAAGCAATCAAAGAGTTTTTTTAGACCTAAATAATATTGATAAATATTTGAAAAGGAGTGCAAATGCAGAGGATTTTGCAGAGCATATGAAAAGCCTACATGATGAGGTGAGAAAACATATCAGCAATTTGAATTTTTCTTACAAAAATAATGTTGATTTGAAAAGAAGACATAAATAATTTCAAGTTGGAGATGAACTTATGGTGCATCTAAGAAAGGATATATTTCAATTGGGTACATACAATAAGCTCAAGATGAAGAAGTATGGCCTGTGCAAGATTGTGAAAAGGCATGATTTTGGTAATGCATATGAGGTATAATTACCCAATGAGTTTAATATTTCTCCAATTTTCAATATTTCAGATCTGACCATGTTTCATGAAGGTGAAAATGATTAGGTTTCAGCAATTAAGAAGCCACAAGCACTCATACCTACTTCAGAAAATGAAAAGATTGAAGCAATTCTTGACAATAGGGTGAAAAGAAGCATAAGAAGAAGGAAATATATGGAGTATTTGGTGAAATGGTTTGGGAGACCTATGGATGATTCTTCATGGTTATCTAAGTTTGAGACTACTCATCTTGAATATCCTCTTTTAAAGTGATAAGATCACTTTTCTTCTACTGTGGGTGTTTGATGTAGGAGCATCCATGGCATAGTGACTATCATGTATCAACAAAAGATGTTTGATTCTTATTGTAATTTTTGGTGAGTGTTGAATTTCATATTTTGTTTTGTGAAATTCATATTTTGATGTGTATTTTGATGTTATTCCATGTTGTAAATTTAAATTTCAAATTTGGAGTAAATTTGGAGAAGATAAGATGAGAGAGATAATGGAAAATTTGTCTTGAAAGCAAAAAAGCTTGAAAAAGAAAAATAAAGTGTGGGTTTCTTGGAGACCACTAATTGAATTGTAACTCCAAATTTTAAATTCTCCAACTCCTAAAAAATAGGGAATCGGGAGGTGGATGCCCAAGTTGGGAAAAGCTAATTTTTGGTTTCATGGAAAAATCTAGTTTGTCATCAAAGCATTGCCAACCATTCACAACATGTTTTGGAGTTTTTAAAGCATATTTTATTCAATTTGATTAATGAAAACTAATTTAATGGGAGTTACAACATATGGGCATATATTTCTGGAAGAGAGGTTTGAAATGACAAGAAATTCAAATGAAATGTGCTCACATTTCATTTCAGGGTGGATTGGAGTTGTTTAATGAAAAATCAATTTCATTTTTGAAACAAGCTTTCCAGGAAGAGAGAAGGGAAGGGAATATCATACCTCCAAGAAGGATTTTTTATGGTTTTGTTGCATATTTGAGATTTTTGAAAAAGGCACAAACATCATTGATAATTGCATATTAAAGGGTTGAGATTGTAGAGAGCATTTGTTGTTGTAGGTGTTGGAGAAAGCTTTGATGCAAAGCTTTGATTTGCTAAGGGAAAATATTTTTTTTTGTGTTTATCAATAGTTTGTAAGGGATTTTTCCAGCCCACAATCCTTTTTGGATTGGTTGTGATTCATTGCAATTTTAATAAAAAATTGATACAAATGGTTCCAAGTTGCAAACCAAAGCTTCATTCCTATGCAAGAATTTTTTTTTTTCTCTGTGAAAGGGTTTATTTGTTTCAGTATTATGTGAGATTTTAGAATTAATTTCCATTGAAATATTTAATTTTAATTAGCTCCATACATTATAGACACAAAATCAAAGCCTCATAATTGGAAATATTATTAGTACATGGATAATCAAGCCAAAAAGATGATAAAATCAAATATATAGAAGATACAATGAGGATATTTTTTTCTCCTAAACTAATCAGGTGTCTATAACTATCCAAGAACATAATCTAGGGAGAAGATGTATTTTTTATGTAAAATATAATCATCAAGGAAAGAAGTATCAATAGGTAGATGAGCATTACAAGGTGCTTATGCTACTTAGTATACCTCTATTTGAAAGATAAATTTAAAAGTATAAAATTTTATTAGTATAATCCATCATATTTCATTACTAAAAATATTGACTTTAGAAAGAACTTATTTTAGAGTGTTAAACTTGACTATCACATGTGTCTCTAAATGTAACATATAATGCCACAAATTTTGAGAAGAAAAACCACTAGAAAATATATTTTTTCATAGGATTTTATTCTATTTCATAATGAAGTAATGTTTGAATATTGTAATAAATTACATTTTATTTCCCATTTTCATCACTATGTGCCCATAACCCACCAATTATTACATTCATAGCTAATGAACAAATGTTAAATCCTACACATTAGAATTTTGGTGATTTTGTAATTTTCCAAGTTAAGCACTCATTCTAAGGGGTGTGCATGGAATAATCATTTTTATATGTATTATTTTGATGAGTTTGAATATTTAATTTTATGTTGACTACTTTTTTACTTTGACATTCATTTTCATAGTAGTTTACATGCAAGTTAGAGTGAGGGAAATTGTAAGGGTGAAAATAACATTCCTTTCATTTTTTGTCTACATTTTGGACTCACCTTGACATATTTGTCCTAAGTGTAATGACTAGCATACAAGTGACATATTTTTGCGCAAAACTTGATAATTTACTAGAGCCATGACTATTTTGAACTCAAAAATCACAAGGTATCTAGATTTAATTTATTTTTTACCCATTCATTACCCTATATTGATTTTTTAGTTGTATGAATGAGCCTAGGTCAAATCAATAGGCATGGACTTGACATCTAAACGTTTAGAATTATTTTTTATGGGAACAAGATTAACATTTTCTAATTATCCACTACCCATAAAATTGAGTGAAAAATGTTCAAATTACATTCTAATATGTTGTATATGCTAAAAATCCCTAGTTCACTATGATCATATACCACATATAGTTCTAGGTCATGAAGTATTATAGAACTATCTTATGACATAAGCACCTAAAATATACTTGACATTAATAGTTACACATGACTAAGAATATTCCATGAATGCTTGGTGTATGTTTTATCTCTGTTCTAAACCTACTGAATTAGATCTAGGCTTGACATAAGGAGAAGATTAGCCCAACAAGCTCGTAAAGGTGTTTATCAATAGTTTCAATAATTTATTGTAATTCTAGACAACAAAGTAAATCTTTATTTATATCCATATAAAGGTGATAGTATATTAAACTAAATTTATGCACAAATTTTGAATCAACATGCAAGGTTCAAATCATAGGCAAGAAATTATTTTTGTTGGTGTGGAAGTGAACTGGAACAACACAACGAATTTATCAATTTTGAGGTAATTAATTAATGTTACTTTGAGCTCCAAAATATGAATGAACCATAAAATAAAATATATTATAGTCAAATAAAAATAAAAATTGTGTTAGGTCAGATGTGCTTTGCACACCTTGAACACCTTTTAAATATTGCAACTCAAACTTGAGATACCTAAAGTTGGGTACACTTCTCTAGATAATTATTAGAATTATCCATTATTATAATTCTTAGTTTTATGGGAGTTAAGTATACTTACATTACAAGTTACAAATAAAGCTTAATTTCAAAATATGTTATTATTGTGAGATGTTTTTCTTTATCCCAATTTATATATCCAAGATATATGAGTGGCTATTAGATTTTGGCTATAAACCTAATGTTGGGATTGTTCCATGAAGGTTGTGGTTTTGGTTACTATCTAAAGCTTTCACATTTTGAAGATCTTGTAATAGCATAAACCTGGTTTTTACTCTATTTTAATATTGTTACTATGAATATAATCTAAATAGTACTAGATTATTTATTGGATTTTCTTCATAATGGTTTCCTATATTGAGTTATTATTTTTATTTCTTTATTTAATTATTTTAGATTTTATAAATTAAAAATAACTCTTATGTGAATTAAATGGGTTTGTGTTCTACATTCCCATCATTTGGTATTAGAACCTAATCAACTCTTGATCCTAGTTTAGAAAGAGAAAATATTTGAAAACCCTTATTTTTAATCTTTTGTCTTTATAGAATTTTTCTATATAGGTGAATCCTTTTTAGGTATACATTAATGTGTAGAAATTTTAGAATATTGAAGAAAGGAATCAGTTTTAACAATGAAAAATTTTGGGGCTTTCTATTAGACTAAGTTCCTAGTTAGTAAGTATTTTTTAAGAATAATGGTGTATTATTTTGAATGGAAAATGGTGATTTAGTTATAAATAATTTAAATAATTTCAACATCTTGATAAGTTAGTTGGAACCCATTACGGTCAAGATAGATGAAGAATATAAATGCATAAATCTCTTGTCTTCTTTGCCAAATCTATACAAAAAAAAAATGTTATGATAATTAGTAACCCCACTTTTAAGTTAAGTTTTGAGGATGTTGACGAAGCTTTGTTATCTAAAGAAACATAATGTAAATTCATGTATTTTTTTAAAAGACAATTTATTCATCAAAGTTTTCATAAATGATAAAAGCAAGAATAAGAAGGGGAAAAATCAAATTATAAATATATGTCAAACTACCCCAAAATTTAAGATGAAATCTAAGAATTATGGTAAAACTGGTCATATAAAAAAATATTATAATTAAAAGAATATAAAGGAGTGTAGAGATGATTATAAAATTCCTCACTTATAATATAATCAAGATGTGTTTCTATAATTTTATTCATGCATGTGAAGATGCATGGCTAATAGCTTTTGGAACTTTATTTCGTATGACTCCTCAAGATGAGTGAATTGATAATATAAAAGTCACAATGGAGACAAAGTTTTCCTAGGAGATAATACATCTCATAAAAAAATTGGTCATGGAAAGGTCAAGATCATGTTCCAAGATGAAATTTTAATCACTCTCGTTGGTTTCTTACAAATCCCAAATTTGGTGAGAAACTTATTATATATGATTAAGATAAATGATTTGGGAGTGTATGTTGAGTTTTTAAAGAAGACTAAAATGGTTAGAGAAAATCTATTTTTGAAAAAGGGGATTTGGGTTGGAAATCTTTTTAAATTGATTTCAATGTTATGTTGAATTATTTAGCTATATTTTGGACTACTAAAACTATCGCTAAGATGATGTCTATTCAAAGTGTAAAAGAAGGATTTATTTTTGAAATTATTTTAAGCTATGGTCTTGGAAAGAATTTGTCATGAAGAAGAGGTAAGAAGTATCTATGTAAAACTATTATAAAGGATCAACTAAAGGTATTAGGATTTTTCATGAAAATGGGGGATCAAAAGGGAGTCAAAAGTGGCCACTTTCTTTTTGAAATCAATAAAATTTGATCTTCAATGAGATTGAAAATATCCATGCTCACAATTTTACTATGAGATAAGAGAAAGATTCATGGTCCTCAGAATCTAGTTTTTAAACTACTATTTTTTAAATGGTGGAGATTAATAGGTTCAAATAGGGGGAGCACACAAAGTGTTCCTATTTTTTCAAAAAAAAATATATCATGTTTGGTGTGCTCCCCCTAAAATTTTGACACTTTTAAAGTATTTCATAAATGTTGAACACCCAAAATACTAAGAGGGGGTGAATCAATATTCTCTTAAACCATTCAAGCATTAAACATCCAATCACCAAATAATATTTAACTGTAATAAAGAAAGAAAGCATGAAACATTAACAACATCACATAACACATGAATTCTAGGATTTTTACGTGGAAAGCCCAAAATGGGAAAAACCATGGTGAGGATTAACTCAAAATATATTATAACTAGTTATAGTATATTTACAGAAGTGCTCACTGCAGGTGGACTAACTGTCCACAAAGAAAAAGATAGAAGAGAGATGTTGGCTCACAATCTATTTTAAACTGTTACAATTGCATCTTTAATATGCATGAAATACAGTTCCAGTGAATCTCAATAAAATGTCTTTACACACTTCATTTGATTTAGATTCAACACTTTACTTTCATGTGCATTCACATCACTTCAATATTCTACTCAACATTCATAACTTAAATTTGCACTAATTTCATAATATTCCCATGTAAGATCTTCGCATTACACATCATATATTTATATCATATATCAAAACATTGAAAGGATCCAACATATATATTTGCATCAACTCTAACATCAATTAGGTCAGCCTAATTAGATGTAACACTCAAAATATGACTTGTCAACTCTCAAAAAATTATCCACACTATGTACCACAATTCAAATCTAAAAGTAAATTAAAATAGGTTGGCATGGACCTATAATAGATCCCACATAAGACCACAATACTTATTTAACCTTCACACAACATCAAATGTGTTAGGTCGGCATGACATAAGACCTAAAAACAAAAAACTTCAACTGTGTATCCACATCTCGACACGTGGACCTCAAAATTAAATGCCAACTATAATTTGTACTCTTCTACCATCTAGAAACTTATTCTCAAAAGCACAAAGACAAAGACTCATCAATGGAGGAGTGCAGAATCTCCCACACAACTACACTATATAGAAAATAAATGTAATTTCCAAGGTCAAACTCTATTACTCATAAATTTCAATCCACTTGTCAAAACATGATAAAATCTTGGAATTAGATACATCTAACATCCACCAAAATAATGTTAGAAGCGTAGAGTGAAACCTTTATTTATGGAGTGGTGTGGACCCAAACATAGATGCTCTGTTACCCTGAATTAGACAAATTAACACTTAGTCAATTTCCCACACAACTTACTTCTTCGGATCAAACCATCTTGAAAATGTGTCTTCGTCAACAACTCAAAAAATTTGTTATAACTAATCAAAATGGTTTGTAACTAAAATCTTCACATAAGTTACAGTGTTGACATCAATAAAAACAATGCAACACATCGTTATATACCTTTACTTGTTCCTCATGCTCATGTTGCCAAACAATAGTATCAATGACATTCTTCCAACAATCTCCCCCTTTTTCATTGATGGTATCATTCCAAAAATCTCTAAAAAATTATCCCCCTTTGACATCAAGGGAAAAGGGCGCCTATACAACTGTTATGAATTTCACTAAAACTCCCCCTGAGAAATATGTGCATATATTCAAACTGAAAAGAACGGATTGATTCCCCCTAAGTCATGTACTGAAGAAAAAACCCAAAAAATATATTGGAAACAACACTATATAGTCCACATATATTCAAAGAATCTAAACATAAATATTGAAATGCATAAAAATTGAGAAATATGTCAACTAGAGGTGGTTGACACCTACAACTTTCGTACGTGGGCCTGCCATGATTTCCTACCTTCTTCCCAATCTTTCTTATCTACCACAAGCAATCTACACTATGTTTCAAATTCCATAAGTAGCTCTTCTCCTTCTTTCAAAGTGCTAGGATCTGAATTCATTTGCTTGGCTTTGTCTGCACTCAAAAGAGCTTTTAAGGAGTTTGGGATTTACCAAGTCCCTTATTTCTCCAAATTGTAGGATGATGTGTTCTTTCTAGGCTTGTAGCTGAAAAAAATTCTTATGTAAGTCTTCTATTGCATTCTTTGTTTCTCTAGTTAGGTCAACCGTCAGATCATAAGCACTTGAGGCGGTATTGATTTGAGACTTAATGGAATCCATATCCTTCCATATGCTTTGTGTGGCTCTAGGCCACTTCATTCCATAATGATATAGAGACTTTTCCTCATCAATGCACCCTTTGACATCCTTCAAAAATTCTAAAAACTTTTTATGTGCAATGGCACATTTCTTAATAATTTCTAGAATTTTCTTATCATTGATTATATATTCCACTTATTTCTCTACTTCTTCTTTCAGTCTGAATGCATATACCTTAAAGGAATCAATTAGCAGTTTAGATTCTCCATGCCAAATAGTGATGTGTCAATATTTTCACCGAGTATGGTCTCTTGTAGTGTCTCCACCCCTTCTTGCATTAGTTCACCACTCTTTAGGTGTGACTCAATAATCTCTTTTCTTGTGGATGCATGAAACATATCTCCCATTTGTAGCTTATGAAGGGAAGAGATCTTATCCAAATCAACACTACCTTGGTGCATCTACAATTGCAGCAATTATGATGACATGATAGATTGGAACTTGGGTTGCATACTCAATAGATTTTTTAGGGAATCTTTGGAGAAGTCAGAGGATTCATCAGAAGCCTTTGTTAACTCTATAGCCTTTCCCTTTGATTCCTCAGTAATTTTGGAGCTTATTGGATTTTTTGTTTTTGTTTTTGCATCTTCAGATGCATCCTCATTCATGTATTCACCTTCCTTTTCATGTTCTTCTTCTTTATTTGCATGAACATTCTCTTCATTATCATTCTTTTTTTCTTCCTTTGCAATGTTTTCAGTATTAGCAAAAGGAGTAACTTCTTCTTGTACCAAAGGAGTAGTGTTTTCCTTTGCAATGTCTTCTTTAATCACTGCATCCTCAACATTTCTTTTTGTCATATCCTCCACTTCTGAAGGTGTGTTTTCTTGCACAAATTCTTCATTTGTATCATGCTCATGTTGAGCATCATCTATCTACACATCATCTTTAATGTTTTGTTTCAAATCTAGGATTTCCTCATCCACTTCTCTAATATCTGGTATCATTCCCAGTTTGTGTGCTATCTCCTTTGCTTTGTCAATGCTTTCCTTTTTTATTCTTTCAAGATCACTTTGATCTTTTCCCATAAGGTTTGTCACAATTTGCTTAGTTCTTAGCTCCTCACTGAAAATTGTGGCCAAAGTTGCTTTGTCATCCTTAGAGAGAGGAGCACTTATTCTTTCTAATGCTTCTTCCTTAAGCCTTTCTTCTTTTTCTACAACTTCTTTCCTTCTTTCTAGCAAAATATTCCATAAATCTACAAGAATAGGTGTCTTGATATTCCTCATATCAACCTCAAGAACAACAATGTACTTGATTATAGCTTCAATTATGGTGGCCTTATCCACCTCATCTACATCTTTCTATAGAGGTACAGTCTCCTCTAACATCTCATTTTGTAGAATACTATTAAACAATGCCTCTAATTTCATAGGTGAGTGAGGCCTTACCAATTTTATTTGTTCTTTTTCTTTTCTTTTACCTAGAGTCTTCTTTTGACTTGTATTTTTTTCTTCTTCTTTTTCTCCAATGACACCTTCTTGGCAGCTTCTTTCCTCAAGTGGATAACAAACTTCTCCTTTTCTTCCTCAATCTCCTCTTCACTCTCGATGTAAATCATATCAAACCTTCTTCTTTTTGCATTGGCTTCACCTTGTGAAGCATCACTTCTCCTTCTTTGTACAAACTAAGGTCCTTCTTCTTCCATTTCCTCTTGTTCTACTATGTTGAAAATCATAATCTTTTCTCTCACAGATTTTTTCTTTACTCTTCTCTTAGTAGGGGTAGTAAGTGGTGCAATAGTAGTAGTTTTCTTCTTCTCATTTCTTGTAGTTTGCACAACTGGAGGGGACTTCTCCCTTATCAGAGGACTAGAAGTTGTTTTCCTCTTATCCCCAATAGAAGGTATAATCCCAAAGGACTTCTAAATAGCAGGAGGAGTGGTAGCTGTCCTACCAAAAGTTCTTATGGTTGCTCCTAAACCACTTGACTCTGCCTTATATTTTTCCCTCGTATATTGCACTTACTCTTTTGGAATACCCATTTCCTCTACATATTATTCAACCATTTTATCAACCTTTTTATTTATATGTGGTTTCCTCTATTCCATGTGCACCTCCATGGATTTCTCCTCATATGTGTCATATCTTGTTTTTATGGTGTCTTATGACTCTTCAACAAAATGTTAGCAAAACCAACAAGATCTTCTTTTATCACCTCATATCCTAATTTAGGAACCCATTTAGTTCCTGGTTCCATTGCCTCTATAATGCATTGATCTTTTGATACAAGAAATATGATGTATTTTTTGTATTTTTTGTATTTTTCAACTATTTTTCAAAGAAAGCAGCAAGATCCTCATCTTGTGCTTTAACATCTCCACAACTTCTCATGAAATCTACAATCTGGTGGGAAAATTTGAGTTCTCCATCTTTGTCAAGCATGCAATCTTCTTCTATTATTCCAACTATTGGAATCTCTTCCAAAGGAGTAGGAAATTTTCTATCAACCATGTGTTCAACCTCCAAGATCTCCCCCAAGAAATTAAGCTTCTTCCAACAACAAGCTTTGATACCAATTGTTGAACACCTAGAATACTGAGAGGGGGGTGAATTAGTATTCTCTTAAACCATTCAAACATTAAACATCTAATCACCAAAGCATATTCAATTGTAATAAAGAAAGAAAGCATGAAATATTAACACCACATAACACATGAACACCAGGATTTTTACGTGGAAAACCCAAAATGGGAAAATTCACGGTGGGGATTAGCTCACAATATGTTATAACTAGTTATACTATATTTATAGAAGTGCTCACTACAGGTGAACTCATTGTCCACAAAGAAAAAGATAGAAGAGATATGGTGGCTCACAAACTATTTTGAATTTTTATAATTTCATCTTTCATATGCATGAAATATAGTTCCAATGAAGCTCAATAAACTAACTTTACACACTTCATCTTATTTAGATTCAACACTCTGCTTTCTTGTGCATTCGCATCACTTCAATCTTCTACTCAACATTCACAACTTAAATCCACACTGCTCTGATAATATTCGCATGTAGTATCTTTTCATTACACATCATATGTTCATATCATACATCAAAACACTAAAATGATCCAACATATATCTTTGTGGCAACTCTAACATCAATTAGGTTAACCTAATTAGATGTAACACTCAAAATATGACTTGTTGGCTCCAAAAAAATTTATCCACACTATGCGCCACAATTCAAATTTCAAAATAACTTAAAATAGGTTAGCATGGACTGATAATAGATCCCACATAAGACTACAATACTTATTTAACCTTCGCACAACATCAAATGTGTTAGGTCGACACATGGACCTCAAAATTCAATTCTATCTTGAATTCATACTCTGCTACCATCTAGAAACTTATTCAAAAGCACAAATCCAAAGACTCATCCATGGAGGAGTGAAAAATCTCCCACACAACTACACTATACTTAAAATAATTATAATTTCCTAGGCGGAACTTTGTTACTCATAACTTTCAATCCACTTGTCAAAAAATGATGGAATCTTGGAATTAGATACATCTAACATCCACCAAAATAATGTTATAAGTGCAAAGTGAAACCTTTATTTGTGGAGTGGTGCAGACCCAAACACAGATGCTTTGTTACCCTGAATTAGTTGAATTGACACTTACTCAATTTCCCACACAACTACCTTTTCTCAATCAAATCATCTTGTAAAGATGTCTTCCTCAATAACTTAAAAAACCTATTAGAACTTATCAAAATGGTCTAAAACTAAAATATTCACATAAGTTACAATGTTGACATCAATGACAACACTACAACACATCGTTATATACCTTTGCTTGTTCCTCATGCTCATGTTGCCAAACAACAACATCAATGACATTCTTCCAATGATCTCCCCCAAACTCCCAACAATAAATCACTTTAGTATAAAATTATCCAAAATCATGTAGTTTATGAGTTATTTTTAGCTATTTTTTTAATAAATATATATTTTTGTTTTATTAATTTTTAAAGTGGGCATATCCTAAAAACTAAAAAATTGAGTGTGCTCCCCCTAATTTTTTTGAAAACTAATCAAAAGTCAATTTTTAAATGTGTATATGATAGAGTCTAGAATATAAAATTTAATTTATTTTAAATTTTGATGAATGGATAAAAATGGAATAAAAAATACTATACATAGGTTTTCAGCAAAAAAGGAAGACACTAGAAAAATAAATTGAAGATCAAAACCCTAATCTATTAAAAACATAGAAAAAATTACATAATTAGAAAGGTAATAGAGTTTTTTACATTATTAAGGCATTTTAATATTAATATCAAAAAATGTTCAAACCCAATGAAGAGCATGCTCAACATTTAGTTTTTTCCCTATATTTTATTAAACTTGTCTTTGGGCATTGACATGCAATCCCAAACCTTTGGATTGGATGCATAAGGAAAATTCAACCCTAAATGTTGGTAGTTTAATAGGTAAGTTATAATGTGAGCATGTTATTGTTGATGGTGGTTTTAACACAACCAACATGCTAAGAAATATTAAATTATTACTCCTCTTGAAAAGTAGGATTCCCTACTCCAATGTTCCTTTTAGGCCAGGTCTTGATCGTGATGGATAGCTAAGTGGTTCATGTGAACTTGTTCAACAAGGGGCTTGAGTAATTTTAGATATCTTAGAAAATATAGTTAGGACATGCAAACAAAATAGAGATTTATTTCTTGAAATTCATAATCAATTACATGTTAGTAAGTACTTTATTGATCCAGAACATTCCAGGGGTGACAGAAATGAGAAAAATAAAAAAATCCAATTTTTTGGATTTTTTCGATATTTTCTAGGTTCTAGTAAATCGCGTTTTCAGAGGTCTTTGGAGTGGAATTTGGAGTTGAAACTTGTGTCAGTCCCTAAAAATTGACTACCCACATTCTTTTAGGGATTATATTAGTACTCTTGGAGATATTTCCAACGGTGCAAATAGATTTGAATTCTAAGTACCAAGTAGAAAGTTATGACCCCAAGAAGTTGGGTTAAATAAATTCCTAGTTTTCTAAAAAAAATTGTAATTTTGTTTGTATTTTCTCACAACCAGCTATTCATTTCAAATTTTTGGGGTTGTGGTGACTTTTGGAATTCTCCAGTTTCTATATACTCTTACAATTTTGAATAAAATGATGATTTGAAATGCATACAGCTCTTTTCACAAGTTTGCAATTTTATCCAAATTAAACACAATATCACAAGTTTCCTTTATGCTAGATATTGTTAACTGAATCCTCACCTCAATTCAAATCATTTACTTTAATAGATTTAAGTTATTCTTGTACCCTTTCAAAGGTTCAAAGCATTGTAAAAAATAAAGACCAATACACTTTAGGATATGAGAGAGAGAGAGAGAGATATTTAAATTAAAAACTAAAAATAAATGGATAGTGGAAAATTTATCTCATTTATCAATTCTGAATGGTTAGGAAAAATCATGATAACTAATATTAAAGCAACTAGTATTCACTCAATCATTGTTAACACCAATGCAATCTTCAAAGGAAATTCACAATTTTCAGATTTTGAAGTTATATCAAATTAGATTACCATAAAATCATGCACAAATCTAAGAAAAAACTCTATTGAATAACATAGTAACATGATTGATTTTACTAGTTTACTCAATTCAAATAAACAAAATAAGCATACCACCACCACTGATCAAGAATCCATATGCACAAAAATAGGTGAAATCCTTTGATATTTTATAAAAGCTTCATAAAATATGGTAGGATAAATCCATGTTGAGATTGTATGGTTCCTTACAAATACAAAAGTTTATGATCCTTAACAATGACTAACAATCCCAAATAAATAAACTCATGCATCCCAAATTCATGGATCTAAAAAAAGTTAACTAAATTCTAACTAAAGATCCCAACTTTGATCTGGAAATGAACTCTAACTAAACCTAAGAGCTCTTGAACTAGAGTTCAACTAAAATAAACATAAAATTGAAATTTAATTATCTAGGCGTTTACTTTATTAGAAAAGTTATTCAAAATAGATCAATTTTCAAAAGTCTAACTTAATCTACTATAGAGAATTTTTTTGGAGAAAACAGTGATAAAATCATTCATAATATCCATCAGAGGACCTTGATGGTATTGTAATTTAACCCTTTGTAAAAATGCAAAATTCTCCAGCTTCTCTTATAGGTTGATGAAGCCGGCTAGTTCATCTTGGAAATCCCACAAGTCTATTTTTTTGGTCATTACTTGGTCATTGGTCTTAGGAGTGATTTGACCTTGTAGAGACTCTTCTAGTTCTCTAACCATATTATTGTGGGATGAAACTAAGGATGAGGTTTCCCAAAATGTACAACCAATACTTTCCATAAAATTATTTATCTTTACCATAGCCTATTCGGTTAGGTTTTTATTATTACTCAAATTATGCTCACATTTATTCAAGGTATTCAACCTCAATTTCGTTTCCTTTAGCCACTCCTTTGGATTTTATTCATCTTCTTCTTCTATTATAGCTACCTTTAGCATGTCATTTGAGGAATTGGTTTTATTTTCTATAAAATTGGGATGTAATCATCCCATACCATCAAATCCTCATCTATTTCCACCTCCATCTAGTGGGCCAAACTAGCTTCATCACTAATGCAGTGATAATATTTTATTTATTTTCTCAAAAAAATTCTAGCTAGGTCTTGTAAATCATCCTTTCATCCCTTAGTAGTATCTACCCATCCCTTAGGGTCGAGGTGTAGGGCTTCTCCTTTTAATGCAACTTGTAGAACTAGTTCAGGAGCAACAACACTAATGGGCTCTATCAAATTGTTAACACATGTTTGAGACTTCAATTTTTCTTTAGTTTTCTTGTTCTTTTGTATCCTTTTTAAGATAGTGGACACATCCATCCATAAATATTATTGTTCCCCTTCTCTAATCTAGGCACCAAGGTTGACTTGTCTCAATTGGTAGTCTTCAGGCTACATATATTATTCAAACTTGTCTATCAAAGGAATAACTATTTGAGCTATCGTGTTCCCTTTCTTATCCTCGGTGATGGTAGAAAATCTTCTTGATATCTTTCTTCTTTTGGTGGAAGCTTGAAATTCCTCTAGAAGGATAGTGATATTTTCCTCTTCTTGCTCATGGACATAAGTTCTTTTCCTTTTTTATATGTTATGGTTTAACCAAACCGAGAGATTTGAAGAGACCTCATGTTGAGGAGAGGAGATTACTTTAGTATTATGTGATGCTTGAGAATTATTTGGTTATTTCTTTTCCTCATCTCTTTCTATTTATTCTCTTATAATCTCCTCATTTTGAACCTCTTTTCTTGGCTCTATTTCTCCCTCTTCAACCTCCTCTCCTACAAATCCCTCCACCCAAAATTTCTCTTCTCTTAACATTTCTTCTTCAACTACATCCTTGTTATGAACTTATTCCTCTCCTACTTGTCGTTCTTTATTTTATTAGGGAGGATGAAGAGGAGTGTCATGTGGAGGAATTGGGGAAGTAATTATTTAAGGAGGATAATGTGGTGGAGAGGGTGGAGGTTTTGGAGATATATGAGGTGGAGAATGTTGTGGAGGAAATAGAGGAGGTGGTGTAGGACTTGGAGGAAGAGATGGAAGTGATTATTCATGTGCGGGAGAGTGTTGTGGAGGAGGATTTGGGAAAGGAGGAGGAATAGTTGAACTATATCTATGTAATTATGTGGCTTGAGGTTCACTTCTAGTTCTTCTCTTTAGAGGGACATCTTCCTTACCTTCTTCTTCCCCAGATTCTATAACTATCTTTTCTTTTTCCTTCCTCTTAAATTGGGCCTTGTTTTTGAGGATGATGGTCTTTTGTTCTTAGTAGCAACATATTATCCTTCACCTATCTTGGATTTATTTTTCTAAGGTTGAGGCTTTGGAAACTCCATCATAGGAAATAGAGATACCAACCATCTTTGTGAAAATATTTGATGCTTGGTGCCCTTGTATCCATTTTATCATCTTCTTCAATTAAGCAATCCATAATGTAGATTGGTTGGTTGAAGGTTCCATGTCCACTATAAATGGGATCTAGGACCTTCCCATTCTCTTTCAAATTCTTTAGCACTTTGGCCACATTGTGGGATTTCACCATATCTATTGTCATCCTGAAGTAGTCTTTCATTCTATGCAAGGGGGAAATTGGGATTGCGTGAGATAATCAATGTTAAACAAATTATAAAAAAAATAATTCAAAACAAGGATTTAGGTTCATACCCATTACTCATGAAATAAAGTTTTTAAGTTATTGAAATCAACTAATGAAATCCTAAGATAACATAATGAATTCAAAAACAAAGAAATATTTACCATCCCATGTCTAAGTGTATTTGCAATGATGTTGGATCATTCTTGTATCAATGTGAAGCCTCCATTTGTGTGTTTAAAAATCTTCAAAGTGATGTGTGTTGATTGAAGATGTGTTTCCAAGCTTCCAAGAAATCAATGATTAATTTTGCATTACTTCATTGTGCAAAATATGTCAATTCTCCCATCGTTTTTAAGAAGAAATGAGGTCGTTATATAGATTTTTTGTTTCAAAATGAATGATCGAGATCGTGTAGTAGAATATCCTGATCAACAATTCAAAACCATTGAGAGGAATTAGATGGGAAGAATCAATGGATTTTGATTATGTAATCGGTGTGATTGATGGAATCAATTTGAGTGTTCAGTGGAATTGAGGAAATATATTGAGCCTTCAGTAGGATTGAAGAACAGATGAATCAATCAGGAAATAGATGAATTAGTCAGCCAATCAAAGTGACCGATTGGTGATCATAATTTTCTCAGTCATGAAAGTGGGTGAGGGTAATTAATTAATTAATCCTTTTTGAGTTGAACGTGCAAATCATGTTTGAATTTTACAAAGAAAGTTGTATTTTTTTGTTTTCACCTTTTTGAATGATGTTTGAATAATTTATTAATTATTCAAGTTTAGGGGAAAGTGATTTAATTAAACTATTGTGTTTTCATAATTTAATTGATTTAGGGGAATAGGGTAAATTAGTGACATAATTAAATAATTGGCATTATTTAATTAATCAGGAGGAATAAAAATAGATTAGGACTTTATTAAATAAATGAAATTTATTTAATTAGTCAAAAATGATGAAAATAATGAATTAATTAAATAATATAATACTATTCAATTAATAGAGAAAATTAGGGTTTTGGATGAAATTGATGTGAAATGCAGTGATATTAGGTGGTAATGATGTTGATGATGGAAAAAAATGTCATTTAGGATGTGTGATAAATGTTAGGTCATTTTTACATGTCTAAATTTTGCCCCTCTTTGAGATAAACAACTAGTTGCTTTGTTTCAAAGAATTTGATGCTAAGATCAAGATTTGAAAAAAATTAATATGCCCCATTGTGCCCTAGTGTTCAGCAAAAATATGGTAGGACATCGGGCTACCCCCTTGAGAGGTTGGCTAAAAATATCAATTTTTGGGTCGAGCTCGCGAAAATGTTCTATTTTAGTTTAGATGTGCAGAGGATGAAATTTTTTTCTTATAGGACTCTTGTTGATAGTTCAAATTTTCCTAGGAGCTCCTAATTTCAACCTACGAGGCTTTCCTAGGTAAAAAATTAGGGTTTGGAAGGTTAAAATAGGTAATTAGGGTTTAATTATCCTTGTTTGCATTATGAGCCTATAGTAATTTCTTGCCTCTGGATTTTGTGATTTGTCAATTATCGAGGTACTGTGGTGAGGATTCGAGGAGCCCCACATTGTGCAAATGCGGTTCATGAGTTTGGGCAGCTTGCAGGCATCAATGTGTCAGTATGTACCCTTTCCTTTCTTGTTTTTGTCTTTCGGATTTTGAGTAATTAATGCATGAAAACTTTTCTAGTTGAGTGGTAATTTCATGTTTCCTACGCTTTTGAATCATTTCAACCACTTTTGATGTTTGTGAATGGTCCAATTTTGCATTTCTTACACACACTTGATTAAAAAAAAAAAATTTGAGTTAAATCTTCACCTTTGTTTTTGTCTTTGCTTTAAATATTTGCTTTTGACTTTCTCTTTTGACTCTCTCCATGTAAAATAACCACATTTGTGAAAATTGTTTGCTCTTGCTATAATTGGTTGCTTTTGTTCTTTGGACCGCTTTTGAGTTTCCCTGCTGCTTTCGACAAAACAATGATCACTTTTGACTATTTTTATCGCTTTTTTCCAAAAAAATGACCACTTTTTCTATTTTTGGAATTTTCAGCCATTTTGTTTGTTGTCATAGGTTCATTTTGTGTTTTCGTAGCAAATTGTTAACATCGTGAGTTGAATGTTTGTAGGTGGATCTTAAATCGATTTACTTGAGAGAGCAATGGTCACATGTGTTATTTTATTTGATCACTAGTTTCTAGGAGCTGGAGTGAGATGTGCTAGACGATGTGGGGCTACGACATATATGTTACATGTTGACTATCAGATGCCAGAGAGTGATGATGACCACCCTCATTGAGAGGTGGCACTCTAAGTCATCATCCTTTCATTTACCTATTGTCAAGGCCACCATTACCCTAGAGGACATGTGGAGGATTCTTTGTGTTATGATCCATGGAGAGCTCATGAATTATTTTGTATGATAGGGTACATGTGTTATGCACCATGTCCTTGGTGTTAGAAATCTTCAAGTTCCAGAGTTAGAGATAGGCCTATCTCCATTCATTGGCAGTGTAGATCTTGTCTCATTAGTTCTATGTGCTTTGGTTTTGGGGCTCATTGTTTCAAATCAATGAGGTAGATAGTTTCCTATTGGTTGGAGCATATGCATCAAGCAGATGTTCAAGCATGGTACCAGATATGCATGGGGCCCACGTCTCCTCGCTCACCTATATCGAGATGTGCATGAGGTCACCTATCATGCAAGAAGTTCCATTTTTTGGGGGTCACCTTGCTTCATGTATGGGCTTGTGAAGAATATCCTAGTTACTAGACCTAATGGTATCTTGGATCAGACTCTAGAGGATCTGTACTCTTACCAATATGGTGATTTTCTCCACTACACTTGACCTAGGCAGCTACATTACTAGTGTCGTGTTATAGATGATATGTCAAGTTTTTTTCAGAGACCATGGTTGGACTGTGATGCATGGCATGATGACTAGGAGCAACTTCCTTTTTGCAAATAGACTCTTTGGCTGATCAGTTGTGTACATTCTTTGCTAGAGATATATCTACCTGATCATGTTCTTTGCCAGTTTGATGAGAGACAAAGTTGTTTTGCTACTAATTACAAGGCTCATTTTGGGAGGACCACCTGAGAGGTCCAAGTGTGGGGATTGCAGTCCGATCGTGGTGCTGTTGTGGCAGATTTTAGAGAACTTGTTCCGTCTAGATGGGGGTGGCATGTTGATGATGCAGATCCTAGGACTACCCTAGATTACAATCAGTGGTGGGCTCGATGGATTTCTCTCTGCTTTATAGATCCTATAGGTGGTCCACCAGTTGTTGGGAGAGTGGGTATCACTAGGCACAGAGGGGAGAGACTGTGAGTTAGGATTGTTGTGGAATAGCTTGACAAGGCTCGATAGGATAGATGATGGGTTGGACAAGAAGATCTCATGTTGTAGAATTAGTCATAGGTTATGGGTCCTCCTTCACCTCTTGGTGATGTAGTAGTGTCAACACAGATAGTATAGTTGGTTGTTGCTAGAGATGTAGAGGTATTATAGTGGCAAGTTATGGAGGCTTAGGTTATTACCTTGACTACAAAGAGAGACACTGTGAGGTAGGAAAGATATGGCTTCATGGCAGAGCAGGCGACCTCATGTTGTTGAGGCACAATTATAGGTCATTACAACTAAGAGGGATACCCTCAGGTTAGAGCATGATGCTCTTAGAGAAGAGAGGGATTAGTATATGAGGGAGGCCACTTATTATTAGACTCTTTATGAGGTATTTATCCCTAAGGCTCGTAGATGCCCCAAATTCGGTGAGCCTGGTATAGGTACCATTGTAGCTGATTTTGGTGATCAGTCAATGTGGCAACTCAATCATCTACTAGTTATGCTACAACCCTCTCTACACCAGATCCATGATCATTAGAGATATCCACCTCTAGCAAGGCAATAGGAGTTATTTTTTCTTGATCTTTATGATGTTTATTATTTAGAGACTTATATTGTAGACATGTTTTTTATATTCATTTACCTAGTTGAGGCCTCACATATATGTATTCTTTTTGTATATGATATCACACATGTTTACATTATGATGTATATGAAATTTTCATTTTTTGATGATATATGAGATATACCATGTTTTGATTTGGCTTTATTATGAGATGATGATGTATGCTCATGATCATGTTTTTTGTACCTTTTTGATGTATGCGTATGATGTCAATGGATGGATGATCCATATATCGATATGACATATGATTTTTTTATGTATATGATAGTTGATGATATCCTATATATGCGATGTATGATTATACACGATGCATGATATTTTTATTGCTTTATTATCATCATGATATGTATTGATGAAATTGTGGATGCAGGAAAGATGTTGTTAGTTAGAATGAATGTTGGGATGATGGATAGAAATTTGATGTTAGTTACTAATGAGTTTCTTTTACTTTGCATAGAGGCTTCACATTTTTAACAATCCTTTTTGATGTAGCAAACAAACACAATGCACCAAGGTATTAATAACCAAGGTGGCTTTGTATCCATTGCATGAACTTTGACTTGGCATACAAAGAATATTCTTGTCCATACTAGACATACAAAAACTTTATTAGGATATATGGCTGAGTTGTGTTAAAACTTTTTGGACCAATTTCATAAAGAGGTATGAAATACCTAACATGCAAATACTACATGAATTATCTCAAAACAACTTCCATACACCAAACAAAAAAAGTATTCTTTGTGGTAGTATCAACAAAAACATCTTACAAACAAAACTAACAAAGATCGATAGTTAATACCACCATTCCTTCTTCTCTAAATCCTTATGGAAATCCTCGAGAGATCTTGGGAATGTGGTATTATGATAAATCAAAAAGATAAGACTATAAAAAGATAAACAATATTGTTGTATCACTTTCCATATTTGTTTTGAGGTTTTAGGTTGTTAGCTGGTGTTGATGATGTCTATTGTAGGAACGTTTTATCTATTAAGACATATCTCAAGATGTTTTGTGAATTTTCAATAGATAGGTAGTTAATACTTTGGTATTATTTTCACTTAATAGTTTTTCTAATTGTTTCAATCTTATCTTTGGAATTTTTTATTTTGATGTTTTTTTTTTTAACTTTTTGCATTGTCAAAGGGTGAGTGTGATGATTTGTTTATTATGGATGAAAATTTTATTGTGCTTGGTGATAACGGGGGTAGGAACTTTTTGATTTTCTAAGTTTATATGATGTTCTTTTTGTTTTTTTCAAGGGACTAACCTAGGGCCTCAGGGGCTCATCAAAGATAAGCCTTGCCTATGTTGTACACGTAGAGGCTCGTAGTTTTCTTGGTTTAATAAGAACATATTTTTGATCTTTTTTGTTTTGTGAATGTTTTTTATATTTTGTATTTTTTGACTAAGTTGAAATAAAGCATGACAGATACCTAAGGGGACTAACCTAAGGCCTCAGGGGTTGATAAGCCTTTCCTATATTGTACATGTAGAGACCACATAGTTTGACTAGTGTTGACTCAAAGCATAACATGTTTTGGGTTTTTCATGTTTTTGACTTTGTTTTTATTTTTGTTTGTTTTTTAGATGTTTTTTATTTTGATAGTTTTCAACCATGATAAGACATACAAGGATCTAATCCACTACTAGTTTTGGGAAATTTCCCTCAGTTCAAGGCAAGATTACCTTCATTAAGAGAGATTAATGTTGATAGTGCGAAAATTTTTAACACTTTTTTCAGTTATTGAGCCATGGTTGGTGTGCACATTTTATTATGATATGAATGGTTGGATGCTTCAGTTAGTGTTGATAGATAATGATGCAAGTCTTATTCAAACATAGCGCCTATTTGCTAGGTTTTCACTATGGTACATGTTCTAGAAGTGCCACAAAGTGGTTTTCATTTAAAGAACATTTTATTTCTCTTTACTATTTTTCTTTCTTGTTGATTTTTTTTTCTTTTTTAACTTTTTTTTTTTTTTGGATTTTAACCCTTTTGCCTAGGGTATTTTGACATGTTTATGTGAAGAAATTCTTGAGGTGGCTATTGTTCAACGGTTTGGCTAAAGGTTCCCCTTCAGGAGTAGCCAATTGATAGGCACCAGAGCCATAACTTGTTGTGATGATGAATGGACCTAACTAGTTGGGTTCAAACTTACATTTTCCATCTTGATTCAGCTATATCTTTTGATTCTCTTTGAGTACCAAGTCACTAATGTGAAAGTTTATGTTTATGATCTTTTTATTGTAGCTTTGTTTGATATGATTCTGATAAACCTAAAGATGGTTTAACATTCTCAAACCCCTTTCATCTAGGAGTTCCAACTCATTTAATCTGGACACTCGATACTCTTCATTATTGACCATGTATATAAGTGATATTCACAATGAGAGGATTTTTACTTAAATAGGTAAGACAACTTCAAATCCGTAGACCAAGGGAAATGGTGTGGCACCTAGAGGTGTACGAATACTGGTTTAGTAAGCTCATAGGGATGGGTTCAGTTATAGATGCCAATCATGGCCGACATCATTAATAGTCTTTTTTAGTATCTTCATGATGGTTTTGTTAGATGCTTTAGCTTGACCATTTCCTTGGGGATAGTAGGGCATGGAGAATCTATGTTGGATAGAAAAAATGCAAAAAATATCTTTGGCATCTTAGTTTTTAAATGGGGTTCCATTTTCTGTTATGATGGTTTGGGGAATTCCATATCAAGATATCAGATAATTCAAGATGAACTTGGATATCTATTTACTAGTGATGTAGGTTAATGGAGTTACTTCTATCCACTTTGTCAAGTATTCAGCTATAGTAATAATGCACATATGTCCATTTGAGGAAGTGTGAGAAATATTACCTACTATTTCTAATCCCCACTACGAAAAAAATTCCATGGTGTCGTGATAGGTCTTAGCTCCTGTGTTGGTGCGTAATAAGGTCACTATGTTGCTAACATTGGTGACATTTTCTTATGTAGGCAATAGCTTCTCGCTCCATAGAGGGATACTAGTATCATGTTCTTAGTAACTTTTGTGCTAGGTTTGGTGCACTAGAGTGGGACCCATAAACACCTTTGTGTACCTCTTGTAGGGTGGTTTTTGCTTCTTCTACATCAAGACATCAAAGAAAAGTGCCCTCTAAACTTTGATGATATAAGGTGTCTCCTAGAATTATGAATCAGGAAGTCCTACGGGAAAAGGTTTTCTTTTGGGTGGTTGTCAAGTGAGGGGGTATAATATCATGTTGGATATAGTCAAATGAATCATGGTACCATGGTGATTTAGGACCAACAACAACACACACTAGTTTCAATTCTGGGATATCAAATGTTGGTAAGAGCAGTTGCTCCATAAGAAATCCATACTTAGAAATGTTATGTGGGATGTCGAGGACCGAACCTATCATTTCCATAGCATCAGTTGCTTTTTTGTTGATCCAAGGAACCTATTCAAAGGTGATGGTGACAAAATAATGCTTGAAACTTTCTGCCATTCTCTTATATGGCATCAGCTTGTCATCCTTTGTTTGATATTCATCATTTACTTGCCTGATTACTAGTTGAGAGTCTCCATAGACCTGTAGTTCTTTTATCCACCATTCAATGACCATCTTCAATCCTATGATTAGTGATTCATAATCTGAGATATTATTTGTACACGGGAAATAAATTATTTAAGCCTTAGGTATACTATCCCCCTATGGTGTGAGAAATAAGATACCTGCTCCTAAGCCGTGTTGAGTGTGGGACCTGTCAAAATACAAGGTCCAATGACTTGTCTGTTCTGTTAGCAATATGCTTTCATTTGGGAAGTTTAATGTGAGAGATTTGTGATCTTTCATTAGTTCTTCTGCTAGTTGATCTACTATGATTTTTACTTTGATGAATTTCTTGTCTATGTACTCAATATCAAACTTGCTCAGAATCATCACCCATTTAGCAATCCTGCTTGTTAGAGTTGCTTTTACTAATAGGTACTTTAGTGGATATACTTTTGAGATTAGATTTACTTGTCTATTTAAGATTTAGTGTCTCAACTTTTGTTCCATAAAGATGACAAAGAGACACACTCTTTCTATGGGTGAATAGTTCAATTCATAGCCCACCAATGTTTGGCTTATGTAGTAGACCATTCTTTCCTTGTTATTATCATCTAGCTATGCTAGGAGAGCTCCTAATGTTGCTTGTATTGTAGATACATAGAGTATCATCACTTTATCTAGAATAGGTTGCATTAACATGGAGGATTTATTAGATACTCCAAGAGACTTGTTGGAATGCTTGATCACATCTACCATCCCACTTGAATGTGATGTCTTTGTGTAGGAGATGGGTAAATGGATGGCACTTGTCTACAAATTGCGCAATGAATCACTTGATGGACTATAGTTTCACCTATAGAATTCTAAGCTACTTTAATGTCTTTGGAGGGGGAATCTCTTATATAGCATTTACTTTTTCAGGATCTACTTCGATGCCTCTTCATGATACTATGTATCCTAGTAGTTTTCTAGATCTTACTCTGAATACACACTTTTTTGGATTGAGCCTCCAGTTATATTGTTCAATCTTGTCAAACACTTTTACAAGGTTGGTCAAATGGTCTTCCCTTTTGATGAACTTTTCTAGTATGTCATCTGCATAATCTTCCATAGTTGTATGTAGTATATCTTGAAAGATTGTACTCATTACTCACTAATAGGTCACTCCTGCATTCTTTAGACTAAATGGCATGACATTCTAGTAGAACGTCCCCCATGCACACATGAAGGTTGTTTTATGTTGATAGTCAAGAGATTATTTATCTAATCATATCTAGAGAATCCATCCATTAGTGACAACATTTCATGTCCTACAATTAGGTCTACTATCATGTCTATGCTAGGAAGTAGGAAATCATCTTTTGGACAAGCCAAGCCTTGTCTAGATATTGGAAATTTGTGCAGATTCTTATGCCCCCAGTGGGCTTTGATACTAGTACTAGATCTGATATCCATTGAGATAATTGATTGATCTGATAAATCCTACATCTAGTAGTTTCTTCAATTCAACTTTTACCAAAAGTGTTATATGAGGATGCATCTTTCATAGCTTCTGTTTGATGGGTTTAGTTCTAGGAAATATGACTAGGTGGTGTACAACCAATGCTAGATCTAGCCCTGGCATTTTTGCATATGTCCATGCGAAGTTTATTTTTTTTTCATTGATGAATACTAAGACTTTCACCTTTTCTTTAGGATCAAGTGACGTTGCATGGTATGTGATTTTGGGTGTTTTTATTGTGCCAACATTGATGGGTTCCACTTCTTCAACTAGGAGTGTTGACTTCTCTTGATATTTAGAAATAGGTAGATTGAATCCTCCATCTTTTGGCACCTTAGAGAGGTTTTCACCCTTAGATTCATCCTTTATTTTTCTCTTTTCAAGATCCTATGGAGCCACATCGTGGTTTTCCCTAGGGGATCTCATGTTGATTTTTACATTGTATTTTTTCAATTTTGCAACTAGAGGACACAATCTCCCCTCTAAAATATGCTTGTTTGAGTTCCATGACAAACCCTACTTTATGATCTCCTAATGGTATATTGGTTCAAAGCCCCATAAACTCTGTAATAGCTTCATCATTTTGGAATTGATCCAAAACAGGCATATGGTGTTGTTGGTCCCAATCTATTAACCGTGGGTAGCAAAGGGTAAGGTTGTCATTGTTATATATAAGGCTTACAAAATTTGTCAAAATGGTCAATATGGCTCTAGCATCATTCTCCCATTGGGTATCTAGGTCATTGTCACTAGAGGTGACAAAGGAAGGAGAATCCCATTCATACTCATTAGATTTTGTTTCATAAGTATAGTCCTTGAATGTAGGTTTGCTAGGTCAGGTAGGGAATATACTTATGCTAAAGCTTTCAAATAAGTCCTCAATGGGTAAATCATTGTCTATAAGATAATGTCAGTAGAAGGAGCTCCTTTCTTAAAAGAGATACATCTAGTGTTTGGAGTAACTACATCTATCAAACCATAGCCTAGTCCCATGTTCTTCTTTCTTTGTTCTGCTATAATAGGTTCCCATCTACCTTGATTATGTCACCCAAGGCCACTTTTTTATAGTGTATCCCATTTGTTTAGCCAACTAATACCCTTTAATACCAAGATCAATGAGAAGGGGTTGTAGTTGTTCTGGTTCTTTTTGGTCCTCTTTATAGATCATTGATGAGAGGTCCTCTTTGAATATTTCCTCATCCTTCATATCTCCCATCTTGGTAAAGATCATGGGTTTGAGTATCATTGTTACTACTTGAACATGTTTGATCTCCTTAGGCCCTCCATAAACCTTTGTTGTTGGGGGAGGCATTCCAATGCAAAAAGCTTGATTGAAATGATAGTTCTCATTACCTTTTTCAAGTACTTGAATCTTGGAAACATATTTTGGGGTCTCACTTGATAGAGGTTTAGCTGAGGTTGATGCTAGTGTTGATGGGTTGACATATGAGGAGTGAAATGATATATCATTACTAGGTATACGCTGGATTTTATTATATTTCTCCTCACATTTTGCACAGTAGTGGAATGGTTCAAGATCGGCGTATAATGTAAACTCCTTTCCTCCGTGAGGAAATTTTAGACATTGGTGGAATGTCGAAGGAACTGATTTTAGTGCATGAATTCATGGGCATCCTAAAAGAAGGTTATTTGGTAGCTCAAGGTCCAATACTTGACATGTTGTTTTTGATGTTGTTGGTCCTATCTATACAAGTAGTCTAATTTTCCCTTTTGAATCTCTTTCTAGGTCATCATAAGCCCTTATATTGATGCTTTTTCCCTTTACAATTACATCTTCATAATACCCTATTTGTTTAAAAAATTTCAAGGTACAAATATTTAAAATTGCATCATTATCTATCAATACTCTTTTGACCATATGTTTATGGACACCGACCTCTATATAGAAGGCTTGGTTGTGGAATGACTTATGCAGAAGTTCTTTCTTGGAAAAGACTAAATGATGATTGGCCGTGATTTTTTTAACCATGGCCTGAAACTGATTGAAGGATTGAGGTCATTAGGGAATGATGCTTCTAAAGCTTTCTCTAGTATTTCCCTATGTGCAGGTGATAATTTCAATAACTCTAATATGGAGATCAAAGAGAGAGTCTTCTTCATTTATTCCATAATACTATAGTCATTGGATGACTTAGTTGTGGGTTTAGGTGGGGCTCCTTGTATTGTGACTTTCCCTCAATGAGTAGTTATGTTGCATTCAGGGTCCCTATCTCGCATAGTTAACACATTGACTCTAGTGTCATCTAATTGGGAGAGGGTACCTAGGATGGTGTCACCATAGATGTTGTGATAGTATTGTTCTTTCCCTTTGTCATTTTTCTTAGCATGGTTGGGAATTGGATTCATGTAGATTTGGTGGTCTTTGTTCCCAGGATAGTGTTCAATATCAACTTCTACTTTGTTGATTAATTCTTGTATTATATGTTTAAGTCTCATGTAGTTATTCATCATATGTCCCTTGCTCTTGTGGAACTCACATAAGTCATTTTCATTGTACCATGGTGTTTTAAAACTCATCTCTTCATAGTTTGGGCGCTTGCTAACTTTGATGAGGTTTTTTTGAACTAATTTACACATGATTATCTCAAGTGTTTCTCCTAATTGAGTAAATTTCCCCCTTGGTTGGTTGTATTGTCTATTTTGTCCTTCCTGATTTGTCTGTTGGTTATCCAATTGATTATTTTGGGGATAGGTGAGTTGATTGCTTTGTACGTTGTTGGGAGCATAGCTCGTTTGTTCAACTTGGGGTTTGTTTTGTGGTACATTGGGATTTTATATGTTCCATACAACTCTAGCATCAACTATTCCATCAATGGTAATATTTTTGTTCTTGGCCCAAATCTTGGGTTTGTCATTCAAACTAAAAGGGTTGTCTTTTGAGTTTTTTAGCTTAATCACTCCCCTTTCTATGAGATATCTTTCAATGTGTAGTCCCTTTTCAATAGTCTCTTCAAAGTTATCAGGGCACAACATGTTGAGTTGGTAATTTATTTTTTCCTGGACATTGGAAACAAAGATATCTACTAGTTCTTTGTTGGGAATAGGCCACTTGTACCTACTAGTTTTTTGTCTCCATCTTTGTAGGTAGGATGCAAAGGATTATCCTTGGCTTTGTTTAATCTTGTAGAGGTTAGTGATGGTGATATCTTGTTCTATGTTGAACAAGAAGTGGCTCACAAACTTGTTATTCAATTCATCAAAACTTCTAATACTTGGTGGTAAATGTGAGAACCATTCCATAGCGTGACCAATAAGACTACGTGGAAAAGTCTTATTAGGTAAGAATCATTGTTTTGCACTTTCATGCAAGCTACTGATAAATCTCGTACATTTTCTACCAAATCACTCTTTTCCTTGTACTTATCACATTTTGGCATTCCAAATTTTGTAGGGAAGGGGAGCATAGTAATAGAGCAATCAAAAGGGAATGAACATATATCCTATAGAGTGTAGGTCTTCTTGGGTTTTCCAATCTGGACGTCCAATATCTTTTGATATAGGGTTTGTAGTTGCATACCTACCTCTGTGTTTGGTACATTTCTTTGGAGACCTTGTGCATAGTATCCTTGTTGTCCCAAAATGTGCATTTGGTCATAGGTTGGGTATTGTGGAGGTGTATGACCTTGGTAACCATGGTGAGTAGAAGGAGATTTAAGTCCTTATTGTATGAAAGGAGGGTTAGGTCCTTGTTGATTATAAGGAGGGCCAAGTCCTTGTTGAATGTAAGGAGGGTTAAGTCCTTGTTGAATGTAAGGAGGGTCAGGTCCTTGTTGATTATAAGGAGGGTTAGCTCCTTGTTGAATGTAAGGAGGGTTAGGTCCTTGTTGATTATAAGGAGGGTTAAGTCCTTGTTTAGTAGTCTCTTCAAAGCTATTAGGGCACAACATGGTGAGTTGGTAATTTATTTCCACTTGGACATTGGAAACAAAGATATCCACTATTTCTTTGTTGGGAATAGGCCACTTGCACTTACTAGCTTTATGTCTCCATCTTTGTAGGTAGGATGTAAAGGGTTATCCTTGGATTTGTTTAATATTGTAGACATTAGTGATAGTGACATCTCGTTCTATGTTGAACGAGAGGTGGTTCACAAACTTGTTATTCAATTCATCAAAACTCCTAATACCTGGTAGTAAATGTGATAACCATTCCATAGCATGACTAGTAAGACTATGTGGAAAAAGTCTCATTAGGTAAGAATCATTGTTTTGAACTTTCATGCAAGCTACCGAGAAATCTCGCACATTTTCTACTAGATCGCTCTTTCCCTTGTACTTATCAAATTTTGACATTTCAAAATTTTTAGGGAGGGGGAGCATAGTAATAGAGCAATCAAAAGTGAATGGAAATATATCCTGTAAAGTGTAGGTCTTCTTGGGTTTTCCAATCTAGATGTCTAATATCTTTTGATTTAGAGCTTGTAGTTGCATGCCTACCTCTATGTTTGGTACATTTGTTTGGAGACCTTGTGCGTAGTAGCCTTGTTGTCCCAAAATGTTCATTTGGTCATAGGTTGGGTATTGTGGAGTTGTATGACCTTGGTAACCATGGTGAGTGGAAGGAGAGTTAAGTCCTTGTAGGATGAAAGGAGGGTTAGGTCCTTGTTGATTATAAGGAGGCTTAGGTCCTTGTTGAATGTGAGGAGGCTTAGGTCCTTGTTGTATGGAAGGAGGGTTAAGTCCTTTTTGAATGTAAGGAGGGTGAGGTCCTTGTTGATTTTGTTGAAGAGGGGTACCTTGATAGTGCGTTGGTGGTACACATTGCTATGGTTAATTCTGCTAAAGGGTACCTTGGTAGTGCATTGGTGGTACACCTTGTTGGGATGAATTATTTTGAAGGTTAACCTGGTAGTGTGTTATTGGTACACCTTGTTGTTGGGATGAATTATATTGAAGGTTACCCTGATTGTGTGTTGGTGGTACACCTTGTTGTTGGGGTGAATTGTAATGAAGGTTATCTTGATAGTGTGTTGGTGGTACACCTTGTTGTTGGGCTGTTGATCGGGAAAGATACCATGCAACACACCTTGTTGATTGAAAATGGTACCCTATGGCACACTTTTTTGATGTTGTTGATTTGTTTGAAGGTTTCCTAAGTAGTTCGCTTGTGGCATACCTTATTGTATATTTTATTGTGGAAATTTCCCTTGTTGATTTTGCACGTTTTGGGAAGGGTCAATGTATGAAGTGTTTTGGGGCATGTATTGAGTTGGACCTCCTTGATATTATTGGGCCATTGTTGCTTGCTCAATTTGGGATAGTTTCCTAAACAAAGGGTTGTCCATTGGTCATTGTTTAGGTTGGTCATTGCTTTGTGAGAAGATTGGTGGCATGTTTAGAATCTCCATTGGTTTGGGTATTTTTCTCACAACTGAGTTATCCCCCAAGGGAATGAGGTGAGGATATTTAATACCTTCCACATTGAAGTATATAGGTAGTTTAACACCACTTTGTGCTAATTTGAAGTAGGCATTTGGATCCTTTCTTAATAGTCTGTCCATCAGTTTAAGTACCTCAGGGTTGTTGGAGTGTTGAAAGGATTCTTCCTCATCGATTTTTCCCTCACTATCCACTTCTTCTATGACCATGTCCTTGGGATTTTGATTTGACCTATCCATCACTTCTTGTTGTTTATAGATTACTTCCTCCTCACTTGGTGGTTGGTTTGATGTTTCTTTGAATGTTGGTTTATTTCAAGGAGTTATAAGGAAACCTGGCCTATAACCCTATGGGTCACCTCCATCATTTGTGGTGTTTGTTATGGGTATACTAGAGATACTTTTGTTTGCTTCAATCCTTTTTATGTTGTGATCTTGTGGTTGTCATAAACAAGCGTCAAGATTTTGTGGAAGTTGGTGATTCTTAACTATGGAATAAAAGAATGCTTTGTTTTTGGGATTTTATATTTTTTGAATGATGGTATCTATTGCCATGTAGGAGGTGGTAATATGGGCCTTTGAACCACAAGATCCGCTTTTCATTCCTCTTTTTCTAGGATATTAGCTACATTTCTCTATTGGGTTGTGTTTCATTTCTCTCAAATATGAAACTTCTCAAGCTACTAATAATATTTGTCTGTTCACCTTCAATTTGTGTGAGACTTGGTTGTATGATAGGTGTTGTGAGATTTGGTTGTTGAACTAGAGCAATTGGACGTGAAAAGGTCATAAAGTGAATGATGTGGGTGAATGATGCTATTTTTAGAACTCAAAATTTTAAAGACTTGGATTGATATTTCACTTCATTTTTTCTAGAGGATATGTTGTGAAGAATCTACTTGAACTAGCCTTGAGGTTCAAGAAAAAATTGATATCTTAAAATTTTGAGTGAAGAAAATGATCCAAGTTTGTTTTTTATTTTAAATCCTAAAAGTAGGTTGGAGTGTTTGTTTTTCCAAATGATGATGGACTGATGTAAATTATGACGTGTTTTTGGAGTCTAACTATTTTCATTCTCACAAGAGTTATAACCAGTTTCAAATTAGTCTTCTAACTTGCACCAAAAAATAGAGCAAAGCAGCAGTTTTAGAGCAATAGCAGAAATTCCTGTCAAAAGCAACCAGATTTATGTCAATAGTAGGAAAGCTTTGAAAGCAACTGTGGCATGTTTTCTCAAAAGCAACCTTTGTTGCAAGTTTTATGACTAGTAAATAGTGAGTGCAAAAGTGAACTTCTTGAACAAAAGCAGCCAATTTTAAGTCAATTGCGGCTAGAAAAATAGATCAAGTGTTGTAAAGCTAAGATCAACTACGGTAAAATTTCTCAAAAGCGACCTCTATTTAAATTTTCCTCACTGGTGATTAGTACAAGCAAAAGTGGCATTTTTTGTCAAAAGTAGCCAATTTGAAGTCAATTGAGACTAGAAAAATGTGGCAATTATGACAATTTATAGGATCAAAAGTGGCAATTTTATATCGAGTGTGTTTTTTTTTTCAAAAGCAGCAAGTTTTTACTAGTGACTGTTGTAAGGAAGAGAGAAAAAGCAACCTTTTTTAGATCAATTGCGGCAATTTTTAAGTCAAAAGTGGCCTCTATTCAAATTTGTTTCTTAGTTTTTGTTTTGGCGGCAGTTTTGAATGACTTTGTTTAATTTGATTTGAGATTTTTGGCAAGTGATATCATGCAACACAACAATCATAACTATTTGAACCTAAATTTCTATAACTTTAAGCACATTTCCTTCCATAAACTCTCAAAGTTCAAGAAAGTTGAAATGCCAAAGCCATAGTTTCCAATGTTGACTTTTTTCTTAGTGTGACTTGAAATGTGAACCTAAATATTCATAAACCTTAAAGATATCTGCTTAAGATATCTTTTTTAGGAGTGCAAATATAGGGCTATTTTCAAAGTATTCACGCTAAGTCTAAATGGTTTGAAGTTCGATAACCATTTTTAATGCTTGTTTTGATGTGTTCATTTTAATTTAAGCAAATGTTTTATGTCCAAAGTAAGTGAGAAGATTTCGGAAATTTCCTGAAAACTATTTACACCCTAGGGATAGACATGTTCTTTTAGATGGGTTTACCTCATGCCTCAAAGGGATGATTTTACATGCAACTAATGGAGAGTGTTTTAATCTCAACCATAAGTCAAACTTGGTAAGTAACTTCTCAGAAGTAAATTCTGATGCACCTCTTCAAAGAATATTTTTGGCTAAAAAAAGTGGCTTCTAATACATTGGTTCTTAGTAATGCTCAGGGGATCCAACACTTTTCTAGCATCTAGCAAGTCACTTAAGGCTTTAACCAACTTACTTGGGGCTCGACATACACAAGGTACCTCCGCTTTCGTGAATGGCATTGACGGAAAACTAATCACCAATGCAAGTAAATTGTGGTTTAGCCTTGACCATTTATATAGCAGCCCAAGTGAAATACTGCTTTGAGTCACCTTTGAGTTCTCCAACATGGGATGTGTCTCAAAAGGCTGGCCCTCTAAAGGTGATTCTTTGAATTAAAATAAACTTGCTAAATTCAAAATTCTTTTCATCGCCCAAGATTTCCAAAAGACATGAGGGGAGAGGATAGACACTCAGTTTGCAAACATGGAAGACACAATATACACTTCATTGCAATATTCTTTTTAAGCCCCTCAAGAGGCGCTATCCAAAAAAAATGAAATGAAATGTGTACAAGATAGAAATTTATTTTTATATGCACCAAAGTGAAGTATTATGGATTTCAAACAAATAGATAGCAATATGAAAGTCAAAATGTATTTGTCCAGTTTTAAGCCCAAAACTGAGTGTTTCTAACAATACTTGTCTTAATTGATCAATAAAATGAAATTGCTCATTTCATCAACATATTGAAAGCGTTGGTCAAAAACAAGCACTTTTTACAACACCAAAACAAAGTGTTGTTCTAATCTAGAAAACCTTTGAAAAAATAATTTTAGAACACCAAACTGAAAGCATGTGAGTTTGTGGGGTTCAATTTTATAGCAGCAAATTCATCTTCTTTTTTTCTAAACTAGAAAGCTTTTTGAAATGTTCTTTTTAGAGCACCAAACTGAAAACATGCAAGTTGTGGGGTTTATTTTTAAGGACCAAATTGAAAATTTCCTAAACTATGGAAGCTTCTGAAGGATTATTTTTAAAGCACCAAATTGAAAAATGTTCTAAACTAGAAAAAAAATTCAACATTCTTTTTAGAGCACCAAATCAAAAATGTGCAAGTTGTGGGGTTCATTATTAAGCACAAAATTGAAAATTTTCTAAACTATGAAAGCTTTTGAAAATTTTGGACTTCGATCATTCACCTTCTCTACAATAAAATTATTAGTTGTTCCTGATGTAAAGTGTATCATATCTTTCAAGAGCTACACAAATGAAGTCAACAAACACAAAACATTAACAACAAGCACCCGTTAGCATTAGAAATTGAAAAACTTGCAGATTTTGAAAAAAAAATATAATAGAACAAAAGCTTAACTTTTAATCAAAAGTGGCCTTGTTATCAGCAACAATAGTTAGAAAACTGAAAAATGACCTCTATTTGTTAAGTAGAAGCAGAAAGAAAAAGAAAAAGCAGCCCTATTCCAAAGCAAAGGTCATTGAAAAAGTCAGAAGCGGTTAGGAAAAGAGTGACTACAATAAAAATGAAAAAGCGACCACGTTAGATTCATGTAGCTTTTGTGTACAACTTTTTTAAATGTGTTTCTAGAAAGTACATATGTGTTCTGGAACCTGAAACTACTCAATTACAAATCATACAAACGTTAGTGTTAAGGACCGTGGTCCCACCGAGCATGTCAAAATGTGTAAGGGGGAAATCGAGATTGTGTGAGATAATAAATGTTAAACGAATTAAACAAAATCTAATTCAAAACAAGGATTTAGATTCATACTCATTACTCATGAAATGAAGATTTTAGCTCATGAAATGAAGATTTTAGCTATTGAAATCAACTAACAAAATCCTAAGCTAACATAATGAATTCAAAAACAAAGAAAACTTTACCATCCCATGTCAAAGTGTATTCACAATGATGTTGGATGGTTGTTGTATCAATACAAAGCCTCCATTTGTGTGTTGATCAAAGGTGTGTGTCAAATCTTCCAAGAAATCAACGATTAATTTGGCATTATTTTGTTGTGTAAAATATATCAATTCCTTGATCATTTTTGAGAAGTAATGAGGTTGTTATATAGATTTTTTGTTTCGAAATGAACGATCGAGATCGTATAGTAGAATATCCTCTCAACTGTCACACCCCATCTTGTTATTACTGATTTACTTTTACCTTCATATGTAAACAGGATGGTAAATGCAATCTTGAGTTGATATGCTTGTTAAAAGCATGGAATACTAAATAGGTATTATGTGAAAGTATTGATAAATGTTTAATATGGCTTTGAAAGAGTGAATATGTTTACATTTCTTGCTACATGAATATTCTTAGCTTTATGACACATATGGATTTATTGTGAATGTTTAACTACCATTGCAAATGTGTTGTGTTGGTTGCAAGGATAGGTTCATTCCTCCAAGTGGAGGGGAAGTATCACTCAGGAGAAGTGATTGGTTAGATAACCCTTAATGATACCTATCTAAGCTTATACATACACACACTCACAATAGATTGGTTAAGTCTAGTCATTATGTTGGGAATTGGTAATTCATCCTTAGCATGAGTGTTAGCATTAATAAGGGTCTTGTTTACTGTTGAATTCTTGCTTAGATGATGTTTATGTATGAGTTCTTCCTTATATTACTGTAGGCATGCAAATAATCCTAATTGACATTGTGCATCTAAATCTGACTAATTATCATCAAATTCTTCTATTAATCAAATAAAGCAACATATTAGATTAATTCACCAATGTTCATCATGTTGATTTAAATAAATCAATCAAAATCCTAAAGTCCTCTCATGTGATTTAATAAACCAAATTATTTAAATCAAATGTCAAATCCCCTAATTCCTTCAAGTTAATTAATTCTGGATTAATTAACTCCTAATCCTAATTACCCATCCTCTAGCTTTTGACTCAACCTTGGTCAAACCCAACCCCTAATTAACTAACCCACTTGCACAAGAAAATAAATTATTTTAATTAACTAATTATCTCATTTTCCTTCACAAAAGCATATTCTAGGGAATATTCCTTCATTAACTCCCTTTATTTGAATTTCTTACCCAAACAATTTCCATCCAAAACATCTCAACCACATTCATTTAATGCCTCTTACAAATGCATTAATCTCTCTTATACCCCTCTTACATTTCAACTATATGCATTAACTATGCACATTCTCCAAAATGTGCTCCAACTTCACCCATTAGATTTGTGACAAGTTTCACAATCTCATTGGCTCTCTTTTAGTCCCACATTCCTCCCATCTCTCCATTCTTCAACCCTTCAACCCTATAAATAGAAGCCACAATCTCCCACAATTTTATGCATTTGCACTATAGGCACACTTATATCCAATTACTGTCATTATCTTGGAGGGAAATTAGACACACATTTCATCTTGCATTGTATCACATTTGTCTCATTGGAAGCTTATCAAGGGGGTGGGAAAGGGAATCCTTTCCACATCAAAGGAGCACCACTCCCACTATGGGATAGGGTATGAACATGCTTGTATATGCTTACATTTATCTACTTTGATTATTTTGTTTTCTTGTTTGCATATGCACCATGTTTAGGTATTTCATAGGAATGTTGGATTTTTGTTTTGAATTGACTAACAATACTAATGTTGGTCATTGTTTGAAGCTTGTGTGAATTTAGTGTTTACAATTACTATGCTTGATTGTATGGTTAAATGAGTATTTGGCATATATGCACATATGTATATATATGCATATGTCGGCATACATGCACGTTGAATATAATGGGATGTCCATACGATTATGACAACATATGTATAAATATGCATATATGTATATAAATGATTAATATAATGCTATTGTGAATATAATCATGCAGTCATAATCATTCGGATATTGAATGGATCACTTGACTATCATGTTGCTATATAATATATATGTTTGTATATATATACTAACGCACATGTAAGCATAAATGCTTAATAGAGGAGTGTGTGTGTGTGTATATATAATTATTATTAGTATGAGAATTTTAACTTGTTTGTATTCATTTGTATATTGAATATATACACTTTATTGGAAAAATATATATGTGTGTGTGTGTGTTGATATACATACATACATATATATATATAGATACATATATATACATATATATACTTGGAGATCGATTAACTTAAGCAATTCTTGGAGGCCGATTTATTACATAAACATGGGCCAATTTGTGTGCAACATATACAAGCATGTTAAAGGCCAAATATAATACATATTGGCAATGAGTAAAAAATGATTTATATGCTATGTAATACACATCAATAAATTTGATATGGTGAATTTGACATAGTCGATGTTTTGAGTCAAAACATCTTTGACTTAGTAAACAACAATTACTTGGGACACCTTATCATATATCGATGGATTAAATATCAACAACACAGCTAAGTGTAAAATGCATGATAATAGGAATTGTTGCAACAAGGCAAGGAAATGGTCAAAACATATTGATGAGCCAAAACAACTATTCAATCCTTTGTTTTTTGCTGAGCATAGACTTAGTCAACCATGTGCATGTGTTACATTTTAAATGTAGACTAATTCAATGAGATAAGCCATGCCAAATAATAGGTGAATAGGTTGCTTGCTTGGAACCATATTATGAAGTTCTAAATGTTGTAGAATTCCATTTTGGAAACAAATTGACTGTCACCATTTGATCATGTGCAGATTGAAATAGTCTTAAGTTGTTGTCAAAACATAGAGGTCAACCTATAGCATCTTGTGCTAAGTAAACTCTTTGATTGCTGCCACCTTTTTGCTAAGTTCAAAGTGAGTCAACTAGCTTGGAGATTTCTATCATTTTTCATGCCTTTTCTATAGGTTGCAATATCTCCTTTTTGTTGTATAAATAGAGAGGCTAGCTCCCTTATTTGGAATGCATTTTAGTCTTCACTATTTTACAAGTCCATACTATTGTATTTTGTGAGAGCTTTGGGCATTGTGAGGATCTATTTTGTAAGATTTTATTTGTAAGAGCATATTATCAACTTGTGAGAAGGAGTCTTGCTTAGTGAGGATTATTGGAAGCTTGAGAGTTGTTGTTGGAGGCTATGCAACCAATCAAGTTGAGGGGTTAAGCATATCACAGGCATGGGGCTTTAGTCTTCTCTTATTTGTCTTTATTTATGAAAGAATGAGATTTGAATGATTTTTTTGTTACTACTTGAGAATACCTACATTAGGAAGTTATAGCATTTTCTTTGGAAAGAAAAAAGAAGTTGATTATGCTTTTCTATGAAAGTGCTTGTATTTACCCCGTAATACCTAAGTGTTTGTTTATTAGTGGTATTATATACCCATAATGATGAAATATTATTAAGAGTAGTGTCTTAATATTCCTATATACCTTATACGGGGAATTAGATAATGATGTTATATATAGGTAGAAATACTACATGTATATTGCGAATATGTCAATGTCATGAAGTGACTTGACTTTGTTATCTAATTATGCTATGAAATCCTAGGAATGATAAGGTAGGCATTACTAAAGGGAAGGTATTAAAGATATGATGTGACATTAGGAAAACCTCATCAATCATCTTTACTTGAATGATCACTGAATCATACAACACTCTCGAATGAGATCCTAGATTTGGAATAACCTATTGAATTGAGAATTGTATTTGAGGAAACCTTAGGCTGAGATTTACCTATTAGGTTGGGATATGTATTAGACTACTCATTAAAACCTATGGTTGGGAATAGCCTACTTGGTTGAGTTGTTCAAATGGTTATGATTGAAACATATAGGGTTAGAGTAACCTATACAATCATACTAGTCATTGGTTGATGACTATATCCTAAGATCAAGATGTTTCAAGGCTAAAACTCATCTTTGTGATTAAGTCAATTCACTTGAGTATATGAGATACTATATGTAAGGAGACCTAGGTGGGATTACCTATTGAGTTAGAGTTGCTACTTGATTAGTTGCATCACACTCTTAAATACGAAGTTATAGTATTTGTAGAGTCTAAGCTAATGTTTTGTAAACTTGGTGAAATCCTCTCAATTCAAAGGGTCAACTAATTGAACAGTCCACTTAACACTACTTAAGACTACATTAAATCATCAACTGAGGTGTGTAAGCTTATGATGGTGTAGCATTATATATGCCTTCATGGACTAAACTACCTAGACTATCCTACTGAAGTTATTCTAATTGCTAGAAATGTACAAAACTTTAAAACAATAAAAATATAAACTAAAACTAGTTGCTACGGGTACCTACAACAAAGGTTGTGACTTAAATTTTTCCAATGAAATGAAACTGTATTAACTAACAACTTAATAAAAACTATTAACTCAATTGAACTATCCTCCAGAGTATTACCAATGATTATTACATGCATGTTCCTAATCATTCATTCATAATAAACAAGAAATGAAATTCCATTTAACTTGCATACAATTTATGAATAGTAATAAATTAATAAAAGCTATCAACAAAAATAAATAATTGAAAAAGTTGAAGTGAAGAACAATACCTTGAGTGGTTTGCTCAAGTAATTGTTCCAACTTTAACTGAACTCAATCTAACAACTAGATTTCATGCATTTCATGAATTTTTCTCCATTTATTGTGTAAGATGAAAGATTACAAAATATTCTTGCACAAATCATATTCAATCATTTTGAATATTCATGTTTCAAACTAAAAGTAAAAGATAACATAAAATTGTGAAAAAAAAACTAACTAACCTATGGAATCAACCAACAGCTATATGCAAACTAAGGGAATCATTATTGGAAACAATAACTTAACTGAAATCATTAATTCCACTTCCAGTTATTTAGAGCGTAGAATTAAGACTTGGAATTATTCAACCTATAACTGAAAAAGAAGGAGAATCCTATTGAAACTAGAACTATATTAAAACAAAATGTATGCAACCATACACCCATCTATCAAAGTATCATGTAAGAAATACCTCTTCAGCTTTTATTAACTAATTGGAATAATGTGCATTCCATCTTCATTAAGTTACTTCAACCAATGATCATCACGTTCAACTATTTCTGCAATTTCCCTTGTTTCGGCATCCAATGACCCTTTTGCTATGGGTTCATCCTACAACTGGTGTGTATCATGGTTCCTCGTTTAGCTGCAAACAAGTTAATTTCACAAAAAATGTACACAAGGATAACCATCATAATTAAGCATGGCATCCCATTAACATTTCCATACACATATTCATAGAAACCATTTAATGTTAATATATTAAACCATAATTCCATCACCATGTTTTTGGGTTTAGTTATGCATAATGGATACAAAAAGGATAATATGATATGGAATATTGCTTAGAAAGTGTGTTAAAAAGTATCTTAAAGTTTTCACAAAACTAACAGAAAATAAGCTATTATCTAGACCTATCATTTCCTCCCAACTTAACTTTTTTCTTGTCCCCAAGAAAAATACTAAGGGTCTTGATTATACTGGAGAGCAATTTGTCTTAGGTCCATGACTGTACTATCACCTAGATCCTATTGTAGATAAAAACCTTGGTATGTTGAAAGTTTCTTTATGCTAATAGTTCCTTCTCTCTCATATTCTTCACTTTTATCTCCAATCCAATATGGAATTGGACAAAGGAGAATAGGTGGTTGAAATGTAATAGGTATCTGGTGAACTCCTTTGCTGATACTGATTGTCATGTATTTTTGCACCCTTTGGAGCATAGAAATAAAATTGTAGATAGAATATGGCTCCTTTTTCAATTTAGAGGTTAGTTCATTCTATCGGTTTTGCACATACTTATAACATTGCTACACAATAACTACAACTAACACTTTCATTCTCTCATAGTATTCCTTCTGAAGTTTCATTGTTGTCTTGATAAATCCTTTATGCCCAAGAATTTTCACCCACTCATCAATAATTACTTCTGAATCCTTAGCCTCTCTTCTTACTGGAAGTGTAATAGATTTCTCTTTTTCATCATATTCTTCCATAATTTCTCCTCTAAGTTGTCCATTCTTGTAGTAAGAGATAAGTGCTCAAACTTGAAGATCCCCCACAAACATTAAGGGGTTCCATTATGTTTCATTAGGAATCACATAATTATGTAGATAAAACTCACATAATTGATCCTGGTCTTCAAATGTGAAAGTTGTAAATTTTTAAGAAACTCATCTAGTTGACTCATGGTAGTAGATTGCTTGCTAATTAATCTATTAAACTAAAAACACAACAACCTTTCTTGTAGAAACAATGCATAAGTCCTAGGTGGAGGCTTGCACTTGATAATTTGTGCAGCCATATTTGCAACTTCTTCCAATCAGACTGCTGATTTATTCAATTCCATTTCTTTCTTTTCCAATTATTTTATATATCTTTCCTTTTCCTTTGCAAACTCATTAGTTGCACTCCACAATTGGTAGCTTAGAGATAAAGTTGTGTGATATCTAGGAGTCTTAAGAGGAGGGGGTCTCTCACTTGGGATAGCCAATTCTTTATCCCCTGTCTTAGTGACAACCAATTGTGCCAGCAAATCTAACTTAGCACCATGACCATACAGCTGTAATTTTTCCTCCATCTCCTACATCTTTACTTCCCTTTCTTTATCTTGGTAGCTTAGAGATAAAGTTGTGTGATATCTAGGAGTCTTAAGAGGAGGGGGTCTCTCACTTGGGATAGCCAATTCTTTATCCCCTGTCTTAGTGACAACCAATTGTGCCAGCAAATCTAACTTAGCACCAGGACCATACAGCTGTAAATTTTCCTCCATCTCCTACATCTTTACTTCCCTTTCTTTATCTTTATCTTGTCGCACATTTCTCTCTTCAAGGTAAACTTCTTCTCTATCCCCAAACTACTCATTTCCCCCTTCATAACTTCCTTGTACAGGACTATCCAAAGCTTCTATCCTTAATTTATTTGCAATAAATGGGTCCTTTGATTCAAATTCAGAATTCATTACCATATACCTTCTCTTTTTCATAGTTGCATTCATGGTACTAGGGGCATCCCCTCCTAGTTCAAAATTAGTCTCTACAACCATAACATTTCCCTGTTGTTGTTCCTACTGGTGTTGATATCCTTAGGATTGTTCTCTAATCTCCTCTTCTCCTTCAGGTTCCCCTATACATTCTTTTGTGACATTTTTTTCCCTAAGCCTACCAAAATGTCTGGGTGTAAGCATTTCTACTTTAACTTTCTAATTTTCTTTTTTAATACCCTTCTTCTTATTTGGGGCATTTTCCTTTTTTATTTTTGAGAAACCCTCTTTCCTTTTGTGCCTTCTTCCTTTGGTTTAGAGGGCATGGAAGTAGTGAATACACTACTTATCCTACTTCTAGACTTTCGTGGCTTAGAAAAGGTAACTCCTCATTTTTAGATTACACAAATTCTAGCTCTTCAAGTTTTTCATGTTCACTTTGGCTGTGAGTAGGTGAGGCCATAGCCGAATTATGAGGGTTTTCATCCTTCAACTCATTTTGAGGTTCATTTTGATTTCCTATATCCCCAAGTACTACCAGCAAATTGTTGATGTCATTACATTCCTCAGCCCTAAAATATTCCCACCTAACTTGGGGGTATTGAATTCTTAGGCTCCCTTTTATCAACAGGGTAACTAAGCAATCGTTAGAGAGGGAAGTATTAGATTTCCTTTTTTGGTATTTTGAAGCCATTCTCTTCAACAAGCAGTATAGTAAATTGGGTATATTGACTATCCTATTATGCCTAAGATGGCTTAACAACTTAAAATGGACAATATCTAAAATATTTTGTCTGCCATCTCATGTAATGTATATAACAATATAAGAGGCACACCTTGCCATAACCAATGGAGAGACATTTTTTTCATACCTTGTGATGAGGAATCCAGTTGCTCTCCTCTTCCACAAAATTCCTCCCAAGTTGAGACTACATCAGACCAAGCTGGAATTTCTGCTTCAGTCCTTGGCAATTCGGTCACTTGAGCAATGGTGGTCTTTGAAGCATCCACAAAAAGTCCTTTTTACCATGACTTCGTCATATTGGAAATTTTATGCAAATATTCTCGTTAAATCATCACTATACTATGTTAATTTTAGAAAATACTCGAGCCATCCAACCCTTGTGAATATAGGAAGGACAATTGCGTCCTCCAAAATTTGTTAATGAGTTGTCAACTCTCTCCTTATGACATCTTCTCCCATCTTATTTCTCTTTACTACAAAATTAACCAAATTTAGCTTTGAAGATTCAACTCAATCTCTGCTTACCACCTTCAACTTCTCCTATGACTTAAAAACCCCAATTCCCATATATATTCTTATTACCATGCCACACTATATTTGCAAATTCCTATTCAAATTTAGCTTTGGTACAAACCAAGCTAAATTTCTAGCAAATTCTTCAGGGTTTCAAGTTATAGGAATTGCAAAAATGGTAGTGTAAATAGTAATAAAATAAAAAGTTTAAAGAAAACTTGAATAATCATAATAGTATACCTTAAGTACAGCCGTGCAAAAATAACCATAGGTGGCACATGAATACTAAAAGAACATATGCAATTATTGATTTGATGGAACATATATTAACTACAAGGTAATGAGTATTTGGGATGGTGAGTGGATACTATTAAATGGATGTGAGTTGGCACTGTGATAGTTGCAAAGATTTGAAATGAACATGGCAATAAAGAAATTATGTCGCGATATGTTGCATGGAGTGATGGATAAATTATGTGGATATTTGGAAATGAATGTGCATAACCTTGAAATAAGTATGGCACCAAATGAGTTGAATAGTCTTTCAATCATCGAACATTGTTACAGGTGCCTACAATGTTAGGTCCCAATCAAAATGTGGGAAATGTGAAGCTACAGGTCCCTATGGCATTAGGTCCCTTGTGAATATTTTTAACAAGTCCCTTTTGAAGATATCCTGAGTGTCGTTAGAATCATGGAGTGTGTGCATGAAGAATGTGTTGTATGTGCACGTGGTGCTTAAAGCATGAGAAATTATACCTAGGTGATTTCACGGGCTAAGTTGTGTAACTCAACCTATGGATCACCAGATGTATTGGGTATATTTGGTAGGACTAGTGTAGGACTCTGCAAATTAGTTTCTATTGTAGGTTCATTGTGAGCACCATATTATTGAATTAATGAAAAGATGAAGTCATCATGTTGCATTGGTTTCTTGTATAACTTCAATCGATGTCCATTAACAAGAAGTGAGAACCACACTTCATCAATGGTATGCAACTATACTAATCCATTAGGGTAAACCTTACTAATCTCATAAGGGCCCAGCCACCTAGACTGGAATTTAGCTTTAAAATCTTTGTACCTTGAGTCATATAACAAATCTCAATCTCCTTCTATGAATTCTTTTTTCTTTATGTATTAATCATGCCATTTCATTCTCTACTGTTGTATTACTTTTGTATGATGGACTGCTTCCATTCTTATCTCATCCAACCCATTTAGAGAATATAACCTTTCTTTCTGTGCCTTTGTCAAATCCATTCCCAAGTCTACAGTTTTCCTCAATGTTTTATATTCAAATTCAATAGGCAATACTATTGTTTTACCATAAACTAGTTCATAAGGGGTAAAACCTATAGTTGTCTTCCATGTGGTTCTATATGCCCAAACAACTTCTGGTAATCTAGACATCCAATCTCACCTATGAAGCTACACTATTTTTGTCAATATATTTTCAATCTCCCTATTGGTGACCTCTACTTGACCATTACCTTGAGGATGGTATGGGGTAGATTTCTTGTGCCTGATCCGATACTCTTCCAGTAATTTGGAAATTAGTTATGATGTAAATTGTGGCCCTTGATCAATTACTATCTCCTTGGGTACACCATACCTAGTGAAGATCTCCTCATACAAAATTTTTGCTACATTGCCATCTCTAGCAAATTGCAATGCTTTTACCTCTACCCACTTGGTTAAGTAGTCAGTGCATACCAATATGTATTCCTTGTTATTTGAAATAGGAGAGATAGGTCTAATAAAATCTAGCCCCCATTTATCAAAAGGAACTAGTGCTAGCTAGGGCTGTAAAGGAATTTCATCACTTCGAGTAGGTCTTCCCATTCTTTGGCATCGGTCACAACTTCTAGTATATTTTATAGAGTCTTTACATAGGGTTGGCCAACTTAATATCTTGTTTTCAAGATCTTAAAGGTTGTCCTCTTGACTACAAAATTCCCACCATAGTGTTCACCATGGCATGCTTCCAATATATAAAAAAACTTCATCCTCCCTAATACATCTCCTCATAATGTTATCTAGCCTAGTGTAAAATAAGAATTAAAAAAATCCAAGAATAAGGAAAGTATTTGTGAATTAACTATCTCCTCTCTCTTGGAGAAAAGTAACTTGGAATTCGCCCTGTAACCAAATAGTTAGCTATATTAGCAAACTATGGAGTGTGTACATTAAGAGAAAATAGATGCTCATCAGGAAAAGAATCATCAACCACCCCTTTTTCTGATTGGGTAGGAAATCTAGACAAGAAATCAGCAACGTTAGCTTTGTTAGGTTTATCAACTATTGTTATGTCAAATTCTTGCAGTAACAACAACCACCTTGCAAGTCTTCCACCTACTACTAGTTTATTCATCAAGTACCTAATGGTTGTATGATTTTTATGTATGAACACTTGATAGCTAGTTATATAGTGTCTAAATTTGTTAATGACATAGACAACTGCAAGCATTTCTTTTTCTGACATAGTGTATTTTAACTCTGCCCCTTGGATATTTTTGTTGATATAATATATTGCATATTCCTTATTCCCTTCTCTCTACCCTAGGATTTCTCCAATAGCAAAGTCTAATGCATCAGTATGAATGTGAAATGGTAATGTCCAATTTGGACCTGTTAGAACTGGTGCATGAGTTAAAGTTGCCTTTAATTTCTCAAATGACTCTGACAAGCTTTGGTCTAATCAAACTCACTGTCCTTTGTCAATAGAATAAAAAAAAGGGGCATAAATTTTGCTAAAATATTGAATGAATCACCTATAATAACCTACATGTCCAAGGAAGCTCTTGACATCTCTTTGTTTCTATGGTACATGTAAGGTAGATATAATTTCAATCTTCTTTCGATCAACCTGTATACCTTCACTAGATATAAAGTGTCCTAACACAATTCCTTGTGTCATCATCATGAAACACTTCTCATTGTTGAGTGATAGATTGTGTTCCTTAGATCTATTTAACACTTTCTCCAGGTTACTAAGAACTTCCTCATAACTTTCACCATAAGTGGTGAAGTTGTCCATGCATATCTCCATACAGTTATGTGCAAAATCATAAAATATGTTGAGTACTACCCTTTGAAAGGTAGCTAGAGCATTACACAAACCAAATAGGTAAGACAAAATATGCATAGGTTCCCTAAGGGCAATGTAGTCTTATCTTATTCTTCTGGTGCAATCTTGATCTAGTTATAACCACTAAAGCCATAAAGAAATGAGAAATATTTTTTTCCCACCAAAGAATCAAGAACTTGTTAAATAAATGGCATTGGGAAGTGATCTTTCCTTGTGGAAGCATTTAGTTCCCTATAATCAACAAAGACTCTCCATTTCCCACCTTTCTTAGGAACTATCACCAATGGTGAAACCCATTCACTGTCTAATATAGGGTATATAAAACTTGCATCTAAAATAATTTGCAATTCAGCTTTCATTATATCTCTTAGAGCTAGATTCATGTGTCTCTATGGTTGTCTTATAGTTCTATGGCCATCATTAATATAAATCATGTGCATGCATAGATTAGGATCAATTCCCCTCATATCATGGTAATCCCATGCATAGCGGTTGAGTGTGCCTACAACAATTATTGTAGAGAATTATGTTGTTCCTTAGTCAAGGAATTATTAATCTTTAATATCCTTCCTGGCATAATTTCCAACTCCTTTGATAAATCTTGAATAGATGAGAGATCAAGGCTTGGTATAATAGGCAAACATTGTTGAGGGGGTAATGAATGAAATAGTTGTGATATCTCCTCTATTGAATCGATGGGTACAATACTTTGCAAGGGGTCTTGTAGGAATATGAGACAATCCAGCTATTACAGGCTCTTGCCACAATCATTTTGAATTATACAAGCAATGAGCTCATCTTCATCCTGGTCATCCAATAAGGGGTTGTTCTCTACAATCATTGGTTTCTAAAGAGAATAATTATCTTCTTACTCCTCACCCAAATTAGACCAAATATTGTGGTCGAGGTCTACATATGGTTGGGTAGGTGGATAACGAACCAAGTTCTTTGTGATTGTCCCATTAGATATTGTAGACATGTAAAATTGACTTAACACTTATCACAAATTCATAATGTCTTGAAACAACTTAGAATCAACCTGAAATGACTCGGAATGACTCTGAATCAAATTGGAACGTCTTAGAATGACTTGAGAACAAATTAGAAAAACTCTGAATTAACTCAAAACATCTTGAAATGACTAAATCAACTCAAAACAACATTGAATTAACTCAAAACGTCTCAGAATGACTCCAAATCAACTCAAAATGACTCTGAATCACTCAGAACATCTCGAAATGACTCCAAATCAACTCGGAACAACTCTGAATCAACTCAGAATGTCTCAGAATGACTCTAAATCAACTCAAAATAACTTTGAATCAACCTGAAATGTCTTAGAACATCTCAAAATCAACTTGAAATGACTCAGAACATCTCTAAAACATCTCGAATCATCTCAGAATCATCCCACAACATCTCATAATGCATCAAACGACATCGAACAACATTTGAAACCCTATTTCCTTTATTAATTGAATAATACAACATTATTTAATTAATTCACTTTTTCACCACTCTCAACAAATTAAATAAATATTGTTTATTTAAGAAAGTCTTGAAAACCCTAATTCTACTATTAATAGAATAATACAACGTTATTTGATTAATTCACGTTTCATCATTTTGATCAATTAAATAAATTTATTTATTTAATAAAGTCTTAATCTTATCTTATTTCATCTTGATTAGTCGAATGATGTCAATTATTTGATTATGTCACCAATTCACCTTATTCCTCAAAATTAATTGAATTATTAAATCATAATAATTTAATTATCACACTTTCCCTCCAAAATTTGAATAAATAAATCAAACTATTCAAATTATCAAAATCAAAATGGAATTAATTAATTAATATTCCTCACCCACTTTTTGATTGAGAAAATCATGGATTGCTAACTAAGCAATCTACTTTGCTAACTAAGCAATTTATTTTTCTAACTAAGCAATCTAATTTTGCTAACTCAACCATCTAATTCCTAACTCAACCCTAACTAATCAATCAATTGCTAACTAAGCAATCAAAACCTTGACTAGCCAATCTATTCTTCAATCACCCTAATTGTGCAATCAACTTTGTACAATCTTTTCATGTCTAAATCCTCTCAACTCATTTTGACCATTGATTTGGATATTCTCCAACGCGATCCTGATTGTCTATTCAAAATCTCATTTCTTATATAACAAACTCCTCTCCTCACAAATAAGGATCAAAATTTCAACTTACCTTATGCAACAAAGTGTTGTCACAATCACCATTAATAGAGCTTCAACCTTTTCAATCAACCAAGCATCATTCATCAAGCTTTTGCACGTAAGAAATGGAGGCTTTGCAGTGATACAAACAACTTAACATCATGCAAATACACTCCAACATGGGATTATAAACTCTTCTTTTGTTTATTTGAATTTGGTTTGAATATCTTAGGATCTCATTTCATTCAAATAGCTTAGATTGTACATTTCATGAGTGATGGAATATGATAGATTAAGTGTTTTTGAATTAGATAGTTTTTCTTATTTCAATTTTGAATTTGATCTTGATTTCACATCATTTTCCTAATGGATTCCTTCCCCCTCACAAAAATATTATCATTTTACTAGATTTGCAACCTATAAATGCATCACTTGCTGCTAGCCAAGGCCTACCTAGGATGAGTGGGTAACCCACTAGATTAACTTTGGGTTGCAATACTATGAAGTTTGTAGGATATTTCCAAGAATCCAATGCAATAACTAGGCCTTCAATAATTCCCTCAAGTTTGATAGTGGACCTATCAACTAATTGTAAAATAGTTTGTGTGGGCCTAAGGTTAATCAACTAAAGCAACCGCATTGTTTCTAATGTCATGACATTGATGGCTTCCCCCAAGTCTATCAAAGTGTTCTTAATGAAGGTCCCATTGATCTTAATGTCCACAACTGGACTACCAAGAATAATAAACTTAGGGACTATAATGTTCCCCAACATGATATCTACAAGATTCCCCAAAACATGAAATGTTTGTGGATCTTTCCTTTTGCGGCCTAGTTTCTTAAGACAAAGATCCCTTACTATTTTAGTATAGATAGGGTTTTCTTTGATAGCTTGGATAAGTGGTATTTTGATGTTAACATATTTCAATTGCCCTAAAAGGTTTTTCTCAACCTATGTGTGATGCTTTTGCAAAGCTAGGTGTTTAGGAAAAGGTGGCTTTGGATTTGAGGAAGGTTGGTGTACCCAATTCTTTTAGGCTCCAAAGGTGGTTTATCAGAGGCCTCAACTACAGGTTCCTCATCCTCCATTTATGTAATTTTGGGGGATGAAGGTCCAATAAGTTGTTTTCCTTATCTGAGGTGGACATCATTCACCTCTACCCCATAGGTGGGGTACTGCATAACTTTGTTAGTATAGCCTACTTGAATAGGCTTAGTGTTAGGGTTAGGTCTAGTTTGGGCAGGTGTTTGTGGCTTGGGTGATTGGGTTGCAGGATTTGATGGTGGAATTAGTGCTTATTGTTGTTGTGGAGGAGGGAGCATAGGCTACTGATAGTTCATATTTTGTTGCTGCCATTGTTGGCCTTTCTGTCACTGAGGTTGCCATTGATTCTGCTAATTTGGCCACTGTGGATTGTAATTGGAATCCTAAAAAAAATTCTATGACCAAGGATTTGGCTATTGGTTCCAATTAGGTCGAGGGTTTGGCCACTCAGGATTTTGCCACTAGTTTTGATTTACTTGCCAGGGCTAAGAGTTCCAAGCAGAAAATTTTTGGTTGCCAATAGAAAAAGATGAATTAAAGCTAAGGGGGTCTTGTGGCATACCTTGTCTTTGATATCATGGCATCCTTTGTGCTATATAAAATATTTATCCATCATCTCCTTCAATAGGTTGAAATTTAGGCTTCTCAACTTTTTCCTGTTGGATGCTTGCCACTCTTTTACATTTACAATTTGCTTTTCTTTGCCTGTAGCTTGGAAAATATTTAGTAAGCACAGCTTCTACTTCCTCATGCTTCTTCTTGATGTGGAGAGTATTCAATTGTGTTTCCAAATGACTTATTATATCCTCTTTCATGTTGGATAACATATTGCTCAACTCAACTTTTGAAACCCCAGTAGATGATTGTCCAAGGACCGATGTCCTATTATCTCTTGGCCTACTTGTAAAGGTCCTCAAATAATTTCTACAGACCTTAAAAATGTTTGAAAATGTTGTTGAGAAATATCTCCCTATCCAATGAGATTCAAGGCATCCATACAATCTTCATTAACCCTCTTTAAAAGACTAGCTTGAGAGATTTTTTTGACAACTTATTTTGGGGGTTTTTCTTAAGAGAAAACTGAAATATTTCAACATAATCCTCTAGAGGCTCATCATACTTTTGTGTCATTCATAATATGTCATCCTTCCTCCTATCAAGTCCTCTACAATAGTCCTAATACTTCTCCAAAAATAATATCTTCATTGTGTCCCAGCCAAGAACACCATCACTACGTAATCCCATGAACCATCTCAAAGATGCTTCTTTGAGAGTGGAAAGAAAAGGTTTCATCATATGTGCATCAGAAGTATAGTCATAACTTCTAGATAAGACATCAAATTTAAAGAGGAATGTATCTAAGTCTTTAGTTATCAACCCATAGAAAATTGGTAAGGCTAAAGGAGGAATGTTCTTTAGCACTGTGGTTCTTTCCTAGTTAGTAATAGGAAAGCCAAATGTTTTTTGAGCATGATCATCATCTGCGTCACCCATGGGGTAGTATGTTCCTTCTATATGTGCTCTATAAGTTGGTGAAAAGGAAATTTCTTCTTCCATGGTACCTTTGCTCTAAGTACTAGGTTCACCAATTTTTGCAATAGCTTCTTGGCATGTAGAGGGAAGGAACCTACCCATGGGATCTCTCCACCTATGCATACATAAAATTTGACTCTAAATTTAGTGGGCCTGCACAATGTTAGTAACTTCATGTTGAAAAAGGTGGTATTTAATAGTCCTAATGCTTGAAAAGAGAAATTTAACAATGAAAATTATAAAACAGGTCTATGAAGATAGCACCATCCTCAATAAAAACACCAAAAATGATGATTCTAAGCTAATTTTTTGTAAATTTGGTGAAATCCACTCAATTCAAAGGGTCAACTAAGTAAATAGTCCACTTAACACTGCTTAAGACTACATTAAATCATCAACCAAGGTGTGTAAGCTTATGATGGCATAACATTATATATGCCTTCATGGACTCAAATACCTAGACTATCCTATTGAAGTTATTCTAATTGTTGGAAATACACAAAACTACAAAACAATAAAAATATAAATTGAAACCAATTGCTATGGGTACCTATAGCAAAGGTTGTGACTAAACTTTTGCCAATGAAGTAAAATTGTTTTAACTAACAACTTAATAAAAACTATTAACACAATTGAACTATCCCCTAGAGTACTACCAATGATTATTACATGCATGTTCCTAAGCATTCATTTAGAATAAACAAGAAATGAAATTCCATTTAACTTGCATATGATTTATGAATAGTAATAAACTAATAACAACTATCAACAAAAATAAATAACTTAAAAAGGTGAAGTGAAGAACAATACCTTGAGTGGCTTGCTCAAGTAACTGTTTCCACTTTAACTAAACTCAATCTTACTACTATATTTCACGCATTCCATGAATTGTTTTCCATTAATTGCATAAGATGAAAGATTACAAAATATTCTTGCACAAATCGTATTCAATAATTTTGAAGATTCATGTTTCAAACTGAAAGTAACATATAACATAAAACTATGAAAACCAACTAACTAACCTATGGAATTAACCAACAACTATATACAAATTGAGGGAATCATTATTGAAAACAATAACTTAACCGAAATCATTAATTACACTTCCAGTTATTTAGAGCGTAGAATTAAAACTTGGAATTATTCAACCTATAACTGAAAAAGGAGAATCCTATTGAAACTAGAACTTTGTTAAAACATAATGTATGCAACCATACTCCCATTTGTCAAAGTCTCATGTAAGAAAGACCTCTTATTCAATATTTTTTAATTAATTGTAATAACGTGTGTTCCATCTTCATTAAGTTCCTTCAACCAATGATCATCAGATTCAAGTATTTCTACAATTTCCCCTATTTCGGCATCCAACTACCCTTTTTCTATAGGTTCATCTTGCATTTTTTGTGTATCATGGTTCCTCCTTTAGTTGTAAACAAGTTAATTTCACAAAACCCGTACACAAGGATAACCATCATAATTAAACATGGTGTTCCATCAACGTTTCCATACACATATTCATATATACCATTTAATGTTAATATATTAAACCATAATTCCATCACCATGTTTTTGGGTTTAGTTATACATAATGGATACAAAAAGGATAATATGATATGGAGTATTGTGTAGAAATTATGTTTAAAGGTATCTTAAAGTCTGCACAAAACTAACAGAAAACAAGCTATTATCTAAACCTACCAGTATTAAAAAAGAGTAGACCCTTTGTTGAAATCCTTTTAATTAAGGAGATTATACTCTCGAATGAAGACATCTATTGATATGATTATTCTTTGATTGATTTCATTCCTTGATGAGGTTATACTCTTAATGAGTATCACTTATTATGCATTATTTTATTGAATGGATTCAGTTATTTAATCAATGATTAGATGAAGCTTATGTAGCTATACTCTAGATTATAAAGTTATATATAAAACTACATTGTCTTTTAAGAGTATAGCTTGTTTATGCAAAGATAAGCTCATATGTTATACCTGGGGTAGGAATATCCATTGAAGGGGTGACTAGTGCTTAGGCTATGGATAGAGATACCATTTCTTTTTGGAAAAAGGGGAGTAGGTTATTTCTAGGGTTAAAGATTACCCATTGTAGGAAATTACATAAGCATAGTGAACAGTCATAATCCAAACTAAGCTAGGGTGGTGTATGTGAATGGGATGGCTGTCACTCGAAGTACTAGGTGAGAATACTTTGGCCAAAGTAGTGTAAGTTGCCACTGTTTACACTGTCAGTTTACTATGTTCCTTTTATGCATTCTAGTTCAGGATCTTCATACTCATAGGGAAGACAAACATATGATTAGGTTTTGGTTTGTAGGACACAACACTAAGCTCTGATAGGCTGTTATTATGGGGTTTACCAACCAATATCTTCATCGAAGGGTAGGGCCATCTTGTCATGTGTGACAGATGTGCAAGGGATCGCATTTAAGTCCATGGTTGGTGAAAAAGCACTTGAGCGATGCTTCTCCTCATCAGTCAACAACCGAGGTTTGCAGATGTTTGCTCCAGTATCAGGGACAACTAGAGTGTTTGCACCAGTGAGCAAGGACATTCAGAATGTATGCATCGATGTGACAATATCAGGACCAATTTGTATATCTATTTCCAAATGAAGCTCAAAGGAGCTATGTAGGTATCATGTACCCATTTATATGTAAGGATGTAATCACAAATGATATAATTGAGTTCATTTAATATGACAATGATGTTATGGAAATATTTTTGAAGTTACAATGGAATGCAATGACAATATGGAATTAATTTTATTTCAATTATGCATGTAATTTACATAATGAAAAGAAAATTTTTTATTGCTATACATCATGGCATCATAGAATATTCACTTAACATGAAATCTTGGGAATTTTATTGAGTAGAACATCAGGGTTGTTATATGTGGTATCAAAGCTACTAGGTTCAACTCTAGAACCTATGAGCTCATTACGTAAGTGTTACATCAACCTTATCAAAAGATAATGGCCAAAAAGTTCTTGTACCAAGATGGCAAAAGGAAAGAACAATAGGAAGAAAAGATTCCAGGAAACTTGTTTAAGTTTGGGACTAGATAAGAGTCATCCCTGGAGTTGGAAAATCCTAAACTAATGACTTATTATGATATCCCCTTGGATTGTGGAAGATTATGCAATCAGGTTATGTAGGAAGGTTATGAAGGAACCAAGATGTACCTTCACCCTACTAAAAAATAGAATGACTTTGAGGGATAGAGAGGATTGAAATATTATTCCTTATTGATAGCAACCTATAGTTGCAAGGAGTCAAGGATTTTTGGATTTAGTAAGAGTACTATGAGTCTATGAGTATGCATTGTTAGCATAAATTAGATTGAAGTAGAAATTCAACGAAGGAGGTATCCAAGAGGTTGGAGAAGTCTTGACTAGAATCTAATTTCTTTACAAGGTTAAAATCTTGTAAGAAAGGAGATGGTACCTTGGAATAGGGGAAGAGACCAGAGTGGTTGAAAATGAAGTAATCAATGAAGTGGACATGGTTCCACCAACCAAAATTGATGAGATCTATTTGGAGTTTTGATTAAGATGAGGAAAAGAAACCAAGCAACTTTAGAGTGCTTAAGGTTATGAAGTTACCAAGTATTGGGACGAAGTCACTTGGAAAGGTGTTTTTGAGAAAGAAACCTGAAAAGGTAAATCGAGTTGGCCTGAAAAAGATTTGGATAGTACATAGATTGGATGAAGTATAAATTGAACTCACCAATGTGTCAACAAAAACCAACATATGTTTAGAAGTTTCGAAAGGAAATGGGATACAATGTGACACTATGTGTCAAATCAATAGAAATTGTAAGGAAACAATGCTCTAAGTTGAAAGGTACATCAACAAAAGAGGCTTTGTGGATATGGAAATTCCTCCACAAAAAAGGATATTGGTACACATGGAAAAGAGAATTGAGATTTAGAGTGCCTCTTAACTTATAAAGTTGTTGATTATCCAATAGATCTCTTTATCAACGAACCAATTATGGAATCCATGGGATTAGAGATCAATGATGAATCTAATTTTGGAAAAAGTATATTCAAGGAATTCCATGGAGGCAATAAAAAGGAAATAGAAATCCAACAACAAGGAATGATAACTCACTTCGAGAAAGCAAATGTTTTGCTAGGAGTTCAACTTTGAGTTGATCAAATGTTGTGGAAAAACTAAGTGGGGAAGGAAGAGAGTGGATTGACTTAGATAAAGTACCCACCCAATGAAAATCACGAATATATTTTTGATTTGGAAGAACTTTTGACTTCTTCATAAGTCATGATGTTAATTCATGTATTTCATGACCACAAGGATAAGGTATTAGAATTTTTGGAGAAAAATAGTGGAAAGGTCAAGGATTGTGACCTATTATCACACCATACTTTATATATATTTGATTATAAAATCAATTGTTATTATCATTTATGCCTTAGAAAAGGATAGGAAAATTACTTGATCATGAAAGGGAAGATAATTGCCTATGGAATCGACGAGGGAAGATCTAATTACTCATGATTTTGAGAAATGTTCATGCTTGGTAATTAGGTATGCAATTTAATTTGATATCTTTTAGGAACCAACCTGATTGAATGAGGAATATTACTCAAAATTAGTATTGATGTTCATTAGAAAAGTTGGATTGAGCTGAAAATTGGTTTACAATTTTGAAAATGATCCAAGGACAGAAAGAATCCAAGGTATCGATATCCTAAGATAAAGGAGATTTATCTCTACAAAAGTCCTAATTATTTTTGCTTGGGAGTTAAATATGGAAGGAGACCACAAAATAGGTTTTCATTTAGTCAAATAATAGTCTATTATGAGGAATGTTAAAGAATCTATGTACCCAAAATTTTGGAAGATTAAGGAATGAAATGAGTAAATTGATGTCAGAGTTAGGACATTGAATGAAAAATCTATTTGTTAGATGAGGAACCACTATAATTTGGGAAAAGATGGAATAAGATGTTGCAAGGAAGGTATCAAGTTATTGTCTAGTGTGCCAGGAAATGAAGACAAGATGTCATCATCAATAGGACATGTAAACTCTCTTGAGATTCAAGAGGGGAAGTGGTTGAACATAGGACAATTTAACTTGTCTATATCAGTGGAACTGACATAATGTTATGGTGGATATACTCACCAAGGTAACCAACATTGGTTGAAAACTTGATTTATAGGATTTCGGTCCTAAGTAATATATTGTGAGAAGTAGTTGCTTAGTATTCTTGAGAAGGTTGAATTAGTTGTGAACTAGCAAATAATGATAAGGTTGTGTGGATCATGATCATACTATGAGACATTCAATTGAATGAATGTGCAATATATTATTATAGCCGAATAGGAAAAAGTGATAAACCAAATCTTGAATGATTTGTAGAGTATTTATAAACTTCTACTAGTGAGGTTTGATCCATTAAATGGAAAGGAAGGTTGTAAACTCTATTAGACTAAAATAGGCTAAGGAATGGGGTTAACCTTAGATCAGATTGTCAAAAGGAATAGATGATCAAAATGATCAAAGAAAATTTGTTGATGCAAGGTTTGGAATATGAAATAGTATTGTAATGTTCTAAATTGACAAGTATCCAAGAGCAATGATATGTTCAAGATGGAAAATTAGTCAAGAGAATTACTGTCATGATTAAGGAAAATGGATGTGTAAGTGATCGACGAACTAGGCTTCTGGGTTGTCTGAAAGCGTAAATACCAAAGGGAAGGATGGGACCCATGGTGTAGTGCGCAATGCACCAATATTCCTTTTCTATTTAGATTATACTAAGGATAAATTCATGGGCCAATGATTTCCAGTCACTATGGTATAGGTGTCATGTAGGATATAGTTAATGTTGTATTTTAAATGTGCATATGAGGTATTGTGATTACCATGAATAAGCTCTATGAGAGAGAAAGTATGTGTGAAGCACACAAGTTCTCCCTATGCATTAGCAAGGACATTTGATGCAAGGTCTAGGAAGGAAAATATTGCAAAGAGTGATGTTACAAGGGAGAAATATTTTATCATTCTTATAGGAATTGGAAAGGGTAAGTAAAACCTTTATTTGACTTTATCTATATGTTAAATTGATTCAAATCATCAGGGATGATGATTCACGAGGGGGGAAGTATGTCACACCTTGTCTTGTTATTATTGATTTACTTTTACCTTCATGGGTAAATAGGATGGTAAATGCAATCATGAGTTGATATGCTTGTTAAAAGAATGGAATAATAAAATAGGTATTAAGTGAAAGTATTGACAAATTCTTAATATGACTTTGAAAGAGTACATATGTTCTTGCTACATGAATATGCTAAAGTTTATGATGCATATGGATTTATTGTGAACGTCTAACTACCATTACAAATGTGTTGAGTTGGTTGTAGGGACAGGTTCATTCCTCCAGGTGGAGGGGAAGTATCACTCAGGAGAAGTGATTGGTTTGATAACCCTTAATGATACCTATATGAGCTTATACCTACACACACTCACAGTGTATTGGTTGAGTCTAGTCATTGTGTTAGGAACTGGTAAGTCATCCTTAGCATGAGTGTTAACATTAGTAAGGGTCTTGATTACTATTGAATGCTTTCTTGGATGATGCTTATGTATGAGTTCTCCCTTATATTACTATGCTTGATTCTATGGTTAAATGAGTATTTGGGATATATGCACATATGCATATGTCAGCTTACACATATGTTGGATATAATGGGATGTCTATACGAGTATGACAACATATGTATAAATATGCATATATGTATATAAATGATTAATATAATGCTATTGTGAATATAATCACATGGTCATAATCATTCAGATATTGAATGGATCACTTGACTATCATGTTGCTATATAATATATATATGCTTGTATATATATACTAATACACACATAAGCATAAATGCTTAATAGAGGAGTGTATATATATATATAATATTATTATTATTATTATGAGAATGTTAACTTTTTTGTATTCATTTGTATATCGAATGTATACATACTTTATTAGCAATATATATATATATATATATATATATACATATATATATATATACATACATACATATATATATATATACATACACATATATATACATACACACACATATATATATACATACACATATATATATACATACACATATATATATACATACATACATATATATATACATATATATATATTATATATATATATATATATACATATATATATATATATACATATATATATATATATATATATATACATATATATATACATATATATATATATATACATATATATATATATTAACATATATATAAATATATGTGTGTTTTTTGATATACATATACATATATGTATTTGTAAATATATGAATATATATACTTAAATATGATTGTATGCTAGGAGATCAATTAACTTAAGCAAATGCTTAGAGGTTGATTTATTACATAAACATGGGCCAATTTGTATGCAACATATACAAGCATGTTAAAGGATGAATATAATACATATTGGAAATGAGTAAAGATTGATTTATATGCTATGTAATACACAATAGTTAAGTTGATATGTTGAATTTGACATAGTAGATGCTTTGAGTTAGAACATCTTTAACTTAGTAAACAATAATTACTTGGGATTCCTTATCATATATCAATGGATTAAATATCAACAACACAACTAAGTGTAAAATTCATGATAATAGGAATTATTACAACAAGGCAACAAAATGGTCAAAACATATTTACGAGCCAAGGCGACTATTCAATCCTTTGTTTTTTGCTGAGCATAGACTTAGTTAACCATGTGCATGTGTTACATTTTAAATGTAGACTGATTCAATGAGAAGTTGCACCAAATAATAGGTTCAAATAGGCTACTTGCTTGATGCCATATTATGAAGTTCTAAATGTTGTAGAAGTCCATTTTGGAAAAAATAGGTTGTCACCATTTGATCATGTGTAGATTGAAATAGTCTTAAGTTGTTGTCAAAACATAGAGGTCGACCTGTAGCATCTTGTGTTGAGTAAAATCTTTGATTGTTTCCACCTTTTTGCTAAGTGAAGTGAGTCAACTAACATGGAGATTTTTGTCATTTTGCATGCCTTTTTTGTAGGCTGAAATATCTCCTTTTTGTTGTATAAATAGAGAGGCAATGTCTCTTATTTGGGACACATTTTAGTTTGCACTATTATGCAAGTCCATATTGTTGTATTTATGTGAGAGCCTTGGGCATTGTGAGGATCTATTTTGTGAGAGTTTATTTGTAAGAGCATATTATCAACTTGTGAGAAGGGGTCTTGCTTATTGAGGATTATTGGAAGCTTGAGAGTTGTTGTTAGAGGATGTGCAACCAATCAAGTCAAGGGTTTAAGCATATCACAAGCATGGGGCTCTAGTCTTCTCTTATTTGTCTTTATTTATGAACAAATGAGATTTGAATGCTTTGTTTGTTACTACTTGAGAATACCTACATTAGGAAGTTATAACATTTGCTTTGGAAAGGAAAAAGAGTCGATTATGCTTTTCTATGAAAGTGCTTGTATTTACTCCGTAATATGAGTGTTTATTTATCAATGGTATTATATACCTAGAATGATGAAATATGATTAAGAGTAGTGTCTTAATACTCTTATATACCCTATATGAAAATTTAGATAATGATGTTATACATAGGCAGAAATACTACAGGTATATTATGAATATGTCAATGTCATGAAGTGACTTGACTCTATTATCTAATTATGCTAGGAAAACCCAGGAATCAATTACTAAAGGGAAGGTATGAAAGATATGATGTGACATTATGCAAACCTCATCAATCATCTTTACTTGAATGGTCACTGGATCATACATCACTCTTGAATGAGATCCTAGGTTTGGAATAACCTATTGAGTCGAGAAGTGTATTTAAGGAAACCTTAGGTTGAGATTTACCTATTAGGTTGGGATATGTATTAGACTACTCATTAAAACCTATGGTTGGGAATGGCCTACTTGGTTGAGTTGTTCAAATGGCCATGATTGAAATATATAGGGTTAGAGTAACCTATATAATCGGACTAGTCATTGGTTCGTGACTATATCCTAAGATTAGGATGTTTCAAGGTTAAAACTCATCTTTGTGATTAAGTCAAATCACTTGAGTATATGAGATACTATATCTATGGAGACATAGGTGGGATTACCTATTGAGTTAGAGTTGCTAATTAATTAGTTGCATTACACTCTTAAATACAAAGTTATAGTATTGATAAGATTAGACTATTTGTTTAAACCCTTTTAATTAAGGAGATTATATTCTCGAATGGAGTCATCTATTGATATGATTATTCTTCAATTGAGGTCATTCCTTAATAAGGATATACTCTTAATGAATATCACTTACTATGTGTTATTTTATTGAATGGAGTTAGTTATTTAATTAATGATTAGATGAAGTTTATGTAGCTATACTCTAGATTATAAAAGTTATACATAGGACTAGATTGTCTTTTAAGAGTATAGCTTGTTTATGCAAAGATAAGCTCATATGTTATACCTAGGGTAGGAATATCCATTGAAGGGGTAATTAGTGCTTAGGCTTATGGGTAGAGATACCATTGCTTTTTGGAAAAAAAGGGGAGTAGTTTATTTCTAGGGTTAAAGATTACCCATTGGAGGAAATTACCTAAGCATAGTATATGAACAGTCATAATCCAAACCAAGCTAGGGTAGTGTATGTGAATGGGATTACTATCATTTGAAGTATTGGTTGAGAATACTTTGGCCAAAGTAGTGTAAGTTGCCACTGTTTACACTTTCAATTCATTGTGTTCCTTTTATGCATTCTAGTTTAGGGTCTTCATACTCGTAGGGAAGACAAATGTATGATTAGGTTCTAGTTTGTAGGACACAACAATAAGCTCTGATAGGCTATTTTTATGGGGTTTACCAACCTATCTCTTCGTTGAAGGTTAGGGCCATCTTGTCATGTGTGAAAAATGTGCGAGAGAATACACTTAAGTCCATGGTTGGCGGAAAAGTGCTTGAGTGATGCTTCTCCTCATCAATCGAAAACTGAGGTTTGTGGATGTTTACGCCAATATTGGGGACAACTGGAGTGTTTGCACCAACGAGCAAGGATGTATTCAAAATGTATGTGCCAATGCAGGGACACCAAGACTAGTTTGTATATCTATTGCTAGATGAAGCTCAGAGGAGCTATATATGTATCATGTGCCCATTTATATGGAAGGATGTAATCATGAATGATATAATTGAGTTCATTCAATATGAAAATGATGTTATGGAAATATTTGTGAAATTACAATGGAATGCAATGACAATATGGAAATAGTGTTATTTTAATTATGCATGTAATTTACATTATAGAAAGAAACTTTTTCATTGGTGTCCTAACATCATAGAATATTCACTTAATGTGAAATCTTGGGAATTTTATTGAGTAGAACACTGAGGTTGTTACATCAGTGATTCAAAGCCATTGAGAGGAATTACATGGGAAGAATTAGTAGATTTGGATTACGTAATCGATGTGATTGATGAAATCAATTTGAGTGTTTAGTGGAATTAAGGAAATAGATTGAGCCTTCAATGGGATTGAAGAACAAATGAGTCAGTCAGGAAATAGATGAATCAATCAACTAATCAAAGTGAGCAATCAGTGATCATAATTTGCTCAATCATGAAAGTGGGTGAGGGTAATTAATTAATTAAGCCTTTTTGAGTTGAACGTGCAAATCATGTTTGACTTTTACAAATTTGTATTTGTTTGTTTTAACCTTTTTGAATGATGTTTGAATAATTCATTTAACTATTATGGGGAAGGTGATTTAATTAAATTATTATATTTTAATAATTTAATTGATTTGGGGAAATAGGGTAAATTAGTGACATAATCAAATAATTGACATTATTCAATTAATTAGGAGGAATAAAGATAGATTAGGACTTATTAAACAAATGAAATTTATTTAATTAGTCAAAAATTATCAATATAGTGTGGGCGGCTGGGCGGGTGCCACCTCATAAGAGTTGGTGATGTGGTTGACACTTAGGTGGGGTCAAGAAACGAGGCACTTTCCTTCTTGTTTTGAGGCTGATTGGACGGGTGACATGCAAGAAGCAAGGTGGCAATTTATGTGTAGGAGGTGGTACGTGCGAGTAAAGGAAGGCTCTAGAGGTGGTATTAAACATAATTGTTCATCAAAAAATTCATCTTGTGATGTCATTTCAAGGACACTTTGCAAGGCTCTTTGTTAATAATTACAGAGCATGGTATTTGCTGCATTAAATTGGCAAACCTTCATTTGCTTCTATCACATTCATAGAGCCATGAGTAGGTTTATTTTACTAGTTTTGGCCAAGGAATTAGAAATGGGTGGAATGGTGACGCTGGTGCAACTCAAGGGCTCGAAGAGATAGATCACGTTTGAAGGGAAGATCACCATTCTTTGGCTCCAATGCCTCATTCGTCACCTAGATTACTTGGTTTTTGCAGCCCTGGTCTATGTAATGGGGAATAATTTTGTGGAGGATGTGGAAGGTTATAGGTTGGATTCCAATATCTCCTCCCACATCCTGGCTGGTCTGTTGGATGTTAGGGTGCCTAAAGCTGATGCTAGGGTAATTATGCAGAGATTTTTTATAAAGGACAAGTTGGTGGTCTCGATCGGGCTCTAGGTGATGCACGTTTGGGAAAGGGCATACCACGGACGAAGGATTTCCATATGCTAAACGATCCAGAGGCATTGGTCAACTACTATCCCTTTCTGCTGGATGTGACGAGGTTTGACCTGCAGGAGCATAGAAGGCTGGTGAGTGCTAGGGTGGAATTTATGAGAAATAAATTCAAGTTGATTCAAACTTCAGACTTAGCTTGGAAATGGGAGTTCAGGTTCTTTGAACAATAGTTTTTTTGGTAATGTGGGTCTAGGTTGGGTATGAATGCAGGAAATGTATTTTGTGGGTACTTGGTTTTGTATAGTCTATACTCTTTCTATTTAGTTTTCATAGTTTCGTCATGTTTATGAGTTGCCTGGTGGAAGGTTTTTTGTAATATTTTGAATGGAATAATGCCAATGGTTGCTTTGTATGAGCTCAAACTTTGTACCTTTTTCCATATTAATATAAAGCTTCTTCCTACCTGATCAAAAAAATAAAATTATCAAAATATTGAATTAATTAAATAATGTAATAATATTCAATTAATAGAGGAAATTAGGGTTTTGGATGCAATTGATGTGAAATGTAGTGATATTAGGTGATAATGATGCCGATGATGAGAGAAATGTCTTTTAGGATTTGCAATAAGTGTTAGGTCATTTTTACATGTCTACACATTCTTTCTTCAAACTCTTCTTCATAGTTTGCCTAATGATCCTCCAAAGAGGCTCATGTTTGACTAGTTAAAACTAATGATTGTGTTCATAATGTTAAGGAAAATTCTTAGGTGATTTGAACTTTTCATGAAGAAACATATGGGAATAACTTAAAAGATCAACTAATTCAAGAGAATTTAAAGCTAAATTTTACATATATGAGCCACACCAATTCACCAGTTCACCAATCCATTATATTTTGCATTCATATAGCTTGCTTGTCATATGCCACACCCTTTTCTATTCTAGGGGCTTGATCACTATAAAGACAAACCAATAAACCTTCCTTTACATATTGAAGCAAGTCTCAATGCACTTTATAACACAACCAAAACTTAGAAGCAAGTACAAAATATAAAGACAAGAAAAGACAATTGATTTATGTTGGTAGAGAACTAAACACACTAGTTGAAATTAATTGCATGATGCAACCTAGTCTAGGACCAGGATAAATGGTGCAACCCAATTTGTACTAGTATATTTTTCTTCACATGACTTCTATAACTCTCTAATCATAGATCCACATCTCAATTCTAATTTCATGTCTTCCATCTCAATATTCTAGTTGATAAATAATAAGGTAAACCTCTACCAAACTAGAATTAGAGACCTAAACATCTCTCCAACTACTCTAGCTACAATAATCATTTTATAGAATTGATTTATTATTAAATAGATTTGATAATTTTATTTGATCTAAGATTAATGTAGGATAATATGAATTGTAAGGAAATGAATCGCACATACTTAATAATTCCTAAGGTGATTTAATCAATTCATTATGTTATATTATTTTAAGAGGTAAACACTTTTGACTTGAAGCTATGAATTGATGAGGTCACAAACGAGGGACCTCATCCCTAATTTAAACATTCAACAATTACACCCCAATGGGGTTTGAACCTTGATGACAAGAACAACACCACAACAACTTAACCATCATACTATGGGCACCACTATTGGAAATTTAATCAATTCATTATGAATAACAAACACCCTAGAAATTATAAAGTTACAAATATAACAAGTAATGCAATATAAATGTGCATAAAATGTATATAAATGAAGTAAGATACTTAGCTCTAGATTTGGTGCTAATTTAATCATTCCATATGGTGCATGATGATTTATGTCAAAAAATTGTAACCTACTAAGTGATCACTTATAGACTAGTAAATTTATTGTTTAATGCTTTTCATCATTTTCACACATGCATAAACAATCTCTACATACATAAATTTGAACTATGTGCACATAATCAATTTCTGTAAGTAGATTTAATTTGACTATCTATGATTTTTTGGTTCATTTTAATATCTTAACTTGCAATAAGTGATTTTTAATGCTGATAAACACCCTTGAGAGTTTGCTAAGTGAGATTATTCTACTTGGTCAAGCCCTTAGATTCATTTACAAATTTTTAAAACAAAGATCAAAGATCCACTAAGTAATCAAGTAATATGCATAGTCATGTGTAAGTGTTGATGTCATGTTGATATTGTAAGATAATTATATAATGCTTTTGATAATAAAACTAGATGATCATAATGAGTTAGTGTCTGTCCTTTTAATCAACTCCGTAGTATGCAATTTGAGTTTCATGGTCAAGTTGGCATATAATGAATAGTAAGAAAGCGATTAACTTAGGTCCACTTTTAAATTTGAATTTTGAAAGTTTGGGGGTCAAATTTGCATGTGTGAATTTAAACCAAATTTATTTATGCACCTAATGAATCAACCTAGAGTAACAAATGACTAAACTATAGCTTGAGATTAGTCCATTGGAATGTGTGAAGTTATGATTACTCAAAGCTTAGGCGATTTGCTAACTTTTACATAGAAATATGCTTGTATGCTAGTCATCTCATTAGCGACAACCCAGTGAACCCAAAATGAAGGGAAAAATGTAGGGTATGTCAAGAGGACTAAAAAAGCAACATTTAAAATGAAGACCCAAGAAAAAGAGGGGAGTCCGCTTAAAAAAGTTGAAACCAATAATAAGAGTCAATAAACGAGAATGAGGACAAGATAAAATAAGGAAGCAATTAGGATAAATTGAATAATGAAAAAGAGAAAGAAAATAAAAGGAGAAACCACAATGAACAAATGCGTAAAAAGTAAAAAAGCCAGAGAAAGGAGACTTAAAGCAAGGAACCACAAAATAAAGAACAAATACAAAGAATCACTAAAAAACTTAGGAATGGAAGACAAAACAACATAAGGAAACAAACAAAAAACTAAAGGAAGGAACCAAATGATCAAGAGCAAAAACGAATAATAGAAGAGGAGGTATAAGAAAATTACTAAGCATACCTAGAAGGTCCAATAAGATCTATAAACAAAAACAAGGAAGCATAAAAATCAGCCTAAAGAGAAGAGACACACTAATTAAGAAAGGCACGAGAGTAAAAATAACCAAAATTGATAAGAAGCAAGAGGAACAAGAATGGGAAGTGGGAACAGGGAACCAAGAATTAAAATGAGGGTCAAGAAAAGAGGAACCAAAAAGCACCAAAGAATTAAGGAGTAACCAGAATAAAAAAGATCAACGTGGGATTAAATAAAGATTAAAATTAGAATTAAATTATAATAAAGAAGGTCAAGGACGATAAAGAAGAGACAAGGAAAGGAAAGAACATACTTGAAGAAGAGCTGAGGAAACCAAGGCCATGAAAAGAAAGATGAGAAAAGGACTCACCTAGCGACAAAAGGATGAAAGAAGAAGAGAAAAAGCAAGGGGAATGAGAGCACTCTAATGAAGAGAAAGGTGGAGAGGGAAGCGGGGGGGAAGGAAGGCGAGGATGGAGACAATGGAAGGGAAAGAGGGGTGAACAGGAGCTTGGAGACACAGAAGAAGAAGCCAAGAAGTAGGGAAAGGAGGGCGGAGAGAACCTAGAGGTTGTTTAGAAGAGGTTTCCAAGAGAAACTTAAAGACCAACCCCCATCACGATTGAGGTTGTGGGGATGGTTGTGGATTTCAATGGCCTCTTTAAGTTTCCTCTTAAAGAAATTGTCTTCTTTGAACCGAATCTCCAAATCTGCTCTCGCTGAACACTCCTCCAAGACAAAACATCACATTGCCTTAGAAAACACTTCTATTTTGTTCAAAGAAGACAATTTCTTTAAGAGAAAAGGTCAGATAAAGAGAAGAGGGGAGGAAAAGTCCAAGAAGAAAGACCATGCAAACCTTAAATAAATATATAATAGAATGAAAAAATTATGATAAGTATAGAAGATGAAAAAATATCAGAAATGTGATGAAATGTCAAGAGGACTAAAAAAGCAACATTTAAAATGAAGACCCAAGAAAAAGAGGGGAGTCCGCTTAAAAAAGTTGAAACCAATAATAAGAGTCAATAAACGAGAATGAGGACAAGATAAAATAAGGAAGCAATTAGGATAAATTGAATAATGAAAAAGAGACAAAGAAAATAAAAGGAGAAACCACAATGAACAAATGCGTAAAAAGTAAAAAAGCCAGAGAAAGGAGACTTAAAGCAAGGAACCACAAAATAAAGAACAAATACAAAGAATCACTAAAAAACTTAGGAATGGAAGACAAAACAACATAAGGAAACAAACAAAAAACTAAAGGAAGGAACCAAATGATCAAGAGCAAAAACGAATAATAGAAGAGGAGGTATAAGAAAATTACTAAGCATACCTAGAAGGTCCAATAAGATCTATAAACAAAAACAAGGAAGCATAAAAATCAGCCTAAAGAGAAGAGACACACTAATTAAGAAAGGCGAGAGTAAAAATAACCAAAATTGATAAGAAGCAAGAGGAACAAGAATGGGAGTGGGAACGGGGAACCAAGAATTAAAATGAGGGTCAAGAAAAGAGGAACCAAAAGCACCAAAGAATTAGAGTAATGTGAATAAAAAGAAGATCAGCGTGGGATTAAATAAAGATTAAAATTAGAATTAAATTATAATAAAGAAGGTCAAGGGCGATAAAGAAGAGACAAGGAGGAAAGAACATACTTGAAGAAGAGGGGAAACCAAGGCCATGAAAAGAAAGATGAGAGAAGGACTCACCTAGCGACAAAAGGATGAAAGAAGAAGAGAAAAAAGCAAGGGGAATGAGAGCACTCTAATGAAGAGAAAGGTGGAGGGAAGCGGGGAGGGGGAAGGAAGGGCGAGGATGGAGACAATGGAAGGGAAAGAGGGGTGAACAGGAGCTTGGAGACACAGAAGAAGAAGCCAAGAAGTAGGGAAAGGAGGGTGGAGAGAACCTAGAGGTTGTTTAGAAGAGGTTTCCAAGAGAAACTTAAAGACCAACCCCCATCACGATTGAGGTTGTGGGGATGGTTGTGGATTTCAATGGCCTCTTTAAGTTTCCTCTTAAAGAAATTGTCTTCTTTGAACAAAATAGAAGTGTTTTCTAAGGCAATGTGATGTTTTGTCTTGGAGGAGTGTTCAGCGAGAGCAGATTTGGAGATTCGGTTCAAAGAAGACAATTTCTTTAAGAGGAAACTTAAAGAGGCCATTGAAATCCACAACCATCCCCACAACCTCAATCGTGATGGGGGTTGGTCTTTAAGTTTCTCTTGGAAACCTCTTCTAAACAACCTCTAGGTTCTCTCCGCCCTCCTTTCCCTACTTCTTGGCTTCTTCTTCTGTGTCTCCAAGCTCCTGTTCACCCCTCTTTCCCTTCCATTGTCTCCATCCTCGCCCTTCCTTCCCCCCCCCCCCGCGCCCGCCCCCGCTTTCCCTCCACCTTTCTCTTCATTAGAGTGCTCTCATTCCCCTTGCTTTTTTCTCTTCTTCTTTCATCCTTTTGTCGCTAGGTGAGTCCTTCTCTCATCTTTCTTTTCATGGCCTTGGTTTCCTCAGCTCTTCTTCAAGTATGTTCTTTCCTTTCCTTGTCTCTTCTTTATCGTCCTTGACCTTCTTTATTATAATTTAATTCTAATTTTAATCTTTATTTAATCCCACGTTGATCTTCTTTTTATTCGTTGGGTTACTCCTTAATTCTTTGGTGCTTTTTGGTTCCTCTTTTCTTGACCCTCATTTTAATTCTTGGTTCCCTGTTCCCACTTCCCATTCTTGTTCCTCTTGCTTCTTATCAATTTTGGTTATTTTTACTCTCGTGCCTTTCTTAATTAGTGTGTCTCTTCTCTTTAGGCTGATTTTTATGCTTCCTTGTTTTTGTTTATAGATCTTATTGGACCTTCTAGGTTATGCTTAGTAATTTTCTTATACCTCCTCTTCTATTATTCGTTTTTGCTCTTGATCATTTGGTTCCTTCCTTTAGTTTTTTGTTTGTTTCCTTATGTTGTTTTGTCTTCCATTCCTAAGTTTTTTAGTGATTCTTTGTATTTGTTCTTTATTTTGTGGTTCCTTGCTTTAAGTCTCCTTTCTCTGGCTTTTTTACTTTTTACGCATTTGTTCATTGTGGTTTCTCCTTTTATTTTCTTTGTCTCTTTTTCATTATTCAATTTATCCTAATTGCTTCCTTATTTTATCTTGTCCTCATTCTCGTTTATTGACTCTTATTATTGGTTTCAACTTTTTTAAGCGGACTCCCCTCTTTTTCTTGGGTCTTCATTTTAAATGTTGCTTTTTTAGTCCTCTTGACATTTCATCACATTTCTGATATTTTTTCATCTTCTATACTTATCATAATTTTTTCATTCTATTATATATTTATTTAAGGTTTGCATGGTCTTTCTTCTTGGACTTTTCCTCCCCTCTTCTCTTTATCTGACCTTTTCTCTTTTTTGGGGTTATGTACCTCCCCTCTTCCCCATCCCTCTCCTATTTCTACCCAAGTCTGCTATCTTATTTTCACCTTTCTCTCTTTCTGCTTTTCATCCTGATGATGGATCATGGAGTTTGATCCGAAACGTTGATGTAAAAAATTGCACACAGTTATTCCAGAAATCATGTACACACTAACAAGTACTCCATAAATTTTAGAGATGGGATTTTAATAAGTAATCAATGTGATAGTAAATATGCATGAAATAAATAAATAAATTAAATAAGGTACCTAGCTCTAGATTTGATGCTAATTTGAATGTGGTAGATGTCATGAAGTGGTTTATCTTTGTAATAAAACTTTGTAACTTGTCAGATGACTACTTTTAGATTGTTAAATCTATTGTCTAATGTTCTGGATCATTTCCACATATGCATAAATGATCTTTGCATAAGTGGATTTGACCTATGTGCACTAAATTAATTATCATGCATAGAGTTGATCTAACTACAATTTTCATATTCTTGCTTTCCTTGATATTCAAACCTAAAATAAATGACAAGTGGTGTTGATAAACATCTTTGAGAGCTTATTAAGAAAGTGTCTTCTCCTTGGTTAAGCCTTTGTATATGAGCTAAAGGTTTCAAAAGACACCAAGTAATCATGCATCATACATAGTTGTGTGTAATTGTTGATGTCATAAGATGATTCTATAATACTCCTTGACCTTAAAAATATACGACCATAATGAATTAGGGTTTATCCTTATATATAATACGCTATCAAGCAATTTGAATATTTCATGTTTAAGCTAACAAGTATAGAAGGGGATAGTTTGAGTGCATTTGAAATTTAAAAGTTTAGAGTTTGAATCCACACATGGATTCACATTAGATTTATTTATGTGCTTGTAAAATTGATCAAAGGTAAAAATATGAGTGAACTAGATATTAAGACCAAATTTCTTAAGATGCTTGATATCAAAATCAATCAAAACTTAAATAATTTACATATAAATAAAAATATACTACTTATATATTGACATTACAATAAAGATAATCCAACCAAAATAAACTCAAATCGGAAAAAAATACAAAATAGGCACTTTTCCAATTACATATAGAGAAAAGCATTTATTTTCCCCTCACATGTATTTGCTTCAACAAATACAATATCATTTTACTCTTTACCTTAAAATGAAAAAAATAATAAATGTTTTTGGGCCAAAAACTTAAAATGAGAGGTAAAAATAAACGTTTATGGGCCCAATCTCCTGACTAGGCAGATTGGACACTAACCTAAACTAGAACTACACTTCTTGAACACATAATAAAAATAAATAATATTTATTTTAGGCAACATATAAGTTTCATGTAAGTCAATGTCAAAACAAATGTTAATGTAAAATTAAAGGCACTCCATGACAACCACCAATATTGATAAGATTGATAGAAGAGTCGAACAGAAGATAGACAAAATGTATTGTGAGTATTCAACGTTTGTGTCAGAGATTTTCTATATTACCCAATACCAAGGAACATTCTGATATTTTTTCCCATATTCAATCAACTTCTCACCCATCCCCCAAAAAAATTGGAAACAGTGTCGGGGGAATCAACGTTGGAGGCATTACGAGTAAGGCATTGCCCAAAACAAATCCCAATGAAAAAAATGACGGATTGATTAAATTAAGTGGCTGTCTTGTGGGTTAAAAACTAAATGATGAAAAGAGCTCGAAAAACGTAGATGCAAAGACAGTAGAAATGAATGGATCCGGGGAGGATACAGTAGAAGCTTATTTTTGTACAGGGATCCAAAGTCAAAAGCATGCAGAGTAAAAGGCTTCTCAGACAGACAGCAGAGGCACAGATAGACAAATGTGTCAGAAGCAGACAAATTGAAGTGGGCTGAGCAGAATGTGTGAATTTGTAGCGACACCAATGCATTTCTGTTACGGTAGTCCCTCTCCGCACTTCCAAAAAGGAGGACACAACTACCGTGTTTGCTGGGAAATAATAAAGAACATGAAAAAATAGTATATAGGACAGAAATAGAGGCAATGTGCAGGAATTGCACAGAGAAAGAGAAACACAGAGGCCCAGTCAGGACAGGAACACATATATAGATACACTGTAATGCTGATATTAAAAAAAGATTAAATAGTACTGAAACAGATATACCCAACAAAGGTTTGTGCTGGGATTCTTTCATTCATTTATTCAAGTAGGCCAAAGTCATTAACCAACAAATGGTTCTGCTGAATAACTGTAGTTTGACGAGGATAAAGAGAATAATTGAGAATGTGCAGTAGTTGGTCTGATACAGTGAACAGACCTGAGGTCTTTAGGTTTGTTGGGGTCTCCGATATAGGGTGACTTAATAATGTTTCGTCTTCTAAACATTTTATAATTATAGGCGAATTTCAGGGTTGGTTGACGCTTTTTCTAAGGGTAGCAGTATGTGTTTAAGGGATCCTGAAATTTGTAATAATGGGTATGTGAAAAATCATGTTTAACAATAGCCCACATCGAAGTTTTACTGAGTAGAATTGAAGACTTTTATGGATATTAATGATTGAAGCTGAGTTAGTAGCTATCTCTAACCAAAAGCCCAAACCAAGTTGCCGTGACTTCTTTTTTAGATCATCTGATTAGTGTTCATGGAGGCTTTTTTTTTTCGAAATAATGGATATTTCAAGAAACTTTGTCTAGTTCATAGCTTTATTGTAGAGCTGACCTGGTGAAATTGATGTTTTAATTGGAATCTTGGTACCGAGTGGTGAGGATGGTAATGCGAGTCAGTGAAATGAGTGCCTGCATGACTAGAATGGTTGAAGAAGCTGTCAGCATTTAAGTAGAAGGCCAGTTTTGGGTTTGGATCTCTTTTTGGGGGTTCATGGAGGTTGTTGATTTGATCAGTCCAAACGGACTGGAGCCTTTTGCAGAGAACGGTGGTAATGGAGACATGACAGTGTCTACATGCCCTGAACTGTGGCACGCCTGTGCTGGTCCCCTCACATTGCTGCCTCGCAAGGGTAGCCATGTTGTGTATTTCCCCCAAGGGCACATGGAGCAGGTAATCATGATAGCATTGCCCTTTATTTTGGATCAATGTTCTCCTTTGAGTCCATTCTCAGAATAGAATTTCTTTTTGAAAATTTGATCCACATTTGCAATGTTTCTGATGAATTTGTTTGGGTTTTTCTTGAAGATAAAGCAAAATGCAGTTTCTTGGAGGATATTGATTGTAATGCTTGAAAACATGATATTTGCGTTGAACTAATCTGTGTTGTTGCAAAACATAAGCAGGTGGTTGCATCTTTGAACCAGGGAGCAACTCAACAGATGCCTTCATATACTATTCCTCCCCAAATCTTCTGCAGGGTCCTTAGTGTGAAACTTCATGTGAGCTCTAGTTTCTACACATTAAGTATACGAAGAACTATTGAGTTCTCATTGCACATGCTTGAGAATTGGGTTGGTGGTCATTGATTTTATTAGATTTGATCTTTCATTTCCAAGACAGGCAATTTAAACTCTGGCATTGGCATCACTGTAATGGGCCTTTTTTTTGTGTGTTATCAGGCTGATCAGGAGACTGATGAGGTCTATGCGCAGTTGACATTAGTTCCTATTCCTGAGGTATTTTTTCTCTGATACCAGAATAGATGCTTTCTTCCATTATTTTTGTGGAATATATGGAATTTTTTGATGGGGTTGATGCTTTTTTTTCATAGCCAACAGAGAAATGCTTTGAGGCAGAAGAGGAGAAAGAAATGCACTCATCCACTGCAGGCCCTCATATGTTTTGTAAAACTCTGACAGTATCTGATACAAGCACTCATGGTGGATTTTCAGTCCCTCGAAGGGCTGCAGAAGATTGCTTTCCTCCACTCGTAAGGATTTTTTACCCTCTTAGGATTGCAGGTACTTATTAGTTATTTCCACTTTGTATCAAGTGAATGAGTTTAAAGAGCTACAGGATGCTATACAAGATAGCTCTTTTGCAACTGTACAGCATGGGCGTTTGACTAAACATTATTTTTCAATCTCCAAAGAAGTTTTGAAGTGCTTTGGTGTTTCTTAAAATGAACGTTTTTTAGCATTGTAGAAATATTTATGGCATGTATGACCTAAAGCGTTTAGCTTTCATTGCACTCAATTTTATATGTTGTTTTAATGGATATGATTGCTATTTGAAAATTAATAAATTTTTAGACACCTAGCAGGATTACAATCAGCAAAGACCTTCTCAAGAGCTTGTGGCAAAGGACTTGCATGGTGTAGAGTGGAAATTTCGGCACATTTACAGGGGTAAATACCTGTGGTGGTGAATGTCTCGTTTAGTTTTCTTTTTTCTTTGCACATGACATTTATATTCAGCTGTTGTAAAAGGTGAAGTGATTGGAAAGTCTCTATCTTGGTAATATGTATCACTGTAATTGACAATTTAATGGTTTGATTAATTGGTTATCATTCTAAGCATATCAGTGTAATAACAATCAATGTGCAGGCCAGCCACGTAGGCATTTGCTGACTACAGGGTGGAGTGTTTTTGTTAGTCATAAAAGGCTTGTGTCTGGAGATGCTGTACTTTTTTTGCGGTGTGTAGAATTCCTCAAGCAATTTGTAATTTAATTTTTATTGAATGCAAATTTCGTTCCATTGAATGTTATGAGTAATTGAGACTCCCTTTTTGCATTTAAAGAATTGATTCTGTTACAATGAACAGAGGTGAAAGTGGAGAGTTAAGGTTAGGGATTCGAAGAACTGCACGGCAGCAAAGTGGTATTCCTTCTTCTGTGCTTTCTAGCCAGAACATGCAATTGGGTTTACTTGCTGCTGCAGCTCATGCAGTTGCCACAAAGAGCATGTTTCATATTTTCTATAATCCAAGGTATGTGCAGTAAACAACTCCAAATATTTTCACTCAGAAATGGAAACTGCACAGGACTAGGATTGGGTTAGAATTTTGGCCGATTAAAGATTGAAAAAAATCCGGAAATTACGTTTCATGTTCTAGTGAAATGGCATCAAACTGTAAACTCATTTACTGCATAGGATCCAGGACTGGATAGTTCTTGAATAGAATTTGGTTCTTTTTATAGTTGAATGGCATTACATGTCAAACTCATTGGATTATTGCAAGATCATGAAGCCTAGTATATTTTCGTCCATTCTGGAATGTGTATGAGTCATTGAATATAACTGAGATTTAGAGATATTTAAAAGCAAACAAGGCTCATATAATGTTTTCCTTTTCTATCTGATATGAATTCTGATCTACTGATTTCCTAGTAATGGAAATGTCACTTTCAAGTTTCATTTAACAAAATTATTTTGTCATGTGTTTAAGTTATTTTGAAAGGTATAATGATTGGTTTTATTTTGCTTTTCTCAAATTTAATTCCAACCATATAGACCAATCTTTTGTATTTTGGTGTATGTGTGTGGTTGTACATACATACATCTAAAGTTTAACCAAACGCCCATATTCTAGCTAGCTTGCATGTGCACGTGATTCTTGATCATGAACATGTGCCAATTTTAAAAATGACATATCCACATTCTAATCACATAGGCTTCCCTTTTTAGTCTTTGTTTGTGGGGACTTACATACATATATGTGCATGTTCCATGTAGACTCTGAATAACACAGAGTTTTAAACTTTTTTGATATTTATTCCTTGGAAAACTATCATCTATGAAAATTTGTTGACTTCTGGAGCCATATAACATGAAATAGCAATTCTTGGTTTTAAAGGTTTTTCTTAAAATTCTCTTCATATGAAGGCAAACTTTCATTGTATTATTATGGTGATAATTTGCCATGGGGCTATACTAGTGAAAGAGTGTGTGTGAGAGAGAAAGAGTGATAGAGGGACATTTCATTATTCATATGTGGTAAATAATCTAAAGGACATCCTAACTTAAAAAGTAAAAGAAAAATCAATACACTTTGATACATTATAAAGCAAAATATTGTGCTGTAGTGGAAGTAGCTGTCCAATAGAACTAGAGTCCACTATTACATGGTGTCATTGTCTCACCATAAGATGCCCCAAGGTCAATTAAGTCATGTCATGGTTTGCGGAGGAGTTTGAATTTGAATTGTATGCCTTATGCAAACTCAATTTTTTGACTCCAGGTGTAATGCATCCTTGATATCTGCACACAAGAACGAATACAGAAACACTTGCAAAATGATGTCTACAGATGGACATAAAATACAAAGACACTTGTAAAAGAAAAAGGACTTTAGCTCAAAGGATGACCATTACCAATCTATCTCTATAGATGGGCATCTGTTGATATTCTTCTCCATTAAGTATTACTAATTTGAGAATGCAATCAACTAGTTTCTGGCTATTCAGGAAGGAAACATAATTCAATATTTGTCCAATAACAAGTTTATCTATCAGAGTGGTCCCAACAGCAGGCCAAACTATCAATCTGGCCCAAAAACAGTGCTAAAATAACAGGGTTTGATCCAATAAAAGTTCTGCAAGCCAAGATAGCCCAATAGCAAGGTTTACCCTAATAACAGTGTTGCAACTCAATATGACCCAATTGCTAGGCTTGATCCAGTAGCAGAGACACGAGTGAATATAGTAGTAGGCCTTGATCTTGCAAATAACAGGGCAAAATGGCAATATTCAGCTCAGAGAAAGTATTAGCAGCTGGTAATCAGAGTCAGTCAATTGCAAACTGTAACAATTATGCATATAAAATTAGTTTTAGTAAACAACACTTAATATAGTTAAATAACATCCACTACATATTCTTGCTAGTGCCCTTAATAACTAAAGTGGATCGATCTGTCCAGATCTGAGTCAAAGATTACTGTGGACATTGATGACTTAAGCACCTTAGCATGCCTATTTTGGTAGGATATTCTAATTCAACAAAACTCTACATGTACATTAAAGTTACAAAAGTTATTGCAAGAATCGATCATAATAAAAACAAGTCATTGGAGACTCTGTTAAAAATTGAGAGGTACTCTAATAATCTCAACAGGGATGACAAATGGGTTCTAAGCCAATCTTTAGAGCTGCTCATTTATATATTAACAAAATAATGCAGTTTCCTTATGTTTTTCATAATATGTGTCTGTTGCTCAGGTCAGTGTGGCATCTTTACACCATTACAAAGATGCATTTATTGGTCTTTGACTTCACTTGGCAACCAAACACAATCAATTATTCTGATAATGGGTTTATGCTAATGGCTGAAAACATTGATCCCAGAAGCATGGATGTTGTTCTTTCAATATAATCCGTATAATCAATCATACTGCAGAACTCTTGAAGATCCAAGCAATTATTACACTCAAATACCGTTTATCTAGTTAAAAAAGCATCTTTCCCAGTTTATAGGATATCTATTGCAGTCAATAACATTTATGGCAGTCAACTCAGCATTCATAACAATTAATTTCTGTAAATATGGCCGAGCAACAGTTTTTTCAGTTTTTTCTAGATTCTGATTACCCTCTTAATCATTGTTGGGGTGGTTCTTCTTGTTTTGTGTCCTTGAAATTTCTCATTTTCAGATCAAGGATATTACTTTGGCTCTCATTTGGATTGTTTTAAGATTATAGAATCTTGAATATATGGTTTTAAGCTTTCTATAAACAGAAGTGTTGTTCTTCACAGGAGCAAGGGCAGTTTAGCAACTGAGTTTTCTGTTTTTCCCCTTAGTGCTAGCCACTGTCCAAAAGTTTTAGGAGTTCAATTTAGGGGTTAAAGTTCTATTCACGAGATCCTTGAGTTTATTCCAAGTGTCTTTTGTTTCCTTCATGTTTAAAACTTTTGTTGAAGTGTTATCCAATTGTACTAATTTCAAACATCTGGAAATAATGATTAATTGGCTTGATCCATGCTTGATACGCTAAACCATTACGCCATCAAATTGTTGCTAATTTTCCTTATTGAGCCTTTGTCATGCTTGGGAGTGAGGGGAAAGGATTATTAATGATATTCAATATTTCACTAGCTCTCTTATTTTACTACCTGAATATTCTTGGTGTTTGGGGGATGTGAAAAGATCGTATTGATCACAGTTTATTCCATATCTTGCTAGCTCTTTCATTGTCTTTGCTATACTTCAGGATTGAGTACTTTTCATATCGGTGTTCATGGACTTCATTACTCAAACTGATGTGCTTTCCAGATTTGTTTCCTTGTAGTTTTCCTTGGGGTGTGCTATGATCAGGAGAGGCTTACTTGCATAGAGAATCTATTGATGATATTGAGGGAACCTAACAGACATAAAAAAGGAAGAGTATCAAAGTTTAATAAAGGAAGAAAAAATTACATTTTTTATAACATTATCATAGCTCATCAATGATAAATTATCTGATTTTCATTTACTTGGAAGATTCTGAACTTCCTTAGGATGAGCTTCCATAGATTGCATGACTCAAAACTGATTCATTTTGTAGATTTGTATTTTTGTAGCTTTCCTTGATGTGTCTTGTGACCAGGTTAGACCTACTTGCACAGAGAACCTTTGTATGACAGGGAAGAAACCTTACAGACAAAGGAAAGAAGAGTATTCATGGTTAACAAAGGAAGAAAAATTACTTTAGACCTACTTGCACAGAGAACCTATGTATGACAGGGAAGAAAGCTTACACACAAAAGAAAGAAGAGTATCCATGGTTAACAATTTCATAGCTCATCAATGGTAAATCACATGACTTACTTGGAAGTTTCTGAACATTAAGCATAATCCTTCAGTGTTATTTCTCCTGTCCAACTTGGCATTAAGTACAATACAATAAACATGAATTACTGACTTGTCCAATTAGCGATAATGTCAACCTCATAGAATTTTCTTAAAACACTATTAATAAATGCATTTCATCTCATTAAATATTAGATTGCAAAGCATTATAAGATCAACAAGATAGATTTGATGAAAGAGAGGACACATGATCCTGTGCTGCTGACATCAGTGCTCACTAATTGATGCTAGTGTGGTGATTCTATGGCTGTGAGATTGATAAATTACTAACCATTTACCAAATTTAATGCTCTCAACGAGTTACAGTTTGACATCATCAGAGATTTGGATGTTGTGAATGTGCTGAGAAAATAAAATTTTATTTCTGGGGAATCTGAATGTTTATTAACATTAACACACAAGAATCTGCTCTCATTCTTACTGTCATTTTTTTCTGATAATGTCAAGCATACCTCTTTCATGATGTCAATCAAATACATCTCTTTGATGATGTCAGACTTTTGACTAAAATAATATGTTGTTGATTGAAGAATTGATTAACATAAAGTGCAAGATCTGCTATAATTTTTTCTTGTATAATTTTTCTGAGTTAATGTGTCTATTTTTGGACTTTTGTGAACTCGTTGAGGCCATTGACCACACTGAAGTTATCAAGGTATTGGTATTTGTGGAGTCCCTAATGTAAGTGACCTGATATTGTGAAGTCCTTGAGGTATTCTTTGTAAAGGCCTGGGAACCCACAAAGCCTTGATAAGGAAATTCCTTGAATCCCAAAGGCATTGAGATAGTGATGTTCCTGCATTCAATGCGACATTGGTTTAAGTCCTTGTTTCTCTCTAGTCATTGATTGAATGAATTCCTTGAGGCTCCTGAGGCTCTATGATTGGTGATTGATTTATTAATGTTCTTAGTATGTAAATGAGTTAGTGGAAGTCTGAAATAACTGATTGCTTTATGGTGATGAATGCCAAGAGATACTTGTCTTTAGATGTGGTTTGCTGATGATTCTTCTCCATACGAGACCTCTTGGGTTTTGGTTTACGAACATGGCTGAGTTGCATGCAGATAAACAACTGGGACAATCTGTAACTCAGTGAGTAGTGTAATTCACCATTTTTTGGGATATCAAAGTTACAGAATCTGTAACAGTGATATCAGAGTTGATTAGATTTTTCATGTCTTTGGGTAATGGAGATCATCATTTATACAGATTACAAGGCTTTGCAGTTCTTTTGAATGCATGCAAGTTGCAGCAACAATGTTATTAAAAATGGTCTTCATACCTCCAATAGTTCCACTTGAACAATTTATACCAATTCGATTCAGACTTTGTAGAAATTTATCAAGTATTTCATAATGATAAGTCAATTCCAAATTACTTCTTGCAGGATGCACTTTTTTATTGTTTGGGACACTTGTGTGTATTGCATGAGGCAGAAAACCAGAAGTCGATATGGGAGGCTCACTCCAGTAAGGTCGCAGGCTATTTTTTATTTGAATGGTCCTTTTGTATTGAAGAAGTGCTTCCTTTGGTCATTATCAAGGTGGATGTTGCAAAATACGTTAATTCTTGCACTCTTTTCAAATCCAAACCACAAAACACTAAATCTCTTTTCGCTATGAGTTGTTGTATCAGAGCCCAATCTCTTTTTCATAAGAATGAATGGTTAAATCCCAAGCTAACCAACAAGAAGAAAGGATTACACACTCATTTGATATTATGAGCAAACCTTTAGAAACAGTTTCCATGGATTTCCTTTCAGGTTTACTCACTATCAAGCATGACAATGATGGTGTGTATGTAGTAGTAGATAGATTCTCAAAATGACAATTCTTATGAAATGTAAAAATGCTATCTTGGCTTAGGAAATGACTCAATAATTCTTTCATTCCATATGGGTTTACTTTGGATTGCATGCCATCACATCGTCTCTAATAGAGGTGCAAGATTCTTGAGCAATTTTTTAAAATGCTTTGGTCAATGGACATAAAGCTGACCAAGTCTATGGCATTTCATCCTTAGACTGATGGAGAAACAGAAGTGTGAATAAGATGATTGCACATCTTCTCAAAAGATACAATTCCAAAAAGCATTACTCTTAGATGAAATTCTACATTTCATTCAGCATGGCTATAGTAGAGCTCTTCAAAGCTCTAAAGAACACAACCCTTTCAAGGTTTGCTCTGATTTCCAACCATTGGCACCCATTGATACAGCCTATTGTATGTTGTCATCAACTGCAATAACTCCTTAAGCTCAAAAAGAATTTGACAATGCAACCAAGTTCATTGAGTACACACAATAAATTCAGCAAGTTCGAACCACTATCCAAGAGACCAATGTTAAATGCAAGCAATGCCATGATCAACATAAAGGTCCACATGTTGGTGAAAGTGTATGGTTTCATTTTCAAAAGGAAAAAGCCACAGGACCCTATTGCAAGACCCACCCTCTTTGGCATGGCCGCTACACCTTTGAGCTTAATCTTCCAACTTATAGGGCTTCATCTAGTTTTTAGTGCATAACTCCTGTACCAATTCTTTCCACCTTTGTTCAGTGCACTATATGCAGAAAAACCGAAGTGGTAGAAATTGGTTCTCATTGTATCATGCTAGTAGAAATGGATCAAGTCATTGATGCACATGTAAAATATGTTGATGGTTGTTTTGACATACTCAACAACTTAGGTAAAGTACAACATCACTTTACCTCTCTTGAAAGGAAATTCTCCTAAAGAAGATCAAATACCCAAAGGTCTATCTTACCAGATCTTGGTCGTGCAAGATAACTTAGTGATCAATTTGACTATTCCTTTTCAAGGGGCCTGTGGTATGTGAATCTTAGAAAACAAATCAGCCACAACAAATTATTCAGGCAAATGCGAGTAATTGTATAAATAATCATAAGATTTATCAAGGCTTAACAATTTGATCTACAATAATTATTGCTTTTAAATATCATGTTAATATTCATGACCGGCAATAAGTATACTTGCAAACTTCAGATCTAATCTTGTATAACAAAAATTTGCAAGCTTTTATCCTCAACTAAGCCTAACCTAACCAGATGTATAACAAAGAACAAAAGGAATAAGGGCTTAGGAAGATAGAATGAATTTATCAGCAATAAATCTCATTTCTAATCCTTGTTGAGATAATTAAATTGAGGATAACCACCCTTGCTTGACCAGGATTCGACACAATCAGGAACACAAAGTGCTGCAAATGTGTAAGGAACTTGAACTATGTAAGAAAAATGCATAAAAACACTGTTTTCACTAGTAGATCCCACACACAATCTTCCATTGCTCTTCATTCAATTGACTTATCATTCAATACATATGGAAATTAACCATTCTCATTTGGACTTGCAGAAATAAGCTCAAAACAATAAGCACATTGTATGAGAAAGCAAAGAAAATACTTAGAAAAATATTCGCAATGAAACTTAGTCTGTATTCACTCCTCCCTTCTCTTTACAATGAACTTTCTAGTTATAGATGCCTTCTTCAAAAGATATCTTCCACAGCTCTTCATTCAATTGATTTATCATTCAATACATATGGAAATTAACCATTCTCATTTGGACTTGCAGAAATAAGCTCAAAGCAATAAGCATATTGTATGAGAAAACAAAGAAAATACTTACAAAAATATTTGCAACGAAACTTAGTCTGTATTTACTCCTCCCTTCTCTTTACAACGGACTTTCTATTTATAGACGCCTTCTCCAAAAGACATCCTCTACCACTACAACTACTTGAGAAAAATATTAATGTTCCCGTGCATCAATGGCCAGGATTAGGAAGATCCACGGGTCCAAATGAACATGTATTTAATTTTTTTTGATCCCCAGCACATTCTTAAGATTAATTAAGTTCACTATAGGAACATGAGTTATACAGCATGAGATATTAAATGTCATATTTGAAATGCATCACTAAATAACTGGCACAAAGTTCAAGGGATCCCATCCTTCGTGGCCTCTCCTCTATCACTGGCTTCTTTAATAATGATCATGTCATCCAAAGCAACTTCCTTCCTTCAGTATTCCATGAAAGCTATCGATGATTCATTCATTGCCTCCATGTTTAGTGCTTCAATATGGCTGGATCTGAAATGATAAGTACTGTAAACCTTGGAAATCTGGTATGTTGTTTAATACTTCCTGGGTACTTGTTTCTCAAACTCTTTGAACAAATTTTTTTATCCTCATTAACTTGTCAAAAGCAGAAGACTCAAAATTCACCAACTGATTGAGATTATGATTGATAGCCTCATGCAAATGTTGTTTGAGATCATCTGCACTGCTAGTAGTTTGATCTTCTTTATATTAGTGCCTTGAAGTTTGTACAATCAAATCACACACATCAATTGTAATATCAATAGCTCCATTGTGAACAACATCTAATTTATTTACTCATTTTTCAAACTGTTTCTAACAGCTCTATCCTCAGATCTATACTTGTCCACCATCAAGCAGCAAAGTCATCTCCATCCAAATGTGTGCCTTCATTAAGATATCAAAATTCATCTTAGACATCATTTTGATCCTTGGAAGATTTTGTGAGTGAGTTTCTAATTCTTCTTTGAACTCATCTATTGGGCTCTTGAATAACTCTATACCCCTTTGATTGGCTTATGCAATATCATAGCTGTTGATGATAAATACAGTTTCGTACGATTCCTTCCAGCCTATCAAATTAAATGATAGCTTCAAGCTATTTAATTTATATGTTGTCATGAGAAGTTGTGCCTTCATTTAATTGTTTATTATATCTTGGGCCAACTTGATAAGTGAAGTATTTAATTTATAAGAGGCACAAATTTTTGAAGAGTCATCATTTAATGAAGAATTGTATTTTGAATGAGACCGACCTCTTTCTACTTTGACTACGATTATGCTTGAAGGCGAAATTCTCTAGATGGCCGACTTATAATTTGTAAAGACTTGCTCTTGATTGAGGCCGACATGATAATTGTGAAAGGTTGTGTTTCCCTCTTCACTTTGTATATATATTTCCTCCCTGCTCTCATTCGAAGAGATCAATCAAATTCTACATATTCACGTCTGTCATATGTGAATTACTCTTCAAGGCAGTTCGGCATCATTGAAATCTGAGTTCAGTCCATCTGGAGAGAGCAGTATATTTCTGTGTGTGTGCATCAGTCTGTGATGCTTGTTATTAGCCATCATATTGGCTCATTGTAGAGGCAAACATCATTGTGTTCATTCAATATATAAGAGATTTATTGTTGCTGGGTTTTTCTCCCTCAAGAGGAGGGTTTTCCTAGGGTATCTGCTGTGTTATTGTCTGATTTTTTTGAATTAATTTTCTGTGTATTAAATCTGATCATAAAAATTCACATGGTATTAGAGCGGGTTTGAAGAAGATCTTGATTAGATTTGTAAGGAGTTAAGTGTTCAATTTATTATTTTGCCTGGTCATTGTGTTCAAAGTTCACCATCAATGGAGACATAGCTTCAGATGTAATCATAGTGTCGGGAATCTTCTTATCCTAGTGATAAGTGTATAAAATGGAAACAATCCTGTCCAACACTCTTACATGGATTTGTTTCGCTCCCTATGTTGTTCAGTCTCCTTCAATTCGTAGGAAGGATCTTTTTTTTTCGAAAGTCTCTGTATATCAGCGGACATATGTGACTTCATTTTTTTTGAGGTTCCATTATCGACTGGCAGTTCAATCATGACGGCAATCTTTATTTTTCCCGTAAAGTTCCGCCTGGTTGAAGATGTGTCATCATTAAAGTTTGTCGGATATCTATGATATATGGTTGGCATTCTTGTTCGAGTCATCTGCCAGGGTGTGATAACCATGGATGCGTATTTGCAAGGATCATCATTTTGATGATTATCGGGAATATCTTTTTGGAGCGCTATCTTCTCTCATTCGATATCTATCTGAAGTTAACCGTGATTAGAAGTTAACTGTAGAACAAGAGAAAGATTGTTACTTATGATATTCACAAGGGAAGAGGATGAAGGATGCGGCATCGGTCGAAAGAATGATAGAAGAATCTATAGAAAAAGTTTAGATATTGCACCCGTCAATATAGATGATATTAATCTTGGGGTCAATAAGTCAAAGCAGCCTAGAGTCGTGGCCTGTGGAAGACGCATCTTTACTTCATTGGAAGATACCTTATTGGAAGTTGTTCACAAGGCGTATCAGATAATGGCCATTCTTATAGCATCAGATTTATTGAAGATAAGTCTAAGACTACTTGTGATATCCTAATATTACCGCTAAAGACAAGCTGGATGATAATATTAAAAGCCATCTAGAAGCTGTCCATAAGTCAAATCTGAATAATCAGTTCTTATAGAGAATCGAAGTTTTGTGCAGATAGTAAAAGAATAAAATTGATATAGATCTCAGGAAAAGTGCAGACCTGAAGAGGAGTGTTTGATTTCATCGAGATAAGTATTTCTTTTGTTGTTTATATTTTTTTTTAATGAGAAACTTAATCTGTTGAGTTGTGCAGATCCGATAAAGTTTATGAGTGATGATCTCATCCATCTCTAACTCTCTGGGTGTTGCTAGTAAGCGTGTTGCAGCTGAAAACAGAGTGCATCATAAATTTGAAAGGTCAAAGACCGTGTTCAAATTTAACCTTGCAAGGGCCTGTGTTCAAGCCGTGAAGATGGTGGACTGATCTGAGCGCAAGAGTAGCGTTCTATACTGTGTCCAGTATTTGCATACATCAAAATATTTAAAGAGATAAGTATTCTTTGTTTGCTGAGTTATATCATTTATTTGGATCTTGTAATTAGTAAAGAGAGATAGTGGTTTCTCTTGAATTGTAGCATAAGATCCTTTGAAGATTTCATTTATTGCAAGTTATTTCATGCTGGTTGTGAAGATTTCTGAGTGCGACTCTGAAATAAAAAGAAAACTGCAATTTCGATGGTGATTAGTTGGTCACATCGATATCATTCTCTAATGCATGAACTGTGATAGAGCCTTGAACTCTTGGAGAGGGTTGGTTCTACAGGCTAACTGCATAATGTATTCAAGAAAACTGTAGTTGTGCAGATTGTTTTTTATTGTGTTGAGTTTAGCACTCTCGAGAGGAGTAAAAGATGGAAGAAAAAAAGTAATATCAAAATTAAATAAAGATAAGTTTCTTTATCCCTTCATTCCGATCTTTTGATATATTTCTCCTTCTTATTTATTCATGTTTTAATATTGTTTATAAATTCTTAGGTATTCGTGCTATAACCTGAGATAGTAAACTTTGCATGATTCTAGCCTTGATATTTCTTTGGATAATTATAAACTGTTAGTAATCTCTCTCTAAAATGCTTTCATGACAGTTCTAGGAGCAAGAAGGTGATGAGAGATTGCTTAGTGATGAAAAGCATGAGGCATCTTGTGAGGAAGCCATGCCAACCAAAGAAATGATCAAGCGTGAAGTCACTGGACTGTGTTGGTGGCTAGAGGGAGTTCACTTCCAGAAGTCTTCTTTGCAATCTTTGAAGCAGGGATCAAGAGGGAGTTTTGTAACTCACTGAGAAGAAGTGAAGATTACTGTATTGCAAGGCTAGGTGCTAAAACCTTAGAAGATCCCTTCAGCTGCTGAGTTCATAATTGCTCAAGACTGTCTTCTGGATTTGTCATTGGTAGCTCCACAAACCTATAGAGCGATCTGGGATGAGGTCGATAAGGACAATTCTAAACTCCCTATAGTACTAGAGGTGGGCACTGGAAAACATTTATCTAAGGAAAGCGTTGCAGGCAATCTTGGTCGATGAGGTCAGAAGGTTGATGCAAGTACTTAAAGATCCAGAGGGAGCCTACTGAACCTAAAAAAGATGGAAGTATACTATTGAGATTTGGTATGATGGATTGCAAATCCATGTCTACACCCATGGAGACCAACCTACATAAATTGAAGGAGGTTGCAGCTAGTTCAAACTTGGTGGATCCTACACTGTACAGGTAGTTGATTGGGTCCTTGATGTATCTAGTTAACACTAAACCAGATATTTGTTATGGTGTGAGTGCACTTTGTCAGTTCATATGTGAACCGAGACAGATACATCTTGTCGCAGCTAAACATATCCTGAGATACTTGCGTGGCACAGTTGGATATGGATTGAGATATACTTAAGATGCAGACTTGGAGTTACTTGGTTTCACTGATTCTGATTGGGCAGGTTGTGTCACAGATCAGAAGAGCACCCCTGGTTGTTGCTTCAGTTTGGGTTCCACTATGATTTCTTGGTGTAGTAGGAAGCAGTCATTTGTAGCATTGAGTACAACAGAGGCAGAATACATTGCAGCTTGTCTAGCAACTTGGGAAGCAGTATGGTTTCGTAAGCTCCTTGCAGGATTGTTTGGATAATCAATGGAACCTACCATCATTCATTGTGATAATCAGAGTTGTGTGAAGCTTTCTGTCAATCCTATGTTTCATGACAGAACCAAGCATGTTGAGATCAAGTACCACTACATTAGAGATATGGTATTGAGGAAAGCTTTACAGTTGAGGTACATCAGCACTGATGAACAGACAACAGATATTCTCACCAAGCCTCTCACCAGGATAAAGTTTGTGTACTTATAAGATAAGCTTGGTATGGTGGAGAATCTAGCCTTGATTGAGTAAGAGTCTCAGCATCAGTGAGCCTTGTTTAATGAGTTCTTCTCTGAGAGAGAAGTTTGAGGTGAAATCATTTGTTAATGCATTTTCCTCTGAGACGGAGGAATTTGAGGTGCAAGCCCTTGTTAATGCATTTTCCTCTGAGTCAGAGGAATTTGAGGTGCAAGCCCTTGTTAATGCATTTTCCTCTGAGACGGAGGAATTTGAGGTGCAAGTCCTTGTTAAAGCATTTTCCTCTGAGACGGAGGAATTTGAGGTGAAAGCCCTTGTTTCCACCCTCTGAGCTAAGTCATGGTGGATGTCATGTGTGTGACTCCATGACACATCTTATACTTGTGAATGTCATGTTGAGGTGACAACATCACGTAAGTGATGAACACTTGTACACACCATAGTATGGTTGTAGCCATCATGGGTGATATCTAATATCACGATGAGGTGATATTCTTCTTTTCACATTTGGTTGTAGCCAACGTGGTAGACATCATGTTGAGGTGATATGTCTTGTGCAGCTGGAAGTTCTCTCCCTAGCTGAGAGGGAGTGTTGATGATAAATACAGCTTCGTACGATTCCTTCCAGCCTGTTAGCCTATCAAATTAAATGATAGCTTCAAGCTATTTAATTTATATGTTGTCATGAGAAGTTGTGCCTTACTTAATTTAATTGTTTATTATATCTTGGGCCGACTTGATAAGTGAAGTATTTAATTTATAAGAGGCACGAATTTTTGAAGAGTCATCATTTAATGAAGAATTGTATTTTGAATGAGACCGACCTCATTCTACTTTGACTACGATTATGCTTGAAGGTGAAATTCTCTAGATGGCCGACTTATAATTTGTAAAGACTTGCTCCTGATTGAGGCCGACATGATAATTGTGAAAGGTTGTGTTTCCCTCTTCACTTTGTATATATATTTCCTCCCTACTCTCATTCGAAGAGATCAATCAAATTCTACATATTCACTTCTGTCATATGTGAATTACTCTTCAAGGCAGTTCGGCATCATTGAAGTCTGAGTTCAGTCCATCTGGAGAGAGCAGTATATTTCTGTGTGTGTGCATCAGTCTGTGATGCTTGTTATTAGCCATCATATTGGCTCATTGTAAAGGCAAACATCATTGTGTTCATTCAATATATAAGAGATTTATTGTTGCTGGTTTTTTCTCCCTCAAGAGGAGGGTTTTCCTAGGGTATCTGCTGTGTTATTGTCTGATCTTTTTGAATTAATTTTCTGTGTATTAAATCTGATCATAAAAATTCACAATAGCCTCATCAATTACGTTAGAACCATATACAAACAATTCATCCATTTATTTTTTTGGTAGTAGCTGAAAATATTGGGGTAACAGAAGAACCATCCAAGAATTGCAATGGGCTCACCAATTGCTTGATACAATTGTGTGCATTCCTTGAATATCGGCCTCCCTAAATTAACTCTTGAGATTTGATAATCTGAAGGAAAGAGTTCCTTGACATCCTTGTCTACCATGGGGGCAACAATTTCTACAACTCTTGATCCACTAGCATTAGTGTAGATAGTGTTAGTGTTTTATTATAGCTTCGGGAGCTATTTTCTCTTAGTTAAAGGGTGGTCGGCCTTCATGTTTCAATTAATATTTAATATTTTTTGTCTTCTAAGGGAGCCGACCTAGTGAAGAGGTCGCCCATCTTGGTATATAAGGAAGGTGACTTCTTCTCATTTGGACATCAATTCATTCTCATTACAATTCACATTTTCTAAGGAGTTCGCACTTCAAGCAGCAGATCGCCATTTTGTAGCAGCAGATCAGATTTCAAGGAAAAGCATATTCTTTTGTATTTCTGTATCAAGGAGAATTGTCTCTACACTTTGTATGATATTCGGACTTTTGTAGGGCCTGAATTGTAAGCAAATTTCTACTCTTTTCTTTACATATATAAGAGATATTTTGCTGGGTTTTTTTCCCTTGAGAAGGAGGGTTTTCCCGGGGCATCTACTGTGTTCATTGTTCTATGTGTTGATTGTATTTATGTTGATTTCATTTCTGATCTAAAATCTAACATGGTATTAGAGCAGGTCTAAGAAAAGATCTGATCAGATTTGTTTAAGCAGTCAAGTCAACTTTTCATCTAGGGCAGATCTTGAAGATAAAGTATTGTAGATCTAAGGTTGCAAATTATTTCAGACCTAAGGGTAGATCTTTGAAGGTGAATTTGTGCAGAAAAAGAAGATGGTGAATGGTGTCAAGGTAGAAGATAGGCTTGATGGAGCTTCCTCTTGGAATCCCAAGGTACTCATTGCATTAGAGGAGAATGATCTTGATTTCGTGGAAAGTGATATGCCCGAGCCTTCCGATGATACTGAGAAAATCCAGTGGAAAAAGAATGGCACAAAGGCTAGAAAGATCATGATAGACTCTGTGATGAATCACCTAGTATCGATCATCTCCAAGTTGAAGACAACTAAAGAAATGTTTGATACTCTAAAAGGATTGTATGAGATCAACAATACCAGCAGAGCCCTTGCTTTGAGACAACAACTTCACCATATAAAAATGGATAAAGAAGATTCAGTCATCTCATTCTTTATTAAGACTGCTGATTTGAGAGATCAGTTGAGCGCTATTGGGGATATAATTGTAGACAGAGATCTTGTTATGTTGGCACTAAATGGTCTTCCCCAATCTTGGGAACCCTTTATTCAAAGCATCAGTGGGAGATCTAAGTTGCCCAAGTTTGATCGTCTTCGAACTAATTATATTCAAGAAGAATCTAGGTTGGCAACAAGAGGAATTGGGCGAAACTATCATGATGTAGAAAATCAAGTTCTTGCTACACATAGTTCTAGAGAAAGAGGCAAAAGAAGAAAGAGGAATGGAGGCAGAGAATCAAATTCTGCACTAGAACCGAAGAAGAAGAAGGATCTCTTTCTCATTCAATGTTTCAGTTGTGACAAGTATGGTCACTTTGCTTGAGATTGCAAATTAAGGTCTACACAACATGTTTCTATTGCGGAAATTGACATAGGGACATCTCAGAAGGAGCCAAGTTCTAAAGTTGATTAAGAAGGTTTCTTATTCTATATTTGATTAGTTTCTTCGAAGAGGAGGAAATAACATTCAGAGGGAGTTTGACAAACCAACAGAGGCAACCTTCGACGAGGAGGTCAAGAGGTTGATGCTAGTACTTGGAGCTTTAGAGGGAGTCACATCATCATGAAGACTTCTTGTAATGTATATTTCTCTGAGACGGAGAAATATGAGGTGAAAGCCCGTGTAGTGTATATTTCTATGAGATAGAGAAATATGAGGTGAAAGCCCTTGTAGTGTATATTTCTCTGAGACGAAGAAATATGAGGTGCGAGCCCTTGTTCATCTCTAAGACTGAGATGAGATGTTATGTTGAGAGACTCCATGATGACATCACGTTGAAAGACTCCGTGATGGACCCTTGTACATCTCTGAGACTAAGATGTGTTTCTTTCCACATATGGGAGTAGCCATTGTGGACGTCATGTTGAGAGACTCCATGACAACATCATGTTGAGAGACTCCATGATGAACTCTTGTACATCTCTGAGACTGAGATGTGGGTGTAGCCATTATGAGCGTCATGTTAAGAAACTCCATAACGAGGATATCTGGAAAATACCTCCCTAGCTAAGAGGGAGTGTTAGTGTTTTATAGCTTCAGGAGCTATTTTCCTTTAGTTAAAAGCTGGTTGGCCTTCATGTTTCAATTAATATTTAAAATTTTTTGTCTTCTAAGGGAGCCGACCTAGTGAAGAGGTCGCCCATCTTGGTATATAAGGAAGGTGACTTTTTATCATTTGGACATCAATTCATTCTCATTCCAATTCGCTTTTTCTAAGAAGGAATTCACACTTCAAGCAGCAGATCGCCATTTTGTAGCAGCATATCATATTTCAAGGAGAAGCATATTCTTTTGTATTTCTGTATCAAGGAGAATTTTCTCTACACTTTGTATGATATTCGGCCTTGTGTAGGGCTTGAATTGTAAGCAGATTTCTGCTCTTTTCTTTATATATATAATAGATATATTTTGTTGGGTTTTTCTCCCTCGAGAAGGAGGGTTTTCCTAGGGTATTTGTTGTGTTCATTGTTCTATGCCTTGATTGTATTTCTGCTTATTTCATTTCTGATCTAAAATCTAACAGATAGAAAACAAAACTCTAGGCTTCTTCCTAGGTGGTGGCACATCTAACATGATAGAAATGGTTGAGAGATAATTAGAAGATAGCTTAACAATTTCTTCCTCTTTTGCATATCAATGTCTAACTATGTAGGAACTGAGACTATAATGCACTTATCTTGTGAAGGAGTTAATGATGGGTTAGATTCATTTGAAATTGCCTTTTTAGTCCTTTGTCCACCATCTTGTATCATTTGTTCATGTCAAATGCTATTTTCTTAGCTTCTTTCCCCAAAACATTAACTTTTTCTACCTCATCTTCTCTCTTTTGATTCTTAGTTTTTTCTTGGCCTTGTTCCTCATGTACAATTCTTAGTTCATCATCCTCACCTTTGGATACCTTTCTTCTTTTGGCCCTACCTTTTTCTCCATTTGTTTTGTACTCAATTTTGTTTCTTCCTCTTTTTGGGTTGCAACTCTATATTCAACTTCCTTATCTATATGTTTTACCTCTACCTCCTTGGTTGCATCTTTATCCTAAGCCATTTGCTCTTCTAGTTGATGTTCTACCCATTCTATGTTAGGCAAATGGGGTAGGATAGTTAGGTGAAGGAGAATTTATTGTCTCAGAAGAATGAGTAGGAGAAGGAAAACTTTTAGGAAGGTCTTTAACAATAGGCTCTTTGATTGGTGAGGCACGAGGAGTGGGATTTTTGTTATGAACAATGGTTTGGATAGATGAGGGAATAGATTGATCCTTGTTTGGAAAGATTACTGACCCAAAAGAAGGATGGATTGGTACTTGTAGTGGAACTTTTGAAACACAAGTAGAGATAGGAATTTGAAGAGGAAATATAGATACCTTGTAACATACCCAAAGTTTACTCCACAGTTTTCACCTAAGTTTTAACTCAAAAAATGAATAACACAAGTTTCCAAAAACGGGGAAATGAAAATTTTCCTTTTCAATAACATAATTGCACATTGCATATATAAATTTCACATATCATTACATAAATGAAATAACATTACATAATTCCAAGTAAATAAAACTCATCTTTTCAAATACAGATTACAATTGATTCATGATCATATTCATATACATATTCATAACTCACAAGAGTTCAATGGTCAAGGTGTTCTCATTTGGATCACACTTCTGTTTCGCAAGCCTCGGCTGCCGTTTGCAAGAGGGAGAGCATCACCCAAGTGCTTTTCCTCTAACCACGGACTTAGTGGTCCCCCACACATCTTCCTAACTAAAAGTGGCCCTACCCTTCAACAAAGATTTTGGTATGGAAACCTCTAATAATGAACATCTGAGTATCTGGTGTTGTGTCCTACATATCTAGCATGGCCATACAACTATGGATACCCTCCAACCATGCATGACTCTATTGACTAGCCATGCAAACTCGGATCACAGTGAACCGACAAAGTGTAAGCAACGACTTTTACACCTACTTTGGCCAAAGTTTTGATATATATATAATCAATCCACTTTCTACAAAGCGGTGTCGTATGTTCACCTACCCTTACTCTAACTTAGAAACTTTATTGAGTTGAGGTTAACTCCTCTCTTGGTTTGCCCCCAAGGTTAACATTCATAAACAAGATTTCATTCAATAGTGGTGACACACTAATATTGATTTCAAAGGTCAAATAGGTTCGACACAATCTCTTGAATACCCTATTACATGCTAGTAACAAACTGGGTTTGGCAATTGCCTCTTATTCAAGTGTTTACAATAACTCCAGGGAATAACCTACCCTTCTGATATAGGGGATATAAGCTTAAGTTCTCAACTCATGGTCAAACTACCATACATGTATGTATTCATAACATAGTATTGTTCAATAGATAGTAAAGACAAACATACTTCTATTATGACTTTCTGAAAAGCAACATGACTCATTCAAACAATACAATACAACACTGCATTATTAGGATATTATCCTATTACCTTATTTTACTTTCTCTTTGATATGTTACTCAAACAATATAATCAAGATAACTACCTATCATGCACTTCATGATTCAATATTTAGCTTATATCTTATATTTCTAATATAGCTATATGCATAGACAATCAAGCTACTTGCACATGCACTCACATACTTTCCAATAATAATATGCACACAATGATAGCTCACAAACATATTTAGACAATAGTCAAACTTAGAATCAAAATTAAAATGAGAAAGAGAAATAGATATCTTAATCATGCCTAGATTTAAATAACTCCTGCAACTCCTTGCTTCAATACTCAATGGCTCAGCCTGTTGCCTCCTCTATTCACAGTTCTCCTCTCTGTCCTTGTTATTCTTGTTATCACCTGAAGTCGCACCGTGTTGAACCTAAGGTTCAACACCTCAGTGTAACATGGGAAGACCTCCAAAGCTGTGGGTCACTTGTAGACAGAGGTCAACCTCCGGAGAAGGCCGATTTCCTTTGGTGTCACCTAACTACTGATTCTGTAAAGGGAAAGGGAGAAGGAATGCATAAAATAAAGCTAAATCCTAAGGTGATACACCGAATTGACAAGAGCAACGAGACACTCAGGTTACACTTGAATACTAGTGATGGACATGGGACTGCACAACAAGATTCTGTAGATTATGCATACAAACAGGTTTGACATGCACAGACTTTTAAGAAGGAAAAACAGATTTTCACATATTAAAAGCTAATGTGCAATTGAATAAACACAGTTTGTAACTTACATAGTACTACTTTTGCAAAGAAAGGCATGTTAACATGAAACAAAAGCTATAAGGGAAAGAAAGATTTCACTAAGTAGCTCGATGAATCACTTAAAAATGCACAATACTTCACAAGAACCAGAAGGAAAATTGAACCATCAATGGTAACCAAGGTAAATTTTATATATCATGCTCCAAAATGAGTTACAGAAGTTTGCTAATCTGAGAGAGGACTGCAAAAGAGTCACAGAATTTCGAAAAGCATCAGGAGAACTCCTTTTACAAGAAGGCAAGAAATGCCGTATATACAAGAAGTGTATCGGCCCCTTAGGGCTTACAAAAAAATATCAAATTCAGAAAAGATCGACCCCTAGATCTTTTGATTGAAATTAATGCCTCAACCCTGTGTGTCCTTACTGTCCATGTTGGTGAAGGAGTCGCCTCCATGAATGGTCCTCTTCAGATCTTTCGCAGCTACTGCATTCATTTCCTAGTCTCGTGTCTGTTTTCTAACCTCCCTGTTGAGTGCTTTGAATGCTCCTGAGCTTAGAAAAGATACACGTTGCTTTTCATCCTGTTGATCCTGGTTAGACTGCCACAGCTCGCTTTTATCTTTCTCTGATTGGTTGAGCATACTCCACGTAGATTCTTCGGGAGGTCAAAAGCTCCTCCTGTAAAATCGCATGTCAGTGAGACACTAATCGTGTCTCCCCGATGTGATTAAATCCTCCTGCAACCATCGGCATAACATGCGACAGTTGGCGAGAGTTCATAGCAAGCCCAAAAGTCATACCGATATCGCCTCCTCTAATCGCTAAGACCACACAAGTCGGCAAGGCATTACTCTGACGGCTAGAAGCTACATTGATGTCATATATGTCGGGGAGACCTCGCTATATTGGCAAGACTTCTTACCGATATCAAACTTTCTCGGTGAGGTCTTTTTGTTGTCGGCAAGACTCCTGCCGAAGGCAAAAAACATATCGAGACCCCCTTTATCTTTTGGCGAGACCACCTCTGTTCGCCGAGACATCACGACGACTCCTCCATCCTTCGTCGAAACCATCATCTCCTGCCGAGGCTCCCCTGTCTGTCGGCAAGACCCTCGAGTGTCGGTGAGAGATCTTACCGAAAGCAAAACACCACCCCGAGTCCCCTCATCTTTAGCAAGACATAATGCCTTCGCCAAGACATCATGGCGATATCAATTTCTCTCGGCGAGGCCTTTGCCAATTGCCGAGACATCTTGGCAACTTGACCTTCCTTTTGGCGAATTGGGATCCCGTCGGGGTGACTCTCATGTGTCGACGGGACTTCCTGCCGAGCTTCTCGCATTACACCGAAGGCACAAGGCATGTCGGCGTGACTTTTCATTATCGATGAAACTTCCCACCAAGCTCGCTTCCCTTCGGCGAGACATTGCTCGTCGGTGAGACCTCTTGGCTAAGCCCCATACTATCGCCGAGACCCTGGCCTGTCGGCCAGACATTTCCCTGAGATGACCATCCTACGCTGGGAGCACTCCGTTTTGGTGTGACTTCGCTTGATTGGCCGGACCCTACGCCGAGACCCTACCTTCTGGCAAATTCGGATCTTCATTCGAGGAGACCCCTCCTTGTCGGTAAGAGCCCATACCGAAATCGTTTGTTTTCGCCGACGCCAACCTTGTGAGCTACTGTCATTGAGAGATCCCAAGCGGGGAGATATCAAAACCTCATAGCGACCAAGATGTTCTGGCGACCACGAGGATTTCAAACAAATATGGTCCAAAGCTGGTCGGCAAGACCCTTGGGGAAGTCTTGCCGACTTTATTCCTTCAAGGGATTTATGCCAAATCAGAGTGAGGGATCCCCTCCAATAGACCTCTTTGTGACTTAGCATCAGATGCATGATTCTGCCCTTGCGCGAATGCTCCATTTGGCTTTCTCGAACCTTTGTCACATGATTTATCCTGCCTAATTGAGCCCGTTGGTAAAAATTGAGAAACATTTCTGGTGACCTCAGCTGGATATTTCCCTGCTAAACATAGAAACCGGTAGCCTAGGCCTATCCATTGGGCACGAAGCCATTGGGAAAACTCAGGAACAGACCTGGAGCAGCTTTATACATGGCTGTAACTCTCTAGAGACTCAATAGAACACTCAAAAACTTATTGAAAATAGGAAACTACAGAAGGGAAAACTATCTAACTGTGCTGAAACAGCACTTAGAGAATCGAAAACTTGCAGCTAAACCTATCGTACACTAACCAGTAAGAAACTGGTCAAACAAAACCATTTACAGGATGACTAAAATAGCTTCCCTTTCTTCTCAATATGCAGTGACTGGCATGCTTAAAGATAGCTGAGTAAAAGTAACAAATAGAAAAAAGATTACCAAGGCAATGCACTGCCTCTTGAAAGAGGTGAATGAGTTCACTTACCTCACTAGACAGACCATACGTATTGTCAACCAAAGGAGGACAAGTGAGCTGAACATACTCTTGTTTGGCTGTCAGTGCATCTTGGATATCTTCTCTTGCTGTACCTTCATATATGGGTGCCTCATTGGACTCCATTTGGGCTAAGTACCTGATTGGATAGCCTCTAGTAAGGGAAAAGCTTGAACTTTCCTTGCCAGCCTCTCGTTGATCTCTAAAGACTTCATCTTTTCCTTGAAAAGATGCTGATTGGAGGTAATATGCAGGTTTTTCATTGGCTGCTACAGTCTGATCTTCTTGACTAAGGAGCTGATATCCCTGTTGGATAACTGAAAACAAATCTTCAAACTGTGGTTCCTTATGCTCTTTGTCAACGACAAAATATAGCTCCTCCTCAACAAAGTGGGGCAGCTCCACAAATAAGTTCATAGGCTGCAAGGCATTATCCTCTACATTTTTTTCAACAATCTCACTGACTTGAATGGGTTGATCACATGCTTCCCTTTCATATGATACTAGCTCATCATCTATGTTAGAACAAAAAGCCTCTATGATATCATCTAACTCATAATTTTGCATTAAGTCTAGCTGAGTTTTATCATTTAAATGCTCCATACTAGGCATAGATGCTACCGTGCATGTGAGATCTTCATCTTCATCAACAAATTGAGGACGTTCATTGAACAAGTCAGCAATATTCTCTGGTTGTTCCAAATCAACTGGTAAATCAGGAACTTGCATGCTCTCTTCCGCTTGCTCAACATAACCAAGTAGTTGGTCAAATAAATAAGTCAATTGTTCTTCTTTATGTGGCTCCTTTTCCAGTGAAACTTGGGCATCCTCTGTCTGCAAGAGAAGATCCTCAATTGACAATTCCCGCATTCTGGCTTCAGCCATCTTATAAACATCATCAAAAGATTTTTTAAATGAATCAAAATCTAAGGGGTTCAGCAATGAATTTGATTCAACATCATCTTCACATGTGCTATTGTTGTTTTGCTGACTGTCATCAATCAACAACTCCCCAAAATGTTTGATGTCTTCTAGCTATTCAATCCTTTGCTACTGCAATTGATGATACTTAATGGCTAAATGTAAAGGATTTACCTTTTTAATCCTTTCCCACAGGAGTAAGCTGTCTAGATCAATGGGCTGCTCTTTCTCTGTTTTCTTTTCAACAGAAAACTCATTCTGTTCAAAACTTGGAACACTGATCTGCGGAAAGTGAAGCCCTTCCTCCAAGAAAGGATTTGGAAAGGTAGCAGCTGATTGGGGCATTTGAGAAAGTTGTTCTTCAGGAGAGTTAGACTGACTTTGTTCAAATTCCTGTACTAAATAGGATTCTCTTTGTGTCTCAACCTCTTGCTGATGAATATAAGCTTGACTAGGAAGCTCCTCCTGCTGCATATTATACTCATTTTCCCTTTCTATGTCTAATATCCGCCTTTGAAATTGCAGCAACATCTCCTTGACGCTACCCAACTCGGTATCCGCAGTGTTAGAATTTTGGGACTGATTCGGGAGGCTACAAGGCTGGCTCGAAGTGGAATTAATATGCTGCGAGGGGAATTGAGCAGGGGTGGGAGGGTAGAAAGTGTGATAGGATTGCTGATAATGCTGGTTGCAATAAGGAGAAAGGCTGTTTGGAGACCCAAAACATAAATTTTCATGAAATGGAGGAGAATAACCACCATATTGCTGATAACTAGACATTGCAAGGTAAAATATGAAGCATAAGCAAGTCTAGATAGCAAACCTCCTTAACTGTAGGTACCTAGGCTGCTGAAACCAGCTGATCTTAAATTGGAGTCGCCATGGTGCTATTTATGCTGCCTCCAAAGGCTAGTATTGTTGAGAAAAACACCAGATTTCTCAATATATTTTGAATTCCTCAATGATGCACTGGTACACGGAGTCGCCATGATATGCTGATGTTAACCTCTGAAAGGTCTGAATCTTACTGGTTGCATATTAAAAACCAATAATAGACATGTAATTTTCAAACTGTCTGTTCGACGGTCCCACCGGGCGTGCCAAAAACTGTTATCATCTGAAGTCACACCCTGTTGAACCTAATGTTCAACACCTCAGTGTAACATGGGAAGACCTCCAAAGCTGTGGGTCACTTGTAGACAAAGGTCAACCTCCGGAGAAGGCCGGCTTCCTTTGGTGTCACCTAACTACTGATTCTGTAAAGGGAAAGGGAGAAGGAATGCATAAAATAAAGCTAAATCCTAAGGTGATACACTGAATTGACAAGAGCAACGAGACACTCAGGTTACACTTGAATACTAGTGATGGACATGAGACTGCACAACAAGATTCTGTAGATTATGCATACAAACAGGTTTGACATGCACAAACTTTCAAGAAGGAAAAACAGATTTTCACAAATTAAAAGTTAATGTGCAATTGAATAAACACAGTTTGTAACTTACATAGTACTACTTTTGCAAAGAAAGGCATGCTAACATGAAACAAAAGCTATAAGGAAAAGAAATATTTCACTAAGTAGCTCGATGAATCACTTAAAAATGCACAATACTTCACAAGAACCAGAAGGCAAATTGAACCATCAATGGTAGCCAAGGTAAATTTTATATATCATGCTCCAAAATGAGTTACAAAAGTTTGCTAATCTAAGAGAGGACTGCAAAAGAGTCACAGACTTTCGAAAAGCATCAGGAGAACTCCTTTTACAAGAAGGAAAAAATGCCTTATATACAACAAGTGTGTCGGCCCCTTAGGGCTTACAAAAAAATATCAAAATTCAGAAAAGATCTACCCCTAGATCTTTTGATTGAAATTAATGCCTCAACCCTGCGTGTCCTTGTTGTCCATGTCGGTGAAGGAGTCGCCTCCATGAATGGTCCTCTTCAGATCTTTCGCAGCTATTGCATTCATTTTCTAGTCTCGTGTCCGCTTTCTAACTTCCCTATCGAGCGCTTTGAATGCTCCTGAGCTTAGAACAGATACACGTTGCTTTTCATCCTGGTCAGATTGCCACGACTCACTTTTAGCTTTCTTTGATTGGTTGAGCATACTCCACGTAGATTCTTCAGGTGGTCAAAAGCTCCTCTTGTAGAATCGCATGTCGGTGAGACACTAATCGTGTCTCCCCGATGCAATTAAATCCTCCTGCAACCATCGGCATAACATGCGACAGTCAGCGAGAGTTCATAGCGAGACCAAAAGTCATACCGATATCGCCTCCTCCAATCGCTAAGACCACACCAAGTCGGCAAGGAATTACTCCGACGGTTGGAAGCTACACCGATGTCATATATGTCGAGGAGACCTCGCTATATCGGCAAGACTTCTTACTGATGTCAAACTTTCTCGGCGAGGTCTTTTTGTTGTCGGCAAGACTCTTGCCGAAGGCAAAACACGAGACCCCCTTTATCTTTCGGCGAGACCACTTCCGTTCGCCGAGACATCACAGCGACTCCTCCATCCTTCGCCGAAACCATCATATCCTGTCGAGGCTCCCCCGTCTGTTGGCAAGACCCCCGAGTGTCAGTGAGAGATCTTACCGAAAGCAAAATGCCACCCTGAGACCCGTCATCTTCGTCAAGACATAATGCCTTCGCTAAGACATCATGGTGATATCAATTTTTCTCGGCGAGGCCTTTGCCAGTCGTCGAGACATCTTGGCGACTTGACCTTCTTTTTGGTGAACTGGGATCCCGTCGGGGTGACTCATGTGTTGGCGGGACTTCTTGCCGAGCTTCTCGCATTACACCGAAGGCACAAGGCATGTCGGCGTGACTTTTCGTTATTGATGAGACTTCCTGTCGAGCTCGCTTCCCTTCGGCGACGCTGCTTCCCTTCGGCGAGACATTGCTCGTCAGTGAGACCTCTTGGCTAAGCCCCATACTGTCGCCAAGACCCTGGCCTGTCGGCCAGACATTTCCCCGAGATGACCATCCTACGCCGGGAGCACTCCGTTTCGGTGTGACTTCGCTTGGTCGGCCAGACCCTACGCCAAGACCCTACCTTCTAGCGAACTCGAATCTTCATTCGGGGAGACCCCTCCTTGTCGGTAAGAGCCCATACCGAAATCGTTTGTTTTTGCCGACGCCAACCTTGTGAGCTACTGTCACCGAGAGATCCCAAGCGAGGAGATACAAAACCTCATAGCGACCAAGATGTTTTGGCGACCACGAGGATTTGAAACAAGTATGACCCAAAGCTGGTCAGCAAGACCCTTGGGGAAGTCTTGCCGACTTTATTCCTTCAAGGGATTTATGCCAAATCAAAGTGAGGGATCCCCTCCAATAGACCTCTTTGTGACTTAGCATCAGATGCATGATTCTGCCCTTGCGTGAATGCTCCATTTGGCCTTCTCGAACCTCTGTCACATGATTTATCCTGCCTGATTGAGCCTGTTGGTAAAAATTGAGCAACAATTCTCTCTTGCCTCTAATATGACAGCTATAGCTACCAAGTAAAACTTAACTAAAAATAACAGCCTTCCACTCTCTCTTGACAATTTGAAATGCAAATTTCCAAATATACTTGCTCACAATACACTATCCCCTCACAATCTCATGTCTATCCTATGCTTAGAATAACAATATGAAAGCATGAAAGATGAATAACAAAACTATGAGCAGCTGCATTCTTTTATACTAAAACTAGAGAGAGGTCAACTCCTTAAAGCAAGCTAAACTTGATGCCACTTCTCAAATTTCTTGCCAGCCATGGGGTCAACTCAACTCTTTTGTTTGCCATATTCTGTTATTAGACTCAATCAAAATTGCTTTAAAAACCAAGTTGAGATTGCAGAATCAGCACTATGCAAATTCAATTGTTTAGAATTCAAATATTTGATCAACTTCATACTTCCTTTGCCACGGCCTGGTTGGCTGTGCGTAACATTTCCCACTTGCTGGCAGGTTTAATCATAGCAGAAAAAGTATAATAACTGACACGTATGAGACCCAATCACACACAAATTCTATCTCTCAAGTAGTCTCCTAAGTTGTGGGCTCCAAACAGCTGAACTCAAATGTCTTTTACTTAGTCAAGGCGCCCTTTACATAGCTGCACAATAGAGTTTGAAACATTGTTTAACTTTGCCACTTTCGTGGCACTTTTTCCATCTATTTCCATGCAAGATATGGTGCCAATGCGGCGGCCTTTAATGGTTTAAACAACCTTTTAATATAGCTTGAATCATTGCCTTTACGTGGCAATTTTTATCATTCAAATCTGCTATCGTTTCAATTTCCACATGGCATTCTTGGACTACATATGGCTGCCATCATGCATCATGCACTATATATATATATATATACACTATAAAATACCCACAAGAATATTTATATTAATATATATACATAGTCGGAGGTTGAATGGGTGGCCCTTCACGTTGGCGGAGGGCATCCGGTGGCAGGTGACGTGGTTCCTTAGTGGGGTCCTCGGTGTTGAGGTGGCTGGTGTAGGTTGGGTTGGTCGGAGTTGAGGTGGCTGTTGGAGTTTGTGTTGAGTCCTTTTGATTGTGGCGAGTCTTTGAAATGATGAATGTTTATGCATGTCAAAGCAAGCCTCGCATAAGGGGCTGGACGTGCAAGATGGGACGATCATGCAAGGACATATAGCCTTGCATCGAAATAATGGCAGGTTTGTGTGGAGTTGGTTTGCATAGTAGTCGTGGGCTTTATTTATGGGTGTAGGTGGCGACGGTATGGCATTGTGTGGTTTGTAGTGTTTATGAGAAGTTAAGGTGGTGTGAGAATTGGTTGTTGCGCTCAACTTCTGGAGTTTTTTGAGGATAGCTTCGGCTGGGTGCTCCAAGTTTATAATCTCTGTTTCTGTGGAAGGATTGGAGGTTTTCGGTGTGGACACTCCCATTTCATTGCAAGCAACAGAGAGGCAAGCTATATTTCGGGAGATTACCGACTAGAGGCTTAAGCGTGTCCTGCTCAACATAGATTCTCTTGTTATGGCTGCGGTTAAAATGGTCTTAGGGAAAGGCCATCTCCCTCGGAAGGAATACACAAGGGATAATGCATACATATCCTTGTGTTTCTTAGCTTATTTGTTGGATAGTGATGTGCCAAAGGCGGAGGCCAGGGTGTTGCTGGAGTGTTTGTTTCGTCAAGATTTGATGGGTGGTGTTGAGGAGACTTTGAAGGCTGCGATGATTGGCAAAGGGATTTTGCGACCTGCCGACTTAGAGCTTCTTCGGAACATGGACGAGGTGGTAAAATTTTTCCTTTTTCTCTTGGATTTAAAAGGGTTGGAACTCATGCGACATAGAATGGTTGTGGCCATGGCGGTTGAGTACTTGAAAAAGTTTCTAGGGTTAATGGCAGCGGGTGCTTTTGATTGGGTGCATGATTTCAAATCCCTTGCAAAACTCAATGGGTTCTTTTGAAGTGTTGGTTTTTAGGTTGCTAGAAATTTTGTTTTGGTTGGATGGTGGTTAAAATTTTGGTGTTTTTTTTGTTTCTGGCTAGGTTAAAGCCTTTATAGCTAGAATTATACTTTGTCATCTCGATGGATGCCATTGGCAGTTTAGAAGTTTTTTGAGCTGGCTTGGGTAGTTGAATTTCCTACATTGTAGACGTTTGTATGGTTTTTATAAATATAATATATCAAATCTTACGTATTAAAATATATATACATATATACATATATTTATAGTCATATAGCAACAACTTTTATATATATATATACATATATACATATATTTATAGTCATATAGCAACAACTTTTATATATATATATATATGTATATATAATATTTACACCATAGTTCCACGGGGTTTCGGGGACGGGGACGGGGGTACGGTAGGGGACGCGTTTCGGGGATGGGGAGGCGGGGGGTCTAAGTTTGGGGGCGGCAGGGGGAAGGCGGGGGGACGGCGGCGGGGGGGCGGTGGGGGAGCAGTGTGCTGAAATACATATAGTACTTGAAAAATTAGATATAAAAAATTGTATAATTGTAGAAGCCTAGGGAATAACTTAATAAGTTTAGAGTTTAATAAACATATTGCGCTGAAATACAACCTTTGCTAGCATCCTCCTTGCCTATGTCAAAATGGGAGCTTTGGAATAGGGTATGGACATCCATCAAAACATAAAGGATAGAGGAATTTTGTCAGATGTTGTAGTTGCAACTGCCCTATTAGACATGTATGCAAAATGTGGAAGCATAGACAAGGCATGTGAACTGTTTGACAAAATGCCTCAAAGAAATGCAGTGACAAAACGGGGGGACGGCAGGGGACGTTTCCTTGAAGTCTCCGCGTCTCGGAAATGGTGAGACTTTGGGGACGACTATATTTCGGGGGGGACGCATCCCCGTGGAACTATGATTTACACAAATATATGTATATTAATATATACATTCATAACAATCAATTATATATATATACACATATGTATGTATATAATATATATAATATTTACACAAATATATGTATATTAATATTGTTATGAATGTATATATCAATATACATATATTTGTGTAAATATTAAATATTATACATACATACATACATTTATAGCCTATTTTTGGAGTCCTGTTGGCTACTCGAAGACATTTTTAGGGTTTCCAAGATTCTTGGAGGTTTCTCAGATTCTTGAAGGTTTCTCATCAGTTTTTCAAGGGTTTGTTGCAAGAGTTTGTTAGTATGCTTTTTGGGTCTTTTTGGGTTTTCCGAGAGCTTTTATTGGGCAATCATCGCTATTTTTAGCAATGTTTATTTTTAGACTTACTATATTTAGTAAGTTACGACAACTACTTGAAATGTGCTCATTTTGAGTTTGGAGTCACTATTTTTAGTAAGTGCTATTTCTAGCAGTGGTATTAGCAATAGTTCAGAGCAAGGTTTCCAGTTTTAGCAATAGTGGCCATTGTAGTGTTTAGTGTCTTGGTATTTTCAATAGTGGCTTCTCCAACATTCTTGGAGTTCAAAGATGGAAGGTTTGCAACTTAAGTTAATATTATAATGTCAAGTGGCCCCCTCAGACCCCACACCTAGCTTGATGACATAAGTTATTTTTAAAAGAAAATATTATTCAAAGCTAAAGTGGATGCCTGGTTGAGGACTTAAAACAATTTAAATGATAAATTTATGCATATCAATGGTGGACGCCTAAGTATGAGAGTTAAGTGATTTTTAATTGAATTTAATATTGCTGTAAAAGGTGGCGTTCCTTTTTGGAGGGAAAAGCATTTCGAACTTCTGGGCCTTGGAGCTTATTTATAAGCCCTCTTTTTCTCTCATTTGATTATGCAATTTGGAGATAAAGTTATGTTGTCAGATTGGAACTAGAGTGTTCATAACTGAAGTTACTTTTTCACATTATTATTTTAAGTTGTTTTTTTTTCAATTTAACCTTATGACAACTTAAATTAATAATTCATGCTGACTCAAAAATTAGGGACATTATATCTTGCCCTTTTTAAATATTTCTTGTCCTCAAGCAATGTCAACACAACCACAAAACCACCCGAACCAGCTGTGATTCTAGGATCCCAAACCAATCTTTGGAAGTGACTACCAAATTGCCGCTGTGCCACTTTGATAAAAACCAACAGTTGATCAAACCAAATCTGAGCTCGACACACTTGTGATCCTACAAAACTCTCAACCTTTGCCCCAAAATTGAAATACCTCTGCATTATGACTAAAAATTCTGCCATACTTTGCTGCCATATCATCATCAAATATTGAAATTCAATCAACTCATCAGTCAAATCTGTGAAAATCATAATTACAATGTTAGAACAGCAGCTTTAAATAAGGAAACTTCTTGTATGCAAAGGTTTTGTGAGCCAAAATTTGTTTGATGAAGGTTCTCCAATGATGGGGTCATCATCCTCATTAAACTCCCACTGATACACGAACCCCTTATTAACTGAAAGTTCTAACCAAACCATCAAGTGTTGGCTGATTAAGAAATGAACAATAGCTACAAATCTGCACTTCTGCCTAAAGCCCAGTTGTGAGAAAGATCCCAAAAGTTCATAAACCCAATCTTGATTTATAATTGGATCCCAAATCTTGTATTTTTCATCAAACATAGCACTAGAATTGGGTTGAGTTTCATGCAATCCAAGATGTTCAACATTAACATCGGATTCATGAAGTAAATCACTCTCATACAAAGACAATTGACTGCTGCTAACTCTCATAAAATCCATATTTACTCCATCACTTTTAATGGTGTCTTTGTATGTATCATGCATACCTTCTTCCAATTCCGAATGCTCATCAATACCTGCTGATTCTCGAAGTGTAGCATGCTGAAAACTTCCTTCAATACCTATTATGTTAGCTATATCATGGCTGTAATCTGCATCTTCAAATGAAAATTGATTCTCAAAATTCAAGAATTCGGTTTCTTGATGTGGGTTCCAATCATTTTCAGCATATTGAATCTATTCGATATGAGGAATACTAGAATCATAACACATTGTTTCACATTTATGAAGCTCTTCAATCCCTTCAACAATTTTCTTAGTCTCCATTATTCTTGCATCACCTTCTTGCTCATTGGATGTGATAAGGCTGCAACAATCATATCTTCGGTGACTTTCATCTTTTCCTTCAAATCATATGACTCATTGGGAAAAAGATCATTCTCAACTTCATGCAGCAATATTTCTGATTTCTCTCCAATAACACAGCTCTCAACAGCAGCTACCTTTATTACATCCTCAAAAGGAATTTCATCAGCTATTGCAATTTTTTTTTCTTTCACTTGCTCCTCATTAACCATGTAGGTTTTTAACTTTCTCTCACATTGCTTCAGCACATATTTGGCCAACTCATAAGTGTTGGCCTTGCCGTTGCACCAAAAGGTCGACTTGTCAATGCTCGATACAAACTTCAAATAAGATCCATAGGAGATGGTTAAAGCATGTCACAAACCCAAGTGCCGTGCTAGGCAAGGAAGACCAAGGGACACACCATCTTGCAACAATCCCCCCCGGTCCTCCTCTCCCCCCTAGCACAAGCGAGGGGTTTGACCTTGTGACCTCCGCTCTGATACCAATTGTTGGCCTTGCCGTTGCACCAAAAGGTCAACTTGTCAATGCCTGATACAAGTTTTAGATAAGATCCACAGGAGGTGGGTAAACCATGCCACAAACTCAAGTGTTGTGCTAGGCAAGGAAGACCAAGGGACACACCATCTTGCAACAATAAGCAACTGAAGAAGTGACCTGTTCTTGTTTCAAGGCAGCCAATAACAAAGTTATGATAGGCTGAAAAATCACATCACTTCCATTGATAGTTTGAGCCACAACAATTTTCATAGCTGCAATAATATCATCATTATGTTGTTTTCTCATTGTAGCAAGGAAATAGTGAAACATGTTATAGATTAAGTCATGCAATTCAAGGTCTAGCATAAGGTTAATCTGATAATTGCAAAAGTTTTGAGTATTGCTATCCTTGTAGAAAAGTGAAAACTTTTGATATCACCCAAGTCCTGAAAACTATCCACCAACAATTTAATTACCTCTCTAATTGTTCCTTCATCGTAAGGTACTTGAGGTGCCAATATTCTTATGACCTCATTCAAACAAGAAGTGACCAACAACCTTACCTCATCATCCTTATGTCTCAACCACCTGTGCTAACCTAGAGTAGTCACTGTAGGAACAAGAGCATTCTGCAAGGTGACTGTTCAACAATAATCAAACATTCTTCTACACTTTTCAATGTAACCAAAACATTTTTTTTTTTATTGTGATAAGTCACCAAGCTTACTATCAGATTCGTGGAGAAGTCTTGCCAACCATTTCTTGTCTTTGCTTGCCATTACCCCATTTTGCTTAAATTTTTTTTTTTTTGATACCAATGTAAAGATCTACCCAGTTCTTTGCTTTATTTTTTTTGAATTTACCGAGTTTTCTTTCCCAGCATATTGGCAGGCCTTTTGTCAAACAGTTTAGCTTAATGTTGTTTTGCGTTTGTTTTCAGTTCACTGTAATGACCTCTTCCAAAGGTATGTAACTAATCTTGCTTGCTGTTCCAATGGCCTCTTACTGACCATAAAGAGATGATTTGTGCTAGTTTAGAAATATTAATCTCAATATGATTCATGGAAATGGTTGCACGGTGAATAATGTTGCAGTCTAAAATATGGTTCAGTTTTGCAAAATTAGATAGAACAATAGCTCCAAATATTAATAAAGATTTGTCTTCAAACAAAGGAAATAAACATTCAGCTACAGGCATAATAGTTAAATAGCTTCAGATACATTCATAGCTTCAGAACTCAACGCACCTGCACTAAACAGCTAATCATATTGGCAATATATAGGCCTATATATATTTCCGGCATGTAACATACCCGTCATCACCTCAGTTGTCCGGCCAGAGTGGGAAGATGATGCACACAACTCCAAACGTTGCCGAAGACGATTGATGACAATTAGATCATATTCAAATATTTGCCTTGCGCTTCAGCCAATGGTGTGGTCTTTGACCAACCCGAAGTGTCTTCCTCAATATAATGCCCACTGCCAACCTTCTGTATATGACTACGTTGGAACTGTGATATCGGTTTCTTGTATTTCTTGAATTAATCACGCATCCAATATTTAATCCGTGTTGCTTCAAAGAATAGATTATCGAAGCTTCTTCAAGGATAAACGTTTGCCACTTAAAATGACACGTCGACATCAAATGATTCCATAATACAATTTCTTATTTCCGAGTCTTCAAAAATAGCTGCTCCCGATACACGTGTCTTCCGTTCTTTCTAACTTGAAGTGGCTCCAAATATTAAAATGTAGCTTCCTTGTAAAGTCGACACCTCAAATAAAATGAATACGATAGCTCTTCTGTTCAAGCTCTCTCGATAAGAATTGCAACTCCACGATACTTCCAAGGGCATATAATGACACGTCTCTTTGAATAATGTCGACTCCATATAAAATATGACTCTCAGAGTATGCCACGACTCCTGTTTTTTCCCTTGCAAACGGTTTCTTTAAGTGAAACGGCTCTTCCAAAAATCTGCCAGACATTAAATCATCTCACTCGACTTCATGATTACCTCCAGCGGCCCACTGTATCTTTTCAGAAACTCGCGTCTTTCCCTTAATCGGACTATTCAAGAAATCCGTATTTTCAATATGACCGTGCCTTCTTTATTAGCCTGATAAACTTCTTGAATATTCGGCTCTTATTTCATTTGAAAATGAACTTCGAAAGTTTGCCGGCAGGAGCTAAATTACCGGACGATTTATGTGTGTTGCTTAATGTCTCATGACTTCACTACTGGCAGCGGCCGAGACTCTAGCAGCTATTATGCATTTTACGAACTTCTTCCAACTCCTTGTATGGCGCTACAGACACGGCTTCTTAATACCTGGAAATGGCAGTGACCTTTGAAAACGGCATTATAATTTGTTGCTATCGTGTTTACCTCCTGTGTCTCCTTATCTCCCAAATTATACAACTTCTTTCAATTACTTGGAGTAAGCAAGCAGTGGCTAAAGGAATCATTCCATCCTCCAGGCTCTTCAACTTCCACGCTGAAGACAGAGTTGATGATTGATGTATTTATTAAACCTCACAAACCTGACTCTTCCCAAAGCCTGTCAGGTAGTCATCTTCCGTGGCACCCTGAGTTTCAAAATACCATAAGACATCGATTCCCTTTCTCATTCAGCAGATGGGCTTCTATCAATATCAAGGATTAAGCTACGTTCTTGTGTGAGAGAGCAAAAGATTGAAATGGCATCGGCTTTGCTACGCCCTTAATATTGGTGTACATCGGGTTATGAATAGTCGGCTTGTGGCTATCTTAATTCCTAATTAAGTCATGTTATCATTATTATATTATTATTTAGTTGGTTAGGTCGGCCTAGGGCTTATAGAGGGGTGTCTAAGTTGGCCTAGGTGATACCTTCGGCATAAATAGGTATATATAGGAGGTTATGAGTCTTATTTCATCATCATATTGTAAATTGTGTTCTCATTGGAGATATTTGGAGGTTTTCCCCCTCGAAGTGGCTTGTTATTCTCAGTTATTATCAAGTATTTTCAGTATATTTCATATCATCTTTTTTGATTGTGCAAGTTATTTCATTACAAGTGGTATTATAACATATGATCTTGGCACCGTAGAGGCAAGGTGTTTTCTCAATATTGGAGGCGATTTTGGGGAGAGCATATATTTCAGATTTCAGATTGGTGTTTGATATTTACCTTAGTCAACAAGTGGTTGCTTCCATTGAATAAGTGGTTGAACCTTTTTTTATGTATTTCTCACTCCCGTTGAATAAGTGGTCGAGTTTCTATATTTCATTTCTTGTTGCCTGTTGGAAAGTGGAAGTGGTTGGCTTTGCCGCCAAGTGCATTACTTTCTTTGTTATCCACTGAAAAGTGGAAGTGGCTAGCTTTCCGCCAAGAATATTCCTTGTTTACTTTCAAACAATTGTTATTTACTACTCACCCCACTGAAGAAGTGGTAGTTTAGAGAAAGCTCAATATTGTAAACCAACCACCGTATGCTCTCACCTTGCCCATACTAGGGATTTGGCTGATTAGAAAGTGGAAGGTGTTATTTCAGTTAGCATTGTTACTTTTCAGTATTTGCAAATATCCCCTTACATAGTATGCTCTCACTTTTCTCTCTCTAGGATTTGGGTGATCAAAAAGTGAAGGGTTGTTATTCAGTTGCTTTCTTTGCTTTCATCTAATGCTAACAGGTGAAATAACTGTGGAAAAAATAAGGGTGGATTATTACATATACATATATCCATTAGGGTGCTTGCATATGTACTACATATCTATGTATGGGTATACATAGATATGACTATCTACGTATGGGTATACATAGATATTACTATCTACGTATGCTCATACCTACATATGTACCTATATATGCGCCATCGTATTTTTACATATATATATATATTCTATATATACATATCCATATATATTAAATACACAATAAATAACATATGCTTAATCACAAGACCTTTAACACTATAACTCAAATTGGCTAATCGATCTAGGGGGGTTAAAGATGACCAACCCTAACTTTCCTATCAACCAAGAAGCTGTCAACTTAGACTTAGCACTTATCGACACAAAACCCAAATTGACCCTACACGATTCTCCTATCTTGTGCAACGAGTGTGTGCGTCTACTCAGATAGATATACAAATGGTTCCCATACCAACCTCCTCTCTTGGGTGATACTCTCCCTCCCCCTCTGGAGGGTTCAAACCTTTCCTACATCCAACTTAGTGCAACATGTATGTAGTTAGCTGATAATGTGTAAATCTTATTCATCATATATCATAAGCATCATTAAAGCATTTAAAAAGTAATTCATCATAATGCAAATTCATACATTTCATTCATCCAAAATATAATCATGCATTAAAAACATATTTACTCATAAAGCTAATAGTATGTGGTAAACAAACAATGGGGTGTAACATACCTAACCTAGAACTTGCCCTTGTAAACTACTATGATCATAAGGAATTGCAACAATTGCCACATTCTCCTCACCATTCTTGGAGTATCTCCAACTTTAAATGGGAATTTAGGCTTCTTTTTCAAAGTGGACTCTTCTTGTAGCTCTTCCTCCTCATCTATGACACTCGAATTGGGTACTTCAACTTCTAAGATTTTTCTTTTCACACCTTTCTATTTCTTTTGTTCCTTTTCATTCTTCACAAGTTGGCTACCTTTTGATGTTTGAGTATTCCTTGTAGCCCTTTTGTTGAGAACTTTCAAATCGTTTATCTTTACATCAAGCCATTTCAAGCTATAATCAATCACATCTTTGCTAATGGCTCTAATGAACATTCTTCTTCTTGAGTACAATCAATAATAGTTATAGGAAAATTGAAAATGACTCTTTCGTTAGATGTCTCATTTAGTACCTTGCCATCATCAGAAATATCTTTCAACACAATGAAAGTGGTCAATCTTGAATGCCTATTCTTTTTTACTATATGCTTATCATTAAAATTTGCAGAACAATCTTCCAAACGTGGCACATGTTTGTGACTAGATTCCACAAATTTCCCCATAGTTCCCTTGGGGTCAAAAGACTTTCTAGTATCACAAATATGCAAATTCAATCTTTCAAGAATTGCATTTGAAGTCTTAACATATAACATCGAGGAGAAAGTGTAGGTATTAATACAAATAGGAAATTGGACTCCAACTTTGTGCTTTTCAAAACGAATCTTATGTGTTTCACACAATTTCCTCGTGAGTTTTTAAGTGATTTATTAGTTTGTAGGAAAGTGGGGTTTGAAAGGACACATAAACCTTGAAATTTGGTAGACATTCTTCCTAGCCATGCAACCTTGTAAAATATGTGGAGGTGCAAGAATTGAAAGGAAACATGAATCTTGGAACTTTGACCAACATCCTTCTCGACTTCGTGATTCCACAAATTTATATTATGTGGAAAAGCATATTTCAGAAGGAACTCTAGATGCAGGTAAATTTGGACATTTCAAAGTTGAGTCTTCACAAGAATATTTATGGAAAAATATTTGAAAAGATAATTGATATTCATAATTGCATGATTACAAAAGGAGACGAAAGCTCCTTATAAAGAAAAGTACAAGATGATGTTTCTAAAAAGAAACCATCGTTAACAAAAGCTAACTAAAGTGGAAAACAAAAAGATACTAAAAACAACTAAAGCATAATTAAAGTTACTAAAAATTAACTAAAGCTAAGATGACCATTAATATTACGTTTAGTATTTTAATACCCTCCCTTAATGGTCATCCTACACACAAAAACTAAGTCTACCCATATTCATTGAGAAGCATATCATCGGTGATTGATAATTGGAGAAGTATAACTGCCTCGCGATTACAAATCCTTTCCTGCAGAACAATCAAATCAAGACATTGACACTCGAAAATTGTGAGCTTCCTCTGCTTCCAGGTAGTATAACTTTTCCCATTGAACCTCTGCGTACTTGCCAACATGACGTTGGACAAAGAAGCTATCCCTCCCATTTTCCAAAAATGAAGTAACATTGTGATTGGCTGGCACAAACCTTGGACAATCAGCTGGCACAACTCATGATTTTTCAAAAATTGTCTTAAAAAAGGCTCAGAAACTATAAGTTCTTTAAAAAAAAATTCAAGAACTCTGAAAAAGTAAAGATTTTTTTAGAAAAAATCCTTCAAAAAGTGCAAAATTTTTATAATTTTTTTTTCAAAAACTCTTTAAAATCTTTAGTGCATGATTTTTTGTAGAGAAAAAAATCACCAAAAAAAACTAGTCTGCAAACCCTATCAACAACCCATATTTTTTAGATAGGGAAAAATCGTCAAAAAACTCTTTAGCAAAACTTTTTTAGATTTTTTTTTTGAAAAAACTCTTTGTAGAATTTTTTATTTTTCCCAGAATTTTTTGTGAAAACTGGCTCAAAAAACAACCCTTTAGGCTACCATGAAAAATAGAAAATTTGCCCACGAATAGTGAAGAACATGATTATACAATCGCCTAGAAAAGAGATTAAAAACACCAAGAACTGAACCCTAGGTCAGATTTGAGATCAAAATAATGCCCAAAAAAATCAACAAAGGCATCCAAAAAAAGAGAAGAGCCCACGACTCCTCAAGAAATCTGCATGAAAATTTCAGCCACAAAAATCTGTCCAAATTCATCACAAAACCCTAACGCCTAGAAAAGAAGAAGAAGGCCCACAAATTTTTAAGAAAATTGCTCCACAAAATACCCAGGTCGTGCTGAACAATAGATACAAAGCTTCAGAAAACTTCAAAAACTGCCCCAAAAAAAACTCCAAAAATTGTGCAAAAAATTCTTCAGTTTCAACACAGAGACTTTGCAACCCGTCGTGATGAGAAACCCCTGTAGGAAGGGTGCAATTTTGCTAGTCACACAATTAGACAAGTCGCAGGTAGAAAAGACCAGATGCAGTAACTCATCACGCACCAAAAATTGCCCCAATCACAGTAGAAACAGGTCATGTTTGAAGAAGAGCCCAGAAAAAAACACGCAGAAAGAAACAAGAGAATCGTATCCAAAACGAGCACGAAATCCGTCTAGATGCGCCCAACAAAGCTCATGATTTCATTAGGGAGAAAATCCTCCAAAATGCAATGCCACCCACAAATGCGTCCAGAAAAACCATAGAAAGAAACACGATTTTTTTCACTTCAAAGAACTCCAGAAACCCTTGAACAAAAAAATGCAGTCTCTGAACAATAAAAATACGCGTTTTATTTGCCCTTCAAAGATCCACAATTTCCTTCAAAAAATACTTGAAAATTTTCATTCAAAAAATTCTAAAAAATTTCTTCGATTTTAAAAAAAAAAATCGGCTAAAACTAATTAGGTTCGAAACTAAACTTTGATACCATAAAAAGATAATTGATATTCATAATTGCATGATTACAAAAGGAGATGAAAGCTCCTTATAAAGAAAAGTGCAAGACGATGTTTCTAAAAAGAAACCATCATTAACAGAAGCTAACTAAAGCGTAATTAAAGTTACTAAAAACTTACTAAAGCTAAGGTGACCATTAATATTACATTTAGTATTTTAATACTATTATCATGCTTGAAATTGACCAATTATCATTGCAAATGATTTAGAGGATATTAAATTAAATGTTTAATGAATAGCATTGGATTTTTTAGGGTTCCCATTGATGAAGATGGATTTGATTGAAGTTTTAATGAAAAATCCTAGACTTTCTAACTATGAACTAGCAATTTTGCTATTATTGTATAAATAGGTAGTTAAATCTATCTCAAATATGTTTTGTCTATGAATTGAGAAAATGGGATGAAATCTAGATTCTAGGTACTTGAATTATACAACTTGAAAATGCTAAAAACCTCGATGTTGTGCCCTAAAATTGCTTGTAAATGAAATTCTTACAATAGGACTTGGTAAGAATCATGTAAATGATAGATGGATGGCAGATTGGAGAAGAAAATCTGCAAAATAATTGTTGCTTATCGTTCCATGGGGAAATGTCACCCCCCAAAAAAACTTGTGTTTCCGAGACAAATATCCCCTTGCCACCTCACCACCAATGCTGCTGTTTCCAAGATTGGCTATGTGCGATATTGAGATAGTGACGGGGCGGCGGTGGTGAAATACATATAGTCGCACATAGCCAATATTTAACACTCTGTTGGAATGTGGGACTCTCTAGAACTTGGGGAAAAAATGTCTTAAGTTATGCCTATGGGATGCGAAGGATTCTCAAACAAGACTAAAACGAAAGGGACATCCCTTAAGTCCTTAAATGCTTGGGGTTGTAGGACATCCCAATAGATTCTCTTATTGGGAGATCTTATGTCGTATGTCATTTTTAAAGAATTGTTATTGGTGAAATACCAAAAGGGTATTCTTGAGGATATAATATTTGGGTACATTGGTACCTCAATTGTCTTTTCCATAGCTTGTCATATTTTTGTTATTGGAAGTTTGGGTCATTACATGTGTTAAGAGCTGGAGAAGTTCCATGGGAAGGAAAATTTTATGTCATTTCGATCCGGTATATGATGATGACCTTATAGAACCACCATTTTATCTGCATTTTGCAATACAGTGGGATTTTTCTGATTACAAGTGATCTGAACTTGGGGCTTGCCTTCTTGTTTTGATGCAAAATTTGTTGTCATTTCAAAAAAAGTTTCATAGTTTATAATTTGAGCAGTTTAGAAGGAATAATGACTTTGTGAAGTTGTCTTCTTGAACAATCACAAACCCTAGAAAAAAGGGGATGGTTGTCATAACTTCTAATCCAAGACAGCAAATTGAATTCCAGGTTTCATAATTTGAGGAAAAATTGTAGATATTATCCACTGGTTTTCATATTCAGTTTCTTACTAGAAAATGAGGTCCACTAAATGCAAATTCTCTTTTTGCATAAAACCTTAGTTTTATTGAAGTTTTGACTGTGGATAATTCATGGAAACAACTTCTTTTTTCTTGAAAGGAAGATAATATCAATATTAGAGATTGGTGACACTAATTTAAAAATGAGTTTTCCCAAAGTGGTTGTTGGAAATTTTTAACCCATTGTACCTTGAAGGAGAAACTAATAATTGGTGGAGTGACCTTGAAATTAGTAAAGCTTACTTTCACTTGGAAAGAAGTTGTGAGAAGGTTTTCCTAAATTTTTTCTCTGCTGAAGAATCTGATTGGAGTCCTTCCAGTACCATAGCAGGGAATATTTTGTATGATGACATTATAGAACTGCTATTTTTTGTCATGATGTGCACTTTGCATCACACTGGGATTTTTCTGATTACAAATGATCTAAATTTGGGGCTTACTTTCTTGGTTTGATGCAAAATTTGTCATTATTTCCAGAAAAGGTTTGTAATTGAAAATCTGAGCAGTGTTAAAGGAATAATGACCTTGTGAAGTTGTCTTCTTGAACAATGTACTATGTGGATGCATGTTCTATTGGAAGGAGTATGGACATATGCCATTGCAGAAATACATTAGCCCAACTTGTTTAGAAAAGAGCCCAGCTATATATCTATGCAGGAAATACTATTAACACAAAACCGGATGCTATAAATCTGTATTCAAAAGAGGGGACAACACAAAATCTTACATCATTAAGCTCCGGAATGAGCTTCTATCATGGAGATTGTCTGATAAAATGCCTCATTATACTCGTGTGTTTCTCTCATCCTCCGTGTTCCACCTTATGAATCTTGAAGTGTGGAAGTCCTAATTTATGGAAATATAAGCTAACCCTACAAATAATCCTATTTCCCATATTACGGAAGTCTTCATTTTGATGGGCCAGATTAAAGGTTAACTTTGATTGGATAGCTTGCACATAAGCTTACTTTTTCTAATTTTGTAATTACTCAAAAATCAAAATAGGAGAAAAGCTAATATTCCTAACTTTAGGATAACCGAACTACTTTAGTAAGCCTAAGTAACATGGTGGGTGCATAAACCCAATAACATCCCTACTTAAGTGCAACTTAGGGAGTGTTAAAAATGAGGAGGTGAAAATCTCTGAAATGGGTCCGAACAGCGAGGCCTAATGAGGTACCACGTACAATGAGCACAATGAGGAAAGGATGACTTAAAATACCCTCCACGTTCCCCAAGGAAAATTTCCTTCACCCATAGCAGCATTTGAAAATGAATATATCAAGAGCTCAATGATGATTCCAGAACAAGTGAAGGTTCATGGCAGATGGGAATGTCAGTTATCTGTAACAACTTATTGAAAGGTAGGTATGGTAATTACGTTTTGTTTCTAGGACTTCCTGGCATCATACCATAAATATCATTAAGAATCAGAAAGGCAGAAGTGGCAAATCATAGTGATCTTGGATCATGCATAACATGCCAATAGTTCTATATATTATTTTTCATAAAATTACTTTCCGAGTCAGGCACAAATTAAGTATTTTTACAGATGCCAAATAGAGTTTCCCTAATGCAATACATGTTCCTTGCCTTGTGCCTTTTCTATAGCATAGCAATAGTTACCCAAGGAGTGAAATTCTCTGAATGCTTGTGTCTTTGGTCATTAGTCTGCTAACATTGACTTTTTCAAATAATTTTAAATTTTTTAATATTTTCTGATAGTCTACAAAAATGGCTCAACCAAGCATCTGAGGCAAAACTCCTTACAGGTAATAGTTGAAAAACTCGCAAATTACTCGCTGGACGCGCGAGTAATCGCGTGCAAACCCTACCTGCGAGTTAATCGCAGAATAACTCGCAGACGAGTTTTCATGGTGACTCGCGACTTAAAACCAGCAAAAAATCGCTAAAACTCGCGCGTTTTTGGAGGAAAAAGCGGCTAAAAATGAAGTCACGCGTTTTTTAAGTTTTTTAAACCTATTTTTTGCAGATTAAAACGAAGATGAAGGAGTGCGTTTTTTATTCACGCCACAAGTAGAATGAAAAACGATGACTGAGGGCAAAAAAACGACTGACGAGGGCACGCGAACAGGCATTTTTCTGATTTTTTTTTCTAGACGCGAATTCATTGCTTTCAGTTCGTCTGCAAGCCATTGAAATTTTTGGTTTGATTCATAGTTTTTGTCTTTCGAAAATTTTCCTCATTCCATTCCTACGGCTGCAACCATCAATTTTTTTTTCCTTCAGCGTCACATAATTTCCGTTCCTGAGTCGTCAATCTTGTTAAAATATAATTTTGTTTATTATTATTTTACTATGTATTATAGTAAATTTTATATTCTATGTATTATAGTAAATTTAATAATATAAATTTGTATATTATTTTTTTCTATTCATCATAGTAATTTTAATAATATAATTTTGTTTATTATATTTTTAATGCATTATAGTAAATTTAGTAAACATGACTTTATTTAAAAAGAATCATGATAGTTGCATTATATTTTATTATTAATAAAAACACGATTTTATTTAAAAATTAAAATTATGAATAAACAATTAAAATGATAGTTGTATAACATTCAGATTTCTAATTTATTATAATAAACATTTTAAATAAAGTCATGTTTATTAATATTATTATTTTTCTATGACACTACATAATAACATATTACATAATTAAATTTACATAAATTACTAGTCTATTATATAGATTTCATTGTTTTGTTTATATGTGTGTTTTTTAAGAATATTTTTTAAAAATGTGTATTTTCAAATGTTCGATAAATGTGCCGAGTTATTGCCGAGTTTTTCCCCGAGTTTTTGCCGAGTCCCGAGTTTTTAAAAAATTTGGATCAGCCGAGTTATTGCCGAGTCCGAGTTTTTCAACTATAAATACAATACATGCTCCTTAAGAGCAACAGCTTAGAAATTACTGTTAGAAACCAAACAATGGAAGACCAAGAGTCACCACTTAGAAACTTTGGGGATTTGAACTTGGTTCTCCACAATGAGAAGCTAATGCTTTAACCACTTGATGTCAGCCCCTTAGACTATATTTCCAAGCTTGAATTTCCACGTACATTTTTTATTTCCAACTTTTTTGATTGTGAAGTAGTGTAGAGATTTTTGTACTATCTTAACTGTGTTTTGACTGCTAGGAAGACTGATCAGTGAGCACCAACTGTATGATTAATCCTTATTTATTTTTCAGGACAAGTCCAGCGGAGTTTGTGATTCCTTATCACAAGTATGTGAAAAGTGTCAGCCAATCACTTTCAATAGGAATGCAATTCAAAATGAGATTTGAAACGGAAGATGCTGCAGAGAGAAGGTTGAACAGAAAATCTCCAGAATTAGATAGCTTGGATGATTAAAATTATCATCTTCAGGATTCTGCTGTTTTTCTTTTAATTTTAATTTTTTGTTTTTGGTGGCTGTGGCAAAGTGTGAAGGCAGGGGTTGGGGAAACAAGTATTGAATTTTAGTTACTCTCTTTGACAACAGGTACACTGGCATAATCACTGGAATAGGTGATATCGAACCTTCTAGATGGCCTGTTTCAAAATGGAGATCCCTGAAGGTAGCCTCGAGAACCATTTCATCATTTTTATCTGCAATGCTTTTGTGTACTTTGTAAGGTCTCTGTGATATGCATATGAACTGTAAGCCTTCTTTTGTGGAAGAAAATTCTTGATCATTGTGTGAACTGTGAAGAATATTGCAAGGGTTAAGGGATATTGGCATTGGCCTGTTTCTTGACATATAATACAGATGCAAAGATTTTTCTACAAAATTCCCTTTTCACAGCCCCTCTTGAGATGATATTCCATGAGACAATATTAGTTGATTGTGCAAAGAATGCTAATGTAGGTAGCACCAGGTTTCCTTGTCAAAGATAACCAGTGGCTTTGGGGATCAGCTGGAATCTCAATTGATATTCTCATAGGCTAATCTGTGCTTGTATGTGAAGTTATAATCTTACAAGGAATTCAAAATGCTATATGAAAAATTGAAATTGTTGCAGAGATCTAAATTTAAAACATGAGATGAAGGATGAGCAAAGCAGTTAGCTCATATAATGGGCAACTGAGAGAGTTGGAAAGTCAGAAACTGCAGTTGTGGATGGAGACAAAATTAATTCCTCTAATCATCTATGAGGAAGCAAGAACCGTGTGATGTAGACCAACTTTACAAAATTATGTTTAGGGAACATCTTACTGGGGTCAAACCCAATTTTGTAGATTCACACATCATTGGCAACTTTGCTCTTACACTTTGATCATTTTGGAAAATTTCTATGGAATGCGTCCTTCTATAAGGACGTGCAACTTGTTAAGAGGCAAATGATAATCTTGAGGTCTAGGTGTTTTGGATGACCAAAAAGTTATTGTAGAAATGTGGCCATGCCAAGTTTTGAGAAGATGTGTCTTGCATGAGGAGATTTTTTGACATCTTGGAGGAAGTCTAAAAATTTTCTACTTTGCAATTTCCACTCTATGTTGTATACTCATTGTAGTGCCCAATCCCTTAGTATGTTTTAGGATTCATTTAATTGATTCTCAAGCCTTCAAACCCCTATTGAGATGCCATGTAGACCCAACTTCACTTTAATACATGTTTTTGATTACATCCTAACTTATGAAAATTATGGCCACCTAGACACTAGCACAATCATGGTAGTGTCTGCATGTGCACAAGTGTTTGAAAATAGTCAAATGTCATTTCTAATGGTGTTTATGGGTTTTTAAACTGCTAACCTGTTTAGAGATTTTATCTAAACACAGTTTTGAATCTCATTTACACATTCAATCTTCTAATATCTCATGTAGCTAGCTATTTTGGAATTCCCTCAATTTTTTTGACTTTTGATGTTTGGCTAATTTCTTCCTTGTGAATATTCAAAATCATTTTCTAACATTCTTGTGAACTCTTTGCAACTCCTAGTCATTACTTGTCCTATAGCTTTGTTCATTACTAAAAATCTGTAGTCTCACATTCTTTCCACCTAGCATCTTGACAATTTCCATTCCTTGAATCTTCCATACACTGAAGCACCAACACACACCTCTAAAAGCCTCTAGAGGATTTTGAATCTTTTAAGCATTCCTAGTTATCTACAGTATTGCAACCAAGCAAACACACAACCTAAACATGTGTCTATTGCTAGGTGGAGGCTGAAATATGCCATTCATGGGCTTGATTAAAACAAGGTCCCGATTAGCCATAACCGATTTTTTTTGTCCTCCCTACAATTTTTGACTCATGTCTTTATCCTAGAGCATTGAATCTGAAGTATGCAATACGCATGCATTGTGGTGACTAGTAGACTGAAACCAAGCCTTGGAAATTTGAGGTTCCATAACCTAAAGGACATTATTGTTCGTTCTAGGCCACTACAATAATTTTCTAGATTGTTGTTGCCAAAAGTCTGTCTATCCATTTTTGGATGCTTTCATTTTCTCCGGTTGGTAGCATGATTTATGTGTTGTCAATTTGCCACAATATTGTGCAGCTCACCTTTGTTTGATAATATCTAGAACACAACACTTATGTTCAAGACTTTCTCTACTTTTGTTTGCTTTCAGTCTTTTATGAATGGTGAACTAAGGATGCACTCTTTTTCCTCCTTTATTTACATGGCATAACATTTTAATTCTTAGTTTATGTATTGTTAGATTAGTAGTCTATTCTTGATTACTTTATTTATGCTCATATTATCTTAGAGAAACTAAAAGAGTTCAATGATACATTAAGTGAGGCTAATAAACTAAATCCTACACTCAGTTTAAATTTATCTCATAGGAGGCATTTGAATAGCATCTATCACTATTGCATGAAAGTTATGTTGGTTGGTTTTTGGTGGCAGAACTGTTAGGGATGCCAAAGAATGAGCACAAGCATGTGGCAGATTTGAAAGGACAAAAAAGTCTTTGGAGTAAGAATTTATGCCCTTGTGGCCATATTAGAGTCACATGGTCTCTTTGAGCAATGGGGTTTGAACTTTATAGTAGTGTTAAAGAAGGTGAATCCATTACATTTGTCTAATTTTGTTGTGTGGTAATTGATTATTTGTCTAAGAGGGTGGTTGCCGAACTCTAGAGTCTTGTTGGATTATTTATCAAGGACCATAATGAGGTTCATTTACGAGCAAATCATTACTTGGTTTGGAATTGCCTAGCGCATCAAGAATGAGAACTTTGTTCACTTCTTGATTGAGACTATCAAACATCTCAACACTATCCTTACAATTTTCTATTCTCATTCAAGTCCTTATTATCCAAGAGCATATGGTCAGGCTGATAGGAACAACATGATCCTCACAATAGAGTCAAATGACTAGATTGGGTTGCCAACAATGTTATAGGCCTTTGTGACCTATATGGTGATGATGGGTCATGCTCTCTTCTAGTTGATGTATGTACAAGCAGTCATTTCTATTTAGATTCTCATGTTGGGAAGCAAATTGTCATGGAAAATAAACTAGGCGATTTTGAAATTTTGTAAGAATGAACTCTCCAATCAATCAAAAGAGATGAAAACACTAGAGCATGATAAGCACCTCAAAGAGATTGTTTTAAAAACCCATGCATAGGTTTCCAAGTATGCAATGAAAGGTCTAAGCAAGTAAGCTTGAAATTTCATCGCATAGTCCTTTTAAAGTACATGAAATTATGCATAATGGTTTGGTAGGCGGGAATACTTGAATGCAACATTGTGTAAGTGTTACATTAATGCATACCAGTTAAAAATCTATAGGTTCAACTCTTTGTCGAGGAATTTGTTTTGGAAGTGGAACATGTGTGTACAAATATTGATAAAGAAAAGCCATTTTTGGTATAACTTCTGAAAGTTGAAAAATGAAAGTGTGTGTTAGTGATGAGTTTAAAGGCCTTGAAGTGAATAAAATAAGCAAAACAAGATTGAATTTAAAAGAGAAGTTGGAGGGGTTAGAGAAATCAAGTGCTTCAACACTAGTAAGTAAACTTGTTGAAAGAGGACAGAGATATATTTTACCATCAACCATTGAATTTGAGTATTAAGTGTAAAGATTGTGAATGGAGACATAATTATAGGCCAAGGTAGTTTTGTCATGAATAATGTAACAAGGAAATAAAGGAAATAACAAGCTACCTTTCTAAGTCAAATTGAGGAGTGAAATTTTTCGAGCAATTCGTTATTTCTCTTTTGACATAAATTCTAAGTTATCAATTCATCCATAATAGGCCCAAAAAATGATACTGTACAGTTCAGAAATGAGATACAGTACTAGTTTGATACAAATTCGACTAGGAAACGATTTTTGGCTTGTGGGTACGGGTAGGAAACGAAATCCACCTTGTGGGTACGAAAAAAAACGTTTCTGGTTTGTACCCAGACCGAACCCGACTGTTTAAATGCCCAGGCCGTGGAAAAAGTCACTTTTTTTTTTTTTTTTGACTTCAAGTTGACTTCTAAATAATAAAATATTGATTCCAAACCTAATATTTGCCTCCAAACACATCAAATAGGTAAAAACACTCTCATTTAACAATTTGTGAATGAAAAACAAGTTTTTTTGCCTCCATTGCTGAACTTTCTCTCTTGCTTGCACAAGATTCAATAGACTTGAAGACTGATTGTTGGTTGTTCAAAGTTGATTGTTGTGCTATTCCTAAGCACTTGCAAGTGTCTGTTCGTCGCCAAGAAGATCGTAGAGCAAAATTTGTTCAAAATAGGTAGGTTTCTTTGAAGTTTTTTGATTTTTTTCTTACATTTTTTTTTTAACAAATGAACTATTTTGTTTTGTTTCTTAAGTTTTTGTTTTGTTTTCATTCTTCTTAGTCTTTTAGTTTCAAATTTCAATACCAAAATTATTTCAATCTGTTGTGCCTTAGGTATTACAATGGCATCCGCTTCTAACTCCTTAGGCCAATCTCGTTTCAGAATAAACCCAACCTGTCCATTTTGGAAATATGTAGAAATGGTTCAACAAGTTCTAGGTGGTGGAGTATATGTTTGGATTTGTAGTCATTGCAAAGTTCGATATATGAGCTCATACAGTCGAGTGAAAGGGCACTTGTGTAAGATCCTTGAACTAGGCATCAAAGCTTGTCTAGGTGAAGATGGCAACGACCTTTCAGATGACTTAGTGTTGAAATATATTGCTAAGCAAGAAAAAGCAGAATAAAAATCAAGCAATCTTAAAACAAGTCATCCTTTGAAGAAAGGATCTCGATTGATGAACCCCCCTACACCACCTTCCTATATGCCACCTGAAGATAGCCATCCATTTATGTCCATCTCTCAAGAGCAAACTGTGCCCTTTTCAAATAATAGATCTAAGGGACCGTTGGAAGCTTCATTTCACAATGAGGCAAGGGAGATTGTTGATCAAGACATAGCAAGATGTGTCTATGCCAATGGATTGGCATTCAACATTGTTCGTTCACCATATTGACAAAAAATGGTGAGATCTATTAATGAGGCTCCAAAGGGGTATAAGGGCCCAGGTTTTGAGAAGGTGCATTGCACTTTATTGGAGAAAGAGGTGAAACATGTAGTAGACTCTTTGAAGCCCATAAGGGTTTCATGGATCAAAACAAGGGTGACCATCATTTTTGATGGATGGAAAGATGCAAAAAATCACCCATTGATCAATGTTATTGCTGTGTCCCCTAAAGGGGCAATGTTTTTTAGAGCAGTTGATTGTGAAGGATAGGTGAAGGATGATCCATTTATTGCTAACATCCTTTGTCAAGCTATTGAAGAATTGGGCCATCAAAATGTTGTGCAAGTTGTAACTAACAATGCCAAAACTTGTAGGGCTGCTAGGTTATTGATTGAGGAGAAGCATTCACACATTTTTTGGACACCTTGTGCTGTCCACTTCCTCAATCTAATGCTACAAAAAATTGATCCAAAATTGAGTGGATCAAACAGGTGTATGTTGAGGGTGAAGACATCCAAATGTTTGTCACCAACCACCATATGACACAAGGCATATTTAGACAATTCTCAAAATGGAGTTGTTGAAGGTAAGTTAATTCTCAATATTTTTAATTTTCTTTTAATTTTAAATTTTGATTTTGTAAATGTAAATTATATTTTAATTTTGATTTTGATTTTCAAATAGGTTGCTGAGACCCATTTTTCCTCCAACACAATTGTGTCGATACGACTTATAAAGGTTCGTGAGGCACTCTATAATATGGTAATCAGCCCTAATTGGTCCATATGGAGGCAATCTAGCACTGAAAGGGCAAATAGGGTCAATCAAAGGATCCTAGATGATAGTTGGTGGGATTGAGTTGAGTATCTTGTCAGTTTCACTGAGCCCATATTGAACATGATCCATTACACTAACATGGATAGACCTTGTTTGGGCAAAGTATATGATGGTATCATCTCAATGATTGAGAAGATAAAAACCATCGTCAATGCAAAAGAGGAAGATCTTGAAGAAAAGTTCTTCAAAGAGCTACATGAAATCATTGTTGATAGATGGAACAAAATGACCACTCCGTTGCATCTTCTCGCTTTTGCATTGAGTCCCAACTATTATAGTGCTAAGATACTTTTTGCTTCATCAAGAGTTGCTCCATATAGAGATGTTGAAGTGGCTCAAGGGTACAAGGCAACACGTTGTAGACTCTTTAGTGATCGTGACCAATGTGATTGAGTGAGGGCTGAGTTCATGGCTTTTACATGCTCTAGTAGTGTTGATCAGAATCTTGATGCTCTTCAAGACAAGTATAGGGTGGATGCTCATAGTTGGTGGTACTTCCATGGGCAAGAATACAAGCACCTCTGACCTATTGTAATAAATTTTTTATTCCAAGTAAGTTTTATATTTTGTAATTTTAATTTTAATTTATATTAATTAATAATTTTGTTTAGTTAAATTTTGTAACTCTTAACTATTTAATTTGGTCTTAATAGGTTGCTAATTCTTCTTCTTCTAAGAGGAATTGAAGCACATACTCCTTCATCCACTCAATAAAGCACAATAGGCTACATTCAAAAGAGGTAGAGGACTTGGTGTATGTGAATTCAAACTTGCGCCTCCTTACACACAAACAAAGTTCTTACAAAGAAGGAGACACAAGGAGGTGGGATATTGAGCCATAGCAGCTTGACTTGAATGCTTCCACAAGTCACTTAGCTGCATTTGATATTGATGATGAATATTAGCCTGAAGCAGCTACTGAGCATGAGAGTGGTAGTGTCAATGCTTGTGTGAGTGCCACTGATGCTATTTTTGTGGTTCTACACAAAATATAGCATCTAATGATGCTGATGATGCTTTTTTTGATGACCCATATGATTTAGATTGATCAATGATTAATAATGGCTGATTGTAAACACTTGACATTTTTATGTTTGAATTTTAATTTATAATTCTATATCATGACATTTGAGTATAAAACGGTGGTGTATTTTTGCTATGTTATTTGACTATTAATATGGTGGTGTATTCTGAACTTAATTACTACTGCAAATATGTATATATTTCTGATTTTTATATGTTTTTGTATTAACGTACCCAAAATGTACCCAACCCCAAAAAATTTTTGACTGAACTCGTGTATTGGAATCTTGTACCCGTACCCGAACCCAAAAACGAACTGGTAACTTAGCATAAATTCCATAACAAGCTACCTTTCACAGTTGAATCCTGATAGCGATATCATATCTTGAGGATTTTCCAAATTTTATGAAAATCAGGTTTGGAGGTTGAAGGCATGAGTTTGGAGTCCTTAGCAAGATTAGGCACACCAAGAAGCTGATGTCAACTATATGAAGCAACAATAGGGAGATGGTGGTGCAAAGGAGGATGATGTTAGGACTAGGTGGTGTGAAAACTTTGACCTCAAGAGAGTTTATTTGGGAAAAACAAAATCAAACCTCAAGGGAGTTTGTTTGGGAAAACAAGATCAACAGGTCACATTAAAATATAGATGCGTGACATAAATTTGGTCAACCCAGTAGATAATGCCAACAAATTGACATTAGAAGGGGTTCAAGTGGCTTTAGACAAAAGAAGTGGAGGGTTGGCTTTGATATTCGTGAGGGGCAGATTTTGGTTCTTGTACAAGGGCAAATAGTGAGATCAGCAACAAAGTGGTTGAGAAATGTGATATCTGTAGTAGTTGGATGTTTTCCTTTAGGTCTGTGATTACTAATTTTCTTGTCTCTCAATGTTCTGTCCTACATTTGATCTGGCATTCCAAGTTCTTCAGATCATCATTATTTGTTGGGTTTCCAGTGTCATTTGCAAGTGGGCACATTTGCATTGTTTCAAGGGCTTAAAAATTTAATGGAATATAGCTACCATGGGAAAGTAGCACCATCAAATGAGTCCTAAGGTACAGAAAATCCCAATGAAAAAACATTTGTTGTCTACTGTAGACAAAACACAACCCAAAAAGAAAAGTGGAGAGCTCATCCACAAGAAATGTAGCAAAGCAAACAAGTAGATCAGGCACACAGTTGAGGCGTTGACATTTCTTCTGTATTGAAGAGGTTGAATTGTAGGCGTTAGTTGTATGAGCATGCAGATAATCACCCTTGTAAAGAGTCCTTGCAAAATTCCAAATTCAATTCCACTTAGTAGATGCTTGGGATTGATGGTTTGGAATTACAATAGTTGCATGAGGAGATCAATAGTTCTCATACTTGACAGTATAGTGGGGTTTTTAACTAAATCAACAATGTCACAGGACTGTTGACTTGTAGATGGCCTCTCAAGGCTACAGTGATTTCCTTGACCTCGACTCTAGGGCATAAGCAAAAGATTCTTTAGCATTATAGGCATGAATTGAAGAACATTGACTTGAAGGCTAAGTGGAAATGCTTGTATTAAGAAACTAGCTACCATCTCCATCAATTTGGATCGTAGGTCTCCCAGAGGTATTTCTAATGCACATTCAACTAACATTCAAACAAAATTTATTTATTTTCTAAACCTCCTTTATGAGCTGCCTATGTATTGTTTCCATACAAACACATTTACATCTGTCATATTGTGGTAAGCTTCTACAAATAATGTACTTAGTTGACCATTGAGCTCAACCTATGTCTGATGCATTCTTCCATCCAGTCTACTTTGGTTTCTCTACATTTTGTTGCTATTGAAAGCCAACACCATCATATTACGATGTAATTATGTTATTCAAAATTTGCCAAAGATGACATACAAGAATCAACTACACAAGAAAAGTAGGATTTGCTTGTAGAGGAGCTATGGCAGCTTGAAAAGCAATAGTTAAAGGCTTAAAAACAGTAATTTGAGAATGAAATATCTGAGAATTGAAAAACAACTTTAGAGTAAAAAGAAAAGCGTGGGGACATTAAATCATTGAAGGGTAAAAATACTTACCATCATAGCATGGACTAAAAAAAATTGCTGCACAGAAATGGCAATAAAAAAAAATGTTACATCAGTACTTATTTGAAGAAGAAAGTTAAGGCCATGAACTGACTTTAATACCAGTAATACGGTGAGAAATCAGCACATGCATAGACAAGAACATTATCGCAATATATATAAAAATGATGTGAATGATTATTTGTCAATGACTTAGGTAGTAACAAAGCATTTTTGGGATGCATGTATGAAGTCTGATAGTAAAATTAAAAATTTGAGAGTGAGTATACTTGTACTTGAAACTGCAAAGTCTGAGCCTTTAAAGCCACAAAACTAGAAATTGGGTGGCTTTTACAAATATTGGTTTCTTCTACTCTAGCTACTGGAATATTTTTTGTGACACTAACTGCAATAAACCTGCCAACTACTTCTTTAGTGTCAATAGGGACAATGACCAATCTAGAGCAAGGTTAGACAGACATTTTGACTCGAATAGAATGAACAAAACATCTATTGTTATGTTATGTTTAGCATTATAAGTTTAAATGAAGTAATTGGCATACTGTGTTCAATAGAACCATATTACATGATGTAAATATTTTATTTTTTGAGGTTAGTTTATTTGGTACTTGTTGGTACATATAGTAAGCTCTCTTTGATATTCTCCCATATTGCATTGGTGTCCAATCCCAAGAATTGGAGTTCTATGTAATTTTTGTTGTTAGCTGTTCTATTATTGTTTCTTGTGAATATCTATTGGTTTTTTGTGGTGAATGGGTTAGTTATATTCCCTATAGTTATAGTATAAAAGGGTAGTAGTTCAACATTTTATTGTGCCCCTTTTTAACAACTTTATAGTCTACCATGGTACTGACAGCCTTGGCCTTGTCAACCACCTCATATATGTCAACTGATGTCCTGATTCAACCAATGACAACCTCAACATCCTCTCCTTAAGCTTCCACTAATCATAATGAAAGAAAGATAGAAATTATATTAATGTGCACAAATGACCAAGAATAGGTTAAAGGGATTGGAATGTACAGCTGCTACAATAGTAAAGTACTAGGGCAAAAAGCGCCCTATACTCAAAGCAAACACAATAAATCAAAGAAAATCATGAAAACAAAGAAATCGACCAGTCGAAATAAATCTAAAACTGTAATCCCAAGAAAAGTACAAGTATAAATAAATGTTGGAGGGGAGAACCCCTCAAAGTGGTGGGAGCAGGTGAATACCAAAGCTATCAACCACAGTGGAAAGCAAAAATCATTAGCTGTTTGTACTTAGGCATGCATTGGAGGAACCGACAATATTATTATCAATCATTGTTGGAGTACCAATGCATGATTTGAGAATGCTTATTGGGGAGAGTCATGGGGGTGGGCTAGACAATCCAAGGAAGTAGTTGATTCCCCTTAGAACCTCCCTTGACACTCAAGGTCGAAAAGTTGTTGCTGGCAAAGAAGAAATTGGTAATGTGAGGTTATCCTTGAGATCTGCATTGTTAGAGAAGGGTGTTACAGGGTTTAGGATGACCACAATCATAATGGGAGGGATAAAGATTGTCATTACATAGTCATGCCATGATTCCATGGGTAGACTCTATGGAGACCATGTATATCATGTTCATACAATCAATGAAGGCATTTTAGTTACCAATTGTTTGTGTACTCGTATAAGATGACGATTGGTATATTTTAGGTAGTTCTTTGTTGTTTAAGTACATTGTGTTGCTATATTTTATTGTATTCTATATTTTGTTGAATACTATATCTACAATAAAACCCTTGGGGCTCAAGTCAATATTAAGTGGTAATCAAGTGTTTTTTTTATCTCAACTAATCCCAACCAACTATTTAAGGATTCATTTCACATGGGGCTCCGTTTTACACATGTAAGGTATAGCCTCTAAATGACTTAGAACCAGAACTTAAATATCAAAATATGACCTTATGAAAAATATAGCTCATTAGATTCAAAATAAATATTTCTAGGCATGCAACATGCCCTCCCTCTTAGAAAGGTTTGTCCCTAATATTGGAGGAAAATAATCGCCACCACAAAATCTTTCAAAGCTCTATAATGTAATATTTAAAAAGTGTAAAATATACCTCCCTAGCAGAAGAAAGTATGAAATTGTGATTCATCTAATAGACCTACTTTTTGGTCTCACAAATAATCCACATCTTAGAAAGACAACTTTTAATGGAAGGGCTTTTCTTGCATAGATAAGTTAAAGTGACATTGAAAAAGGCCCATAAAAGATTTACAAAAAGTAATATATGCTTTGGTGCAACATTGCTATTGTTGGAGGGAGCTACATTTGAACCTAGATGTTAATTGTATATATAACTGGAGTCGTATCAACAAAAATACATGGAAAGATTCACATCTATACATGTGGAACAAAAACAAAATATGGGTTATTTAATTTCTTTAAAGAAAATTGCATGCCATTTTCTATTTCCACTGCATAGTTACTTTTGTATTGTGTTATGTTTACTATCCTTATAGTGTGTTCTTGGATGGAAGGCAGCTCATAGAATGTCTCCATTCGGCCCTTATAAGTTAGGACAATGCCTTTGAATGCCCTTTTTTCCCTTTTCTTTGTCTTCATTGTGTTCTTGTCATGCTCTTTCTTAGCTTATCTTCTTTCACTCATTATTATGGATTTCCTTTTATTAGCATAATATAGACAACTAGAAACATAAATCTGTTACTTGCATACATTTATGGATCTACTATTTGGACCATCTATAGGGATTATTTGAAGGATCTCCTATCATGACCAATGACTGGCCCTCTCCATAGAAAGTGCTACTTGATGTTAATTGTCATTAGAATCATCGATATGAGACTCCATCAAACTCATTATCTCTGAGATCCCTTAATATTCAATCACATGTAGCTTTTGGGTCTAGGCACTCTTCCCTCATTTTTTTGTTCACAAGTAGGTCCGACCCTTAAAATCTAGACTCAATCCCTTAATTATATTAGGTTTTTGGAAATCTAGGCACTGATATTCGTTGTTTTTTTAAAAGGAATACACCTTATATTACACAAAAAGAACACATAAGCTACAATGAGCAGCAAAAAATGTGTCAAATATTGACAAATGAAAGCTAGAACACTAACAACTAAATCATTGACCGATAGGGGAAAAGTCTACATCCTTCCCAAGGCACTTAATTATAGGTTTAATATGCATTTTGATATTATATGCAACTTAATTGTAGATTTAATTTGCATAGGCCAAGTCCCTTTTCAAATCATGCAACTCCTAAATGGAGCAGAAAACTACCTTCATGAGAGGTTGCCTTACATCGTGTGTTATTAAGAAATCAATAGATGACAACCTTGTTGAGTATTTTGTCATTGAGCTCAAGTTGCTTGAGCTACTTGCCTGTGTGGTTGAGCTTCTTGGTTGTCTGCTTGAGCTGGTTGCTTGTCTACTTCAGCTGCTTTCTTGTTTGCTTGACACATCAGCAACTTGCTTGTTTACTTAGTCATTACCATATCAGCCTTTGTTAGTCAGAATGCCAAATCAGGTTTGCCATGTTAGCTTTGAATGGTCAACTTTTCTTTTTTCTTTTTTTTGTCTTATAATTTCTTTTCTTATATATATAAGGTTCGAATTATTTATGGTAACGCCTTTCTAATAAAGTGGCGGTTTCTGTTTTATTTTTGGGCGACGATTTATTTATTTCTCCCGTCGAGTATGTGTGGCGGCTTCAAATGTTTATGGAGGGCGGCTTAATAATTTCTAATATCTCTATTTTCAGTGGTGGTTTATCTATTTGAAACAGCTTCTCCTTATTCAAGCCATTTGATTTATTCTTCTTAGACGGGCTCTTTATTTCACTGTTCTTTGGATGGCGGCTTGCTTTGAAATTTCCTCTAACGACTTCTTTAGGTGACTCTATTCTTGGCGTTAGTTTTTATATACAAAATAAAATCTATGGGATACGAGGTTGAAATACAGATGTGTTAGGCGATGATTTTATAGTAGGTGCACTGACTTTGCTATTATTCTTGTGGCGTGAGCCTTTATGTGTAATACTCTTAACTATTCTACTATTAAGGAAGGGAATCTAAGTACTAGCTTTCAGCTGAAATGTAGCTAGCTTGTTTTTATGCTAGGGTTTCCTTTAATTGAATGAAAAGAAAAACAATTTTAAATAATTACATCATATTCAATTTCTCAACTAACTTTTAAAATTTCAGTTTTCAGCTGAAAAGGAAACAACTAACTGATTTCACATAATTGAAAACATGGTAGTATAATAACTAACTATTCCTTACTTTCAAATGAAAGAGCATTTATTACAGCTACGAAATAAACATGCTAAAGTAATTGCAACTGAAATTAAGAGAAAGGGTTACAAGAAGTACAATTTGGAAGCTGAAATACTTGAGCTTGACTTTACCATCAAGGGGAAAAAGAAATATCATCAAGGGTTTTACTACCCATTTGAAGACCTACTGGTCTCCCATGTTTCTTCAACTGAAGAAACCCGACTCTTCACAAGGATAATCAACAAATGATCACACATTATTATCATGCCTCTAAGCCTGGTGTCAAGGACCTATACCACCTAGTCGATCCTTCATTATAGGTAACTCCTAACTTGAAAGATCACTCTAACCAGTGGTATATCTGGTACTTGATCGCTGACAAATGTTTTATCTAGCATTGTACCTTGGCCAAGGATTTATTATTATTATTAATGGCACTCCTATGCTATTAGCACTCTTACCTTTGCTCGACATGATAATTCTAAGATCAAGGTCTAATTTACAATGACTGGTTTGATTATCATTTTTCTTTTAGTTCGAGGTTAAATTGTAACCATAGGGTTTTTATATAAAGAAAGACTTAATCGACAATGAGGATTTTTCAAAACTTTAATAATTATACTCCACATAAAGGACTCGATTTGGAGGTGAAGGTGGCCCAATTCCAATTCAGATATGATAAGACAGAGAAACAGAAGTGTTCGGCTTAGTCCAAGGCGACAATAGAGTATTATAATGGAGATTCAATCAAACATACAGGGTCGGCATTGACCAAGAATGAGCATACCAAAATCAAGCTTTTCAACTCTACAGATTCGAGATGAGAAGGTCTTCATCGACATGAACATATATAACAAGAACTGTTTACAATATAATCTCCTCAAAGCAAAGAAATGCATCGAAATAAACTTTTCATCATGCTGATTTCAAAACAAGATAAAGATCTATCGTTGTTAGATTTTTAACGCATTAAAGGCTCCTAATACGTTCCTGGTTAGAATGTAATTTGAAGCTCGAAAGAGAAACTATGAACTCTTCTCAAGAAACCAAAACAATGAGACAAGGTAGCTTACGTCCGTTCTACCAAAGTAAGATTTAGAGACGGCTACGATGGAACCTACGCTTTACCAGAAATCGGAACTCGAACGTAGAGAGAAGCCTTTCCAATTTTCTCGACCGGGGAATTAAATCTGGAACGCCAACCAATATAGAAGCCGACTAAGAACAAGAGTTTAAGAGAGGAAACAATGATTAAGCATGACGGAAGAATGCAAAAGATACAGATGGGAGATTTACCAAATCAGAAGTACGCCAATGGTGCAAAAATGAGGAAAATAATGAAAAGAAGAATGCCAAGTAAGAATGCGGGTGGTGAAGTGAAGAAGAAGACAGAAGGAATCGAATGCCGGTTTAAAGAGTGAGAGCTCTTCAATGCCCGAGTCTCCAAGATTTCCTTGAGCGCGTGACTGTTGAGCTCCTCTCTTGGACATTTCATCAGGGAAGAGGTAAGGTGGCGGAAAGTTACCACCTTTCTCCGCGCCTACGCCCAGCTGAATTCTCATTAATTAAATTTAATATTCATCCATCGGCTAGGAGTTTGATTATTAAATTTTATCTTAATTATCTTATGATGATATCACTCAACGTGTGCACTAAGAGATATAAGATGAGGCACGTTTTAAATTGACTTACTTGGATAATTATTTAATTTAATGAGATATGGCCAAGGTTACGATTTAAACACAACCATCTTACACTGGCTCACGGTGGGATGATAATTTTGATCACGAGAAGCACAAATGGAAACAATGTGTTGAAATTGCAATTCTATATTATTTTTGAAGACTATAGTTGCAATTTAATATTATTTTTGAAGGATGAAGATTGAATGGCTTTAAAACTTTGATTAAAGTTATTATTTTATTATTTTTGAACTTAAGGAAGTTATAATTAAAAAACTATAAATATGTGCTATTGATGCATTAATTGTAATGTAATGTTGTAGAGATTGCACTCAAATTCAAATTCAAGTTAATGCAAGTTAATCTGATGAGGATTCATAGGGTATAGATTATAGCATATGATTTAAATTATTATTTTAATATCTGTTAGTTTTATCCTATGTAAAAAGTTAAAAGTAAAAGTTAGTTTCCTAGTTGTTAGGAGGTTAGTCATATTTAGGTAATGGTTATTTAGTTTTGTATAACATAGCAAATTGTCATTATTTCCAAATGTTTAGGTGAAGTGGAGATAATAGCAATTTGCTATGTTATGCAAAACTAAATAACCATTACTTAAATATGACAAACCTCTTAACAATTAGGAAAATAACTTTTACTTTTAATTTTTTACATAGGATACAACTAACAAATATTAAAATAATAATTCAAATCTTATGCTATAACCTATACCCTATGAATCCTCATCATAATGTGTTAATTCTTTTGTGTGTGATGAATACAAAGTTAGAAGCTTGCTTATGCTGCCAAAATTTCTATTCAAGTCAAGATTCAAGTGTTGTAACCATGCAAAGAAGAAGTCAATAGAAGATCTGTGTCAATTGTTAACTTTATGTGATGTTGGTGTTCAAATTTATGAAAACTATTTGAATATTTTATAATAATTAATTGTCTTCACCTATTATTCGAAATCATTGTTGTTTTCAAATGCTATATGTCTTTTTAAAAATAACATTAATTACTAATAATGGTTTATTACTCCAGAAAACAAAGTATGCAATGTTTATAATGGTAAGGTTGTTTATTATTTTTGATTTAGGAGTAGATTAAATCAAGGAACTTTCCCTACGAATAATTTTATATTATTATGAAATAGATAAATTAAAATGTTGATAATTTTATTTTATATTATTATGAAATAGATAAATTAAAATGTTGACATAACTAATTTAATTAAATAATTTAGTTAATTTTTTTATTAATATATTGTGGGTTTATTGTGGCATCAAAATGTGCATAAAAAACACTTCTCTCTTGGTGTGAAGAACATCAGTAGGCAAGTTTTGAGCAGATAGGAATTTTATGATATAATTGCTGGCTCCACTTTTATCTTACTCTCTGCATTCACTTGACAAGGATATAAGGATTTTAACTAACAAATATGCATTGTTACTAATTTCAGCATTTACCTGAACATATGCAAAGAAAGTTACTAAAAATATTTATCCTGCATGGATCCTGGTCATTCTATTTCAATTCCTTCTGTTTCTTTTTTGTTTATATAGGTTGAATAGGATGAGCATGTTGCAAATGAAAGAAAGGAAAGGGTCTCTCCTTGGGAAATTGAACCGTATATTTCGGCTGCAGGATCAAACCATTTGGCAGGTCCAAGAATAAAGAGACTTAGAACAAGTCTGGTGTCAACACCAACAGATTTGTCGATCTGTGGTATGGACTACACTATGGAATAACCAATTTTCTAGAGACATATTTTAAGCCAACTCTGAATTTGAGTTCTAATAAGCTGGTTATCTTTGTAGTGAGTGCAGATGGGGATAGATTAGTAGACTTTGGAGAATCTGTAGGATTTCAAAAGGTCTTGCAAGGTCAAGAATTGGTTCCTTTAAGAGAAAATTTGAGAGATAGATTTGGTTTGAAGAAATGTCAAGAACGAGAAGAACCCTTATGTGGAAGCTCTGTGGTGGCAAAGAATGGTAGCAAAAGTGAGGCTTTTGAAAAATGTCATGTGCCACCCTCCTCAGAGTTATTCTCTACCCATGAAACATCTGTGAAATTCCGTCGATCTGAGGTTCAAAGATCAGTAGAACATTTTGCTCTACAATGCACTGATGTAAACCAGCAACAACCAAAATTTATGATTAAGTCGCATGGAAGAGCTAATCCCAGCTCTATACGTTCCAACACTGTAAACTGCGGTTCAACAGAATTGGGAGTTTCACTTTCTTCACTCCATCCACAGCAACTGAACAATACAGAACTACAGCTAGTTGAAATGCCACTATGTTTTGGCACAAATTCTTATTGTCACGGTGATTTACCTACTGTTTATGGGCATACTTTTCCTTTTAGTCATAATTCATTACAAATTGGTGTCCCTGGAATAGCAGCAAGATGGCAGGATCCATTTGTCTCACCATCTGGATTGGAGGGTGGCAAAGGTTTTCCTCAAGTAGCTGACATTTTGTCGAGTGACATCTCAGTGGGAAGGAGCAAATCAATTCCATCTGAAACTCCTTGTCGGGAAGACGATCTGCATGCAATTAAAGGAAAACAAGAATGTAAGCTTTTTGGATTCTCTTTGATTGAGGAACCTCCGTGCTTAGGAGATGTATCGAGCAGAATCTCAAGGGATGACACGTCAAATGATTTGCATGGAGCCTTAGTTAATAGAATACAATCTTCTGTTTTAGGAAAGTTGGATGAACTGCAAAAGGTTTCTCATGAACAGTGCCAGCAAATGATTACTCTGGAGTGTACAGATCAAGAAGTTAATGTGCAGAAAGCTAAGAAAATTCAAACCCCACTTCAACCCTCTGGTCGTAGTTGTAAAAAGGTAAGTACATTTTGCTATGATTTGGTTTGCCATTGCATTTATGTCATACAGTGGATTAAACTTTTAAATTGGCATAGGTGCACAAGCAAGGGAATGCTGTAGGAAGAGCAGTTGATTTGTCAAAACTCCATGGATATGATGAGCTCTTAAATGAATTAGAGCATCTGTTCAATATGGAAGGATCACTTAGAGATCCTAAAAAGGGATGGCAAGTTGTTTACACAGACAATGAGGGTGATATGATGCTTGTTGGAGATGACCCTTGGCTGTAAGTACTGTTCAAGCAAGATAGACTAACATGGTTATAAATTGGCGTTAATGAACTATATTTGAGGCTTATGAGATAAAATTTACTGCAGTTTCTCGATCAATATTGCTAATATGTGTGCATGTGCTCCTCATCCTCTTTAATAAACTTGGTTTTCTTGTGTCCACCATTAGTTTTGGTTCTTGAATGTGCTTTAGTCTGGACGTTCATTATTTTTTTACCTTGTTCTGACTTTTATATACATCTCTACAGGGAATTTAGTCTGGACGTTCATAATTTTTTTACCTTGTTCTGACTTTTATATACATCTCTACAGGGAATTTCGCAATATTGTCTGCAAAATTTTGATATATCCTATAGATGATGTGCAAAAGATGACACAGGCCAATTTTAGTAATGATGCTCTCAGCTGCTCTGAGGATCAGCCTGCCACCGTGGAGGTTTCCAGGTGTTCAATTCATCGCCAGGATTCATCTTCTCGGCTGACAACAGGAATGCCATAGTGCGTGAAAATGTGTTCCTCTTCTTTTATAATATACATATTGTATTTGGTCTCTATGGTTTCTCAATAATTAAGAGAAATCTCGTACACACCAAAATTATCTCCTTCCTAATGTATAGGGTGTTCACTTATTTTATTCCAAATATTTTCCCCATGAACTTGCAATTTCTAGCCATTAACCAAACACTGTTCATGAAGCCCTCGGTAAATTTTACTTGGGCATCAAGTCCTAACAGAACAAACTAATCCTTTTCCAAGTTAATACTCCAACTGAGAGTTATATCTCAGTGAGTGCTCAATATTTGATATCCTTACATTTGTTTGGCTTAAATGAATCAGATTTGGAATACCATAGTATTCTATCTTAAAACACAGCTCCATAGTATTCAGAGTTGCTTTCCAGGTTTTTTTTAATGGTTTTCGGATAAATGTATCTTATATGATTGCATGGGACAAATAATTAAATCATTCTAACTAGGGAATTCGTCTACCATTAAAGAGAATATTTGGTTCTAACTTTAGCAAGTAAAACTAATTCCTATTTCTAAGCCGAGAGGTGAGGGGTCCTCATGAAATATAGCCTTGCATTTTGACTTCAGAAGAAACTGATAGTTGCCAACTCTGTCAAACCCCATAAAAAAAATCATCTTTCTGTTATCAGCCAAGTAGTCCCTGAAGAGAGGTCCTAGCCAAGAAAGGGGAGCTTCCGAATACATAATAGAACTCCACTTGAAAACAAACCTTGGTGATGAAGTATTAACCATCCAAAAACCGAATTCGAAAGATCAGGATTTCCAGATAGATTGTCGGTCTTTGCCATCAAATCTCAAGGTCCCTAACCTCCATCTCTTACTCAACTGGGGAGCAAATTGAGATGGCATCTCACAATATCAGTGTAATCCTTACGCACGCTGTCGTAGAGATCTTTCCCATATATCCATCTCCATTCTCACCTGTAGGGAATGGATGCCTGGAGCGATATTTTAAAAGATGGCTTTTAGGGATCAATGTTCTAAGTCATTGGAATGCAGCTTTTTTGGGCTCATCTACCTTACAGACTTTAAAATCCACAAGCTCATATAGAGCAAGACTACTATGACCTTAATGTCAGTCTAAATGGGTAAGAAGGGAGCTAACCCTCCTAATTAGTAAGTTTCGTTCCTCTTTTCTTTGTTTTAATGAAAATATTAATCCAATGACGGAAGGAGGAAATGAAAATATTAAGTTGGAATGTATGGGGTTTGAAGTTCATTATCTCAAATATTTAGCTTAAGTCTTCTGTAAGTTAAATTTAGATTGTATTTTCTTGCAAGAAGTTTATTGTATTATCCATTTATTTTTCTGTAACATATAGAAGGTGAAGGGGTCCCTATCCTCTTGAACCCTCTTTTTACCCTCAATTTTGTTAGTCATAGTGTCTCTTCTTACAACAAAATGGTTTTGGTTGAGTTTAGCTTTGGTGAGATTTTTTGGGCATTTGTTTTGTTTACACATTTAGTGATATAAACAAAGAACATATCTATGGAATTGGTTAGTAATTAATTTGAAAGATATTCTATGGACCCATGGTGAAGATTTTAAAGTGGTGGAATCTAGTGTTGATAAAAATAATGGATGTAAGTTTGAGTGAAAAAGCAATGAAATCTTTAGGTGGGTTAAATTTAAGAGGAAAAATAATTTTATTGACTTTATATTGGGATGTAAGGAGGATAATAGAAAGATTTGGTGCACTTGGGTCTTATTTTTAAAAAATGAACAAGTGGGTGTTTTCTAAATTAGGCAGTGTATTTTTTTGTCTCATGTTACCAATGACAATGTGATTGGAGTAATCTTTGCTAATCTTTTTGATCAGCCAATTGAAGTGGATTTCTTCCCATTGTCTATTGCTCCTAAGTCTCCTCTTATTTGTAAAGGTCTATACAATCTTAATATTCCACACCTAAAAGAATCCTTCTTGTAGCAATACCTGTTTAATATTTGGTTTTTGATTTATTTATTTTTAAATTCTTTAAATGTTCAAATGTCTATAACTGGAGTAAGTCTACATAATTTATGTCTTTTTTGGTAAAGATAGAACTCCATGTAGGGTTATTAGGTTTAGAAGGATTAAAAAATATTTGAAAGTTGTCTTTCATCTAATCTATGTGAAGTTGAGTTGAAAATAAAATAAAATTGGATGCTCAGTAAAAGTTAAGGTGCAATCATTTAAAAAAAAAAAATCAATAGTGCTAAGTTTATGTCTAAATTAATGTAGCCACATCTTGGGAATTAATGGTTTTTCTTTATATTTTGAAAGATAAAAGAAGTGAGGATTGATTTTATTGATGAGGGGTTATTTTGGTTGAGGATGGAGTTGAAATTAGAAAAGTCATTGAATTTTTTTATGGTGAGTGTTTTATTATCTTTGTTGATAATGATTATATTGATATTGATTCTAAAGCAAGAAAGTTAGTTTCTAAAATTGTTTTATGTAGACTCGATGCAAAGGCTATTCTAGATAGAGAAATTTTCTTATATGAAATCAAACATATTATATATCATATGAAAAATGGAAAAGCCCTTGGGTGTGATGATATCCTGATTAAATTTTGTAAGGCTAACATCGCTTGGATTAGTTATTTTTTGCTTGAAGTTTGTAAGGAGGCAATTGTTGTTGGCACCTTAACAAGTGAACTTAATAAGAGTATCATTAAGTTCTTTCGTGAAGAAGGTGATTCCATGGAAATGGAAAATTGAAGGCCTATTACTTTGCTTAATGTTTCCTACAAAATTTAAGCTAAGGCTCTAATTAAAAGGGTTCAAAAAAATTGCACAATATTATCTCTCATTCAAACAGGTTTTGTGAATGACATATTTTGTCCAATCTTTTGACTAGTTGGGAAGATTTGAATTGGATAAGTTTCTCTATTAAAATGTGTTCATGACTCTAATTACTTTTGACAAACCTTGTGGCTTGATTGAATGGCCGCTTATTACCTTGGTTATGAAAGCCTTGGGTTTTGGTGAAACTTTTTGTAGAATGGTGAGTGTTTACTTCAAAGATGCTTCTACACGGGGTTGTATGAATGTCCAATTGTATAGTTCCTTCTCTATGCAAATGTTAATCAAGCAAGATTGGTCTCTTACTCCATCTATATTTGTTCTTATTGTTGAGAATGTTCATTACATGAGAGATTGGTTTTTAGGTCCTCTTGTTAAGGGGTTTCTCTTTTTTGATGATTTGAGATTTAACTTTAATTTGCTGATAACACTATTCATTTGTTGAAATATGAAATAATTCATAAATAGAAGGTTGAATATTTATTTTACCACATAATGATCTAATTTTGTTTTGTACAAATCTAGTGTTATATGTTACTTTATGAGTTTCTTAATTGGTTGGTAAGGGTTAGATGTGTTTGGGGCTAAATGAAGTAATTAGGTATCTTGGTCTTCCCTTTGTCCTTAATATATTCTTTAAGAATATGTGGAGATGGGTTATGGATAAGGTGAATAATAAAATCTTCAAATGAAAGGTAATTCGTTATTAGAAGATGTTTTCTTCTTATACGTTGTACATTTTTTGTTGGTTGGTTTTCTATTCTTATGGATTCACTTGAACAAATTAATTAGAAATTTTCTTAGATTTGATAATAAAGGTAATAAAAATGAGATGTTATTTGGCGGGACATGTATAAAACCTAGAGAAATTAGGGGAGTGAGGGTTGAAAGATTTATTTAAATAATTTTTTTTATTAGTTGTTAAGTGTATTGTTCAAGTCTTGAATAATGATGAGCTTTGGAAGGAATTATTTAGGCATATTTAACTGGTAGTATTTTAAAGAAGAGTCTTAATTAGAAAAGTTTGACATTTGTAGGGTATTTTATTTAGCAAATTTAAGACAGCCTTTTGAATCCTTCATCTTCTGCTCTATCTAAAAGGCTTGGTTTTTTAATTTAAAAGTTTTACAAAAGGACAATAATATTTTTTATAATAAAGAAACGTTATTAGCTTTTAGATGTTTGTGGTAGAGCTTAGAAATTCAATTTTTTTTTTTTGCACGTACGAGACTATTAAGCCAAATCATAGAATATTTAGGGTTGAAAACCATTACAAATTATATAAAGAAAAAAATTGTTTACTTCACTGGGAGCTTATTCAAGATAAATATATGATTTATGAAGAGCAAAAAAAAGAAACAACTATTAAAAAAGCTTGGGTTTTATTGTAGGTTTAAGCAAATTTCTTGGCATGATAAGTTATGAGCTTGGATGGATTGGTGGTAAAAAATCTGTTATATGATACTCTTAAATATGTTTATGCTCTATTGTTCTTTGCTAATTATTTTTGTAAGTTGAACTCTCTATTTTGTAAGTTGAACTCGCTGTGAGAGTTGCATGATTTGAGGAACATATAGTCTAATAAATTGGGAAAAAAATGGTCCAAGTTTTTAGAGCCCAAGAAATTTTATTTTAAGTGATTGTTGTTTTATCAAAAAATGGTTGCAAGTGCTCATTTTTTAATTCTTGAGTTTGAAGTTTCCCTTGTTTGTGGTGAAATTGAGTCTATTATACAGTCTCTTTACTAAAATAATGTGGCATTGTCTCTATTTGTTTGGTCTAGGTGTATTGGCAAGTCTTCTATTGATATTATTTTTGATAAAATTATGCATTTTCCATTTTTTCTAATTTAATGGATATGTTATGACCCTTGGCTTCTTTTGAAATTTTATGTTTTATTTGGATTGAAAGAAATAAAGATTTGTTCAAGGCTCTAAATGGTTGCCAATAACTTTACACAAGAACTTGTCAAAATTTCATTTGTTGTATATAATATTGCTTTAAAGATCCATAAAAAATATTGATGTTAAGAAGTTTATGTAGGATGGATCTTAGATTCCTAAACCCCAAGGTGGTTAGTGGGGTGTTGATTCTCATAATGATGCTTATGATACATATGGATGGTCACAACAACAAGATATGGAAGTGGTATCTAGTACTATAAAAATAAAGGCCCACTTGATATTGTTGTTTCTTATTTTTTTGTTTATTTAGATGTTCTTAATTATGAAGTTGATAAAGGTAAAGCTATTGTTGATGTTGACTCTATTTGGTGTGTTGTTAATTTTGCTGATGAGGAGCCTTTGGATAGTGAGGAGGATGATGCTTCTACTCCTTACCTTCTGGTTTCCATTTGAATGTATCCATATGCTTAGTTGTAGGATTGTGTTGACTATAGGGTTCAATCTTTGAAAAAATATTGAGGCATCGATTAGTGCCATTGATGCAAAAGAAAGTTAGGATTAACAAATGAATGATCTTGTTCTTCTATGGTTTAGTATTTGTTCTTTGATATGGACTCTTTTTGGTTGGGCTGGTTTTATGTATAGCTAGGCAAATATTATGTAATGAACTTGTTTGGTTGTTTGTTTGGATGTTATTATATTTTGTTCTACTTTATTGTGCTCCTTGTGAGTTGATATTAATCTTATTTTGCTTTCAAGAAATCTTTTTGGCATGTGACATAAATTAATGCCCATGTTAGCCATATTTGTAAAGTACATCTAATATTAAAACATTGTAGTACAATGGTGATGTTTACTTCACATTTGGCTACTTGTTCATGATGTAGGATTATATGTTTGAGGTCTAATTGGGGTAGTCTTACCAATTAGCTATTGAGTTATAAGCTAAGCCAAATTTGAAGAGTCTCAATAAAGAGATTCATTGAAACAAAAATTAAAATTAAAATTAAAAAGCTTTAAATTTTTAAAATAATAAAAACATTTTTATACAAAATATTTTTAAAAATTTGTGTACTCAAGTCCAAAATCAATTTGTTGGTTTTATGTGTAGTTTCAATTGAATTACTATGTTATATATCTATCACACACATACGAGGTGAGTGATGCACTTTTCTAATCATTAAACGAAGAAAGCTCACTGCACATTATATTTTAGTTTGGGTAGTTCTATCCAAATTTTAAGGGTTCTTGTGAAATATAGAAAAAATATTTGAATCTAACACAATTAATTAGAACATTTTCAATATTGAGCAATGAATGTTTTGTAAACAACCTCTTTTTCACCATTATTATCCATGTGAGACTATTCACAACATATGATGAAAGATTATTGATATGGAAGAAAAACTCTTTATAGAGTATGTTTTGTATACATGGCCATGAAATGATTTTTTCTAGAATACCTCTCGATTGTGTGTGTTTCTTTATATTTAATTACATTGTTTGTATTTTTAATTTTATAGTTTTAGTTTTTTTAAATATATGTTGACCATGTTTTGGTTTTTATGTACACAATCACAAACATGAGACTCCATACCCTACTACCCTTGTAAAATGTCTCTTGGCATAATAATCCAAAAACTAATTGATGATAATTAAATAATAGTTAATCTCTTAATTGTCCAATTTAACAAAATTAATTATTAAATTAACTTATTTTCTATTTTTAACTTGTTGGTACCCAGGGAAAACTTCATTTTCAGTCATGATTATAGCCAAATAACAAGTTGTTCTCGTTCCATCAATGTCAACTATGTTATTTTTCTTGTCATGTCTAAGTCCCTGTGTGTTGGTATGTCTTGGTCTGCTAACAAAATATACAAGATGTTTGTCATGAAAATTTTCAAGCATTGCATTCTAAGAAGGCTCTAGTATTGGAAGTGAAAAGAATGAATGAAATTAAGAAAAAGAGGATGGTGGTAGATGCTAGGAAAGAGGAAGGAAAAATTGAGGTTAAGGAAAATCTTCTCCAACATGTTGAAGGAATTAGTCTTTCAACCATAAGGTTGTCACCATAGAAAATCCATGATTCAAGTAAGAGGTTTTAGTGTCTACCATAAATCACTTTCTATTTTTAGAAAAAGTTTCTTTTTACTTATTTTTTGTTTCTCAGATTGAGTAGAAGCTTAAAAATCCAACTTTCTATTTTAGGAAGTTAACTTTTACTTTTTCTACATTTTTGGAGAATGACAATGGATTGCAAGGATAAAATGTTGATAGAGTAAGAGGCTTCATCATGAGGAAATGGTATTTAGAAAGAATAAAGGCATTGAGAAGTTGAAAATTCATCAAAGTTAGTATTCAAAAACGAAAAATGAAAGAGATTTTAAAAAAAGTAGAGTTTTGACATAATTATTAAAAAATTCTTATAATTTGATGAAGGTTGGAGATTTCTCCACTATAAACCAAGTAGTTGAGCTTTCTTGATGCTTTTCCATTTCTCAACTTCCACTTTTCAGCTTGCCATGTTAAAACGTCTACCAAAAAGCAACATGTGTGTCCAACTTTCACTTAAGTAAATTTTTACTTGACGTCGCCATGTAAAACTCCTACAACTTATAACCTATGTCCAAAAATTCCACTTCTTGGCATTAATGAAGAAAAGTACCATTTCTTGATGACTAATATTAAAAAATCCACTTCTTTACAATGAGTTACAAAAGTTCCACTAAAAAGCAACACGAGTGCCTATGCTCTAGTAGGCACCAAAATAACATGTTTTTTTAGGCAAAACAAGATAGAAAACAAAGAAAAAATGGTGCCCAAGTTAGTCTATGGGCCCAAGTCAAGGATAAAAGACAACTAAAGCAAAATAAAGGAGAAAACTCGTTGAATCTAAGCTCTCCTTTCAAAGTGATGTCCAAGATGAGAAGCATAAATGGAAACAATGTGTTGAAATTGCAATTCTATATTATTTTTTAAGACTACAGTTACAATATAATATTATTTTTGAAGGATGAAGATTGAATGGCTGTAAAGCTTTGATTCAAGTTATCATTTTATTATTTTTGAACTTCAGGAAGTTACAACTAAAAAACTATAAATGTGTGCCATTGATGCATTAATTGTAATGTTGTAGAGATTGTACTCAAATTCAAATTCAAGTTAATGTGATGAAGACTCATAAGATATAGATTATAGTATAGGATTTAAATCATTATTTTAATATTTGTTTCCTTTATCTTATGCAAAAAGTTAAAAGTAAAAGTTAGTTTCCTAGTTGTTAGGAGGTTAGTCATATTTAGGTAATGGTTATTTAGTTTTGCATAACATAGCAAATTGTTAATGTCTCCACTTCACGTCAAAAAATATTTCCAAATCTTTATGTGAAGTGAAGATAATAACAATTTGCTATGTTATGCAAAACTAAATAATCATTATCTAAATATGACTAACCTCCTAACAACTAGAAAACTAACTTATACTTTTAACTTTTTACATAAGATAAAACTTATAAATATTAAAATAATAATTTAAATCCTATACTATAACCTATACCCTATGAATCTTCATCGTAATGTGTTAATTCTTTTGTGGATAATGAATACTAAGTTAGAAGGTTGCTTATGCTGCCAAAATTTCTATTCAAGTCAAGATTCAAGTGTCATATGCCACCCTCCTCGGAGTTATTCTCTACCAATGAAACATTTGGGAAATTCCGTCGATCTGAGGTTCAAAGATCAGTAGAACATTTTGCTCTACAATGCACTGATGTAAACCAGCAACAACCAAAATTTATGATGAAGTCACATGGAAGAGATAATCCCACCTCTATACGTTCCAACACTGTAAACTGCGGTTCAACAGAATTGGGAGTTTCGCTTTCTTCACTCCATCCACAGCAACTGAACAATACAGAACTACAGCTAGTTGAAATGCCACCATGTTTTGGCACAAATTCTTATTGTCACGGTGATTTACCTACTGTTTATGGGCATGCTTTTCCTTCTAGTCATAATTCATTACAAATTGGTGTCCCTGGAATAGCAGCAAGATGGCAGGATCCATTTGTCTCACCATCTGGATTGGAAGGGGGCAAAGGTTTTCCTCAAGTAGCTGACATTTTGTCGAGTGACATCTCAGTGGGAAGGAGGAAATCAATTCCATCTGAAACTCCTTGTCGGGAAGACAATCTGCATGCAATTAAAGGAAAATAAGAATGTAAGCTTTTTGGATTCTCTTTGATTGAGGAGCCTCCGTGCTTAGGAGATGTATTGAGCAGAATCTCAAGGGATGACACGTCAAATGATTTGCATGGAGCCTTAGTTAATAGAATACAATCTTCTGTCGGGAAGATGATCTAGATGCAATTAAAGGAAAACAAAAATGTAAGCTTTTTGGATTCTCTTTGATTGAGGAACCTCCGTGTTTAGGAGATGTATTGAGCAGAATCTCAAGGGATGACACGTCAAATGATTTGCATGGAGCCTTAGGAAAGCTGGATGAACTGCAAAAGCTTTCTCATGAACAGTACCAGCAAATGATTACTCTGGAGCGTACAGATCAAGAAGTTAATGTGCAGAGAGCTAAGCAAATTCAAACCCCACTTCAACCTTCTGGTCGTAGTTTTAAAAAGGTAAGTACATTTTGCTATTATTTGGTTTGCCATTGCATTTATGTCAGTTCTAGGTAATTCAACGTCTGAACCGTAGGAAAATTTACTGCTATGATAAATTCACTTCAAGGAAAATTCACTATCAGCAATTCACTGCGGTGGAAAATTCATTATATTAAAAGTTTGTGATTAATTTTTCATAGCGGTGAATTGTTGGTGATAAATTTTCGCAGTGAATTGTTGACAGTGAATTCTGTCAGTGAATTGCTGGCCGTGAATTTGCCTGATACCATTTATGTCACACAGTAAATTAAACTTTTAAATTGACATAGGTGTACAAGCAAGGGAATGCTGTAGGAAGAGCAGTTGATTTGTCAAAACTCCATGGATATGATGAGCTCTTAAATGAATTAGAACATTTGTTCAATATGGAAGGATCACTTAGAGACACTAAAAAGGGATGGCAAGTTGTTTACACAGACAATGAGGGTGATATGATGCTTGTTAGAGATGATCCTTGGCTGTAAGTACTGTTCAAGAAAGATAGATTAACATGGTTATAAATTGGCGATAATGAACTATATTTGAGGCTTATGAGATAAAATTTACTGCAGTTTCTCAATCAATATTGCTAATATGTGTGCATGTGCTCCTCATCCCCTTTAATAAAATTGGTTTTCTTGTGTCCACCATTAGTTTTGATTCTTGAATGTGCTTTAGTCTGGACGTTCATTATTTTTTTACCTTGTTCTGATTTTTATATACATCTCTACAGGGAATTTTGCAATATTGTCTGCAAAATTTTGATATATCCTATAGATGATGTGCAAAAGATGACACAGGCCAATTTTAGTAATAATACTCTCAGCTGCTCTGAGGATCTCGCCAGGATTCATCTTCTCGGCTCACAACAGGAATGCCATAGTGCGTGAAAATGTGTTCTTTTATAATATACATAGTGTATTTGGTCTCTATGGTTTCTCAATTATTAAGAGAAATCTCGTACAAACTAAAATTATCTCCTTCCTGATGTCTGGGGTATTCACTTATTTTATTCCAAATATTTTCCCCATGAACTTGCAATTTCTAGCCATTAACTAAACACTGTTCATGAAGCCCTCGGTAAATTTTACTTGGGCATCAAGTCCTAACAGAACAAACTCTAATATGACTTTAATGTGACAGTCTAAATGGGAAAAGGGGGTTTCTATCCTCTTGAACACTCTTTTTATCTTCAATTTTGTTATTCATGGTGTCTTTTTTTATGAGAAAATGGTTTTGGTTGAGTTTAGCTTTGGTGAGATTTTTTGGACATTTGTTTTGTTTACACATTTAGTGATATAAATGAAGAACATATCTATGAAATTGGTTAGTAATTAATTTGAAAGATATTCTATGGGTCTGGTGAAGATTTTAAAGTGGTGGAATCTAGTGTTGATAAAAATAATAGATATAAGTTTGAGTGGAAAGGTAATGGAATCTTTAGGTGGGTTAAATTTAAGAGGAAAAATAATCTTATTGACTCTATATTGGGATGTAAGGAGGATAATAAAAAGATTTGGCACGCTTGGTCTTATTTAAAAAAAAAAAAAGTGGGTGTTTTCTAGATTAGGTAGTGCATTTTTTGTCTCATGTTACCAATAACAATGTGATTGGAGTAATCTTTGGTAATCTTTTTTATCAGTCAATTGAAGTGGATTTCTTCCCAAGTCTCCTCTTATTTATAAAAGGTCTATACAATCTTAATATTCCTCACTTAAAGAATCTTTCTTTCAACAATACTTGATTAAGATGTGGTTTTTGAAGTTTGGTAAATTCTTTAAGGTTCAAATGCCTATAGTTGGAGTAAGTCTATATAATTTATGATTCTTTTTGGTAAAGATAGGGCTACATATAGGGTTATTAGGATTAAAAAACATTTGAAAGTTCTCTTTCATCTAATCTATGTGATGTTGAGTTGAAAATACAATAAAATTGGATGCTAAGAAAAAGTTATGGTGCAATCAATTTTTTTAAATCAAGTGTGATAAGTTTGTCTAAATTAATCTAACCACATGATCTTTGGGATTAATGGTTTAATTTATTTTCTTTATATTTTAAAAGATAAAAAAGAAGAGAAGATTAATTTTATTGATGAGGGGTTATTTTGGTTGAGGATGGAATTGAAATTAGAAAAGTCTTTGAATATTTTTATGGTGAGTGTTATATCTTTGTTGATAATGATTATATTGATATTGATTCTAAAGCAAGAGGGTTAGTTTTTAAAAAAAATTATGTAAGCTTGATGTAAAGGAAGTTCTAGATTGAGAAATTTCCTTAGATGAAATCAAATATATATTATATACCATATGAAAAATGAAAAAGCCCTTGGGTGTTATGGTGTCCTGCTTGAATTTCATAAGGCTAACATCACTTGGATTAGTTGTTTTTTTCTTGAAGTTTATAAGGAGGTAGATGTTGTTGGCACCTTAAGAAGTGAAATTAATAAGTCTCATTAAGTTTTTTTGTGAAGAAGGTGATTCCACACAAATAAAAATTTGAAGGCCTATTACTTTGCTTAATGTTTCCTACAAAATTTAAGCTAAGCACCTAATTAGAAGTGTTCAAAAAAATTACACAATTATCTCTCATTCAATCAAGTTTTGTGAATGACATATTTTGTCTAATCTTTTGACAAGTTGGGAAGGTTTGAATTGGATAAGTTTCTTTATTAGAATGTGTTCATGGCTCAAATTAATTTTGAAAAACCTTGCAACTTGATTGAATGGTCAGTTATTACCTTGGTTATGAAAGCCTTGGTTTTGGTGAAACTTTTTATAGAATGGTGAGTGTTTAGTCCAAAGATGCTTCTACACAGGGTTGTACGAATGCCAAATTGTATAGTTCCTTCTCCATGCAAATTTTAATCAAGTAAGATTGATCTCTTACTCCATCTCTTTTTGTTCTTATCGTTGAGATTATTCATTACATTTTGAGAGATTGTTATTTAGGTCTTCTTGTTAAGGGGTTTCTCTTTTTTGATGATTTGTGATTTAACTTTAATTTGCTGATAACACTATTCATTTTGTTGAAATATGAAATAATTCATAAATAGAAGGTTGGATATTTATTGTACCACTTTTAGATCTAATTTTGTTTTGTATGAATCTAGTGTTATATGTTACTTTATGAGTTTCTTAATTGGTTGGCAAGGGTTAGAAGTGTTTGGGGCTAAATGAAGTAATTAGGTATCTTGGTATTTCCTTTTCCCTTAATATGTTCTTTTAGAACATGCAAAGATGGGTTATGGATAAGGTGAATAATAAAATCTTCAAATGAAAAGGTAATTTGTTATTAGAAGATGTTTTCCTCTTGTACATTGTGTAAGGAAGGGGAAATTCGTGAAATAAAATGGCTAAGACCAAGTAGCAACCACTCTACCTAAAATCGAAGCCAAATCCCAAATCCAAAACAAGAAAGTACAAATGATAGAAGAAATCAAACAACTATGAAAACATATAACAAACTCCCCTATCAAATTTGATTATCTTCCTTGTTTCTCCTTCATTCTTTCTCAAATTGCAAGTTTTCCCTCAGCTTTCAAAGTGTTCGAATACCTACAAGTAACAATGACAAGATGGCAAGAACTTTGGAGAAAATGTGGTTGTCAAACCAAAATGGAAGAGGCAGCCTTCTTTTATAGAAAAACTTCTTGAATGGACACACAAGATCAAAAGTCTAAAAGATGCACCAAGATCAATGGTGGAGGTTTCATGCACCATAGAGTAGTGGGCTAGGGACGACTAAGGATAGATGGTCAAGATTCTTTGAAGACCGAAAGCAATCAACAATCAAGATTCAAATGAGAAAGTGGAGGGAAAGTAGTGGAGGAATCAAATAATAATTTTTAATTCATGAGAAGCATGTGAGGAATTAAATAGTCATCTAAATTATTTATTTTGTAAGAAAAGGGAAAATGGGCATTTCATTAAATGATTATTGTGCAACCATTTAATTAAAATGGAGGAAATAAGAAAGTGACATTAAATAATTAATTTGGATCAATTATTTAATAATAGATAGAAAAGGCTAAGTGAATAGTTAAATAATTAAAATTATTCTAATTATAGATGAAAGGTGAAGAGTGAATAATTAAATAAATGATTATATTTAATTATAGAGAGAAATGTTAGTGATGTAATTAAATAAATATTTATTTATTTATTTAATCAAAATCAGAATAAAGAAAGGAAGAGGAATTAATTAAATTTAGTTCAAATGATTTAATTAATAGAAGAATGTGATCAAAGAAAATAATTAAATAATTAAAAATTATATAATTACACATGGAAAAAGGGAGAATGATGCAAAAAAATGGCATTCGTAGACTAAGACAATTTTCAGTGTCTACATTTTGCCCCTCTTTGACATAATGTGATTTGAGCATTCTGTCAAAGAATAATTAAGAAAATATTTTTCAAATCATGCCCCAACGTGCCCTGACGAAGGTGGGATATAGGCCCATGCCCCCTCAGATTTTTTTTTTTTTAGAATGTGAAAAATTACTCTAACAAGTTGATTAAGGCATTGACATCAAAAGGATTCAGTTCTAGGCCCCTAGAAAGCTCAGATTAGAGTTTGGGCTCAACATTGAGCGCAACCAATGAAAAAGGGGTGGTAAAATCCCATTATGGAAAGGTATAAGTGTGATTAGGTTTGCTAAAAATAGTCATTTGTGCATTTTAACCTCGAGTGAATAAGGAGAGAGAGAAAACCTATTGTGGATCTCTTGTCAAGATGTCTCTAGTTCCACTCACTGCGCACCATGGGTACAAAGTCAAGACATACAGACAACTAGAGGGCTTAAGGGATGCGATAAGTACGCCAACCTTTCCTTGTGATTTTTTAAATTTTTGGTTTATTTAGGGCTCCAAAAGGGGAAAAACAAATGTGGCAAACCCTATTCGTCGCATTTGTTATCGTGTGTGCCACAAGTGACTACGGTTCGCCACATTTGCTCAATATGATGCAAGTGTATAGGATTAAACTGCAATAATTTTTTGTGATGCAAGTGTATAGGATTAAGCTACAACTGATTTTTCATGACGCAATTCAAATTTGTGACACAAGTGTAGGATTTAGCAACACGTGCAATTTTGAGCCACATTTGTGATTTTGAGATGCAATTGTGGGCTTGAATGACACATTTGCAAAATTCAACAGTATTTGCATATAAAGCAATGCATTTGATTGGTGACATGCATATGCTAGATAATTCGACACATTTGTTTGGTTAAATTTTTACCCCAATTTAGATAAAATCTTATGTGTGACCAGGGTCGAATAGGTTGACTTACGATTTATGATTGACATAATATTTTTATTTGTGATAAAAAAATTCCGCTAGACCCTATTTACATACGAGAGAGCCAACCGTTGAGCTTTAGATTGCATTAGTAGCTAGATGATGACCAAAGGGATCAACTACCATCCCTAGGATTATACTACATCACTTTCATGCCTACGGTGATGGAGGAGGTAAGGGAGGCAAAGGGGACATAGGAGGTCAAGATAGGAGAGGTAGAGATGGATGTCCACCTCATCCATTGAGGAAAGACATAGGGAGACATGTAGTGGAAACCCTTCATCAGGAGGGAGAGGTCAAAGCAAAGGTGGTAGTGAGATAGGTAGAAATACATCCTTACCAAGAGGAGAGACAGGTAGAGGATGAGAAACCAATAGTAGAAATCGGTATAGATGTTGATGTAGGGGAGGTCAGAAAAGATGAGGAGATGAGGGATCAGGAGGAGGAGAGAGAGAGGATAGTGATGGAGGAGAGGTTGGAGGAGATTTCCATCATTGAGGCAATGGAGGTGGAGGTAAAGGATACGTCGGTCGATGTGCAGGTCGCAAAGCTTCAGGAACAACTATAAGCTGCATAGGTAGAGGCACAACAACTCAGGGTGAAGAGAGACATGGTTGTCATCAGGGCCCAACATGCAGAGTAGACCTCTTTTGATTTCATGAGAAAATGTGGTGGCTTGTTGGAAGATATTGTCTGGGAGTTATGAAGGGAAAGCAAGGAAGAGTAGTATTATAAAGACCTCTATGAGAGAGAGTTTCCTCTTGAGTGCAAGGAGCCTAATTTTTCACAAGTGGAGAGCATATCGTAAAGCAAGTCTCACTCGAGATGGAGCCAGAGTAGCTTGGGGTCTCATAGCCAAAACTTTCACCATACCAGTGACCACCAGGATATGAGGCTTTGGGGTCATAGTAATGCCATGAAATACAACCCCATACATGACCATCTCGATCAAGAGATAGGGGTAGCACAAGGTAGACCATGTTATTGCATTCAAACATTGAAATGTATATTTTGATTGAGGTTGTGAGCTCCATTTTTTAGATCATTCTGATATTGTACTGTGACACTTATTATTTTTGATATATTTTCGAGATGCATGATTTTGATGGTGATTATCTGATGTATGATTTATTATGCATGTTTCTATGATATGATTGGTTATGATGCTATGATGTTATTATGTATTTATATGATTATGGGATGATTCTATATGATTATGAGATGCATTTCTATATGTTCGGATGCATTATGGATGTATGATGTATGGTTTTTACTTATACATGATTCTCTATCTTATGATATATGGATGGATGCACTTAATTTATGATGGATGCATATGAATTTACCTTTATGTTTATGCACTCTATATGCAAGATGTATGATGCTTATATGGATGCACATGTGGTACATGCTTTATGATGTTATGGATGCTAGATGATGCAATGCAATATGAATGATGTATGCAAATGTGATGATGTGTATGATTTCTTTTTTATATGCAAATGTGATACGCATACAATGAGATGTATGCAAGATGTGTTTTATGAGATGTATGTTGATGATTTATGTATGCAGGATGGTATGAAACGTGGATGCATGTATGATTCTTTATGATTCTATCTATGTTTTTTGTATTTTCAGATGCAATATGGATGACCTAATATGTTTATGATGATTCCTATGATACTTTATGATTCCTATATGCTTCTAACATGATTATGCATGTAGGATATTTTTTTTGTGTCACAGGACTCCATCAAGATGATTGTGGATAGGAGTGACAGCATGAAGAAGATGAATGTTAGTACAAAGAAGACATATATTAGTGCGAAGTTAATCAAATGAAAAGGGATTGGTATTCTTGCTTAATAGATGTCATATTGCATGTTTATCATTATTGGGCGACAAAATTATTGCAAATAGACAATAAATGCCATGGTATGACATAGACCAAGGTGTGCAATGTTATCCCTTTGTGAAAAAAGACACTCAGAAGACAAGGAATGCCCTGACTCATACTAAGGACAAATTTTCCCCAATCTCTTTGTCAAGACAAACCACATACAACAATCAAAAGAAAACAAGTTCATCATCCATCACCACTCCTCTAAATCCTTCTTGGGACACCGTCGAGGTGGCTAGTAACATCACGAAAGACCAATAAAAAAGATAAGATCAACTAGACCAACAAAGTCAACAACCATTTAGATCATTTTCCAAAAGATAGTGTTTGCTAATAGGATTGATGAGATTGATTGGCAAGATTGATAAGGTTTACTTGTTGATTGAGTGTTTGACTAGATAGATTGATTGAAAATCTTGATTGTTTGACTGAATTGATTGAACAATTGATAAGATTGATTGATTAATTGACCAAAATGACTGATTAATATAATTGACCAATTGACAAGATTGATTGACCATGCCTAGTTTTAGGAAAGACATATCCTATATAAGGCAAATGACAAGGTTGAAAAATGACCAATATCCTAATTTAGGAAGCAAGTATCCTAAATAGGACAAAATGAAAAGACTATAGACTTGACAAGTATTGATAATTAGGCAATTGACCGGTTTGGATTGAAGACTAGTTGAATAGTTGATATATTGATTCATGATTTGGTTTAAATGTTTGTTTGCTTGTGTCAGAGGTGTTAACCTTAGCAAGGGACAACTTATTATAGGACCAAAGATGACCATAGACCAAGACAAACTCGAAAAACCCTAAGGGATTGACCAAGTTCCTTGGGGGCTCGTTGAAAGATGGCCTTGCCTACATTATACACGTAGAGACATCATAGTTTGACCGACTTGGACAAAAAATGACTCATTATTATGATGTGAATCATGATTGATTCAACTAAAAAAACCCTAAGGGACTGACCTAGTGCCACCAGGGCTTATCGAAAGATGGCCTTGCCTACGTAGCAATACATAGAGACAATGTAGTTCAATCGGACTTCGACTGACACATATTGACTCTAACTCTGTTTTTGGAGTTTTTGATGTTTTGTGATTTTTTGGATTTTTGAGGTTTTATGATGTTTTTTGTTTTGGATTTTTGAGGTTTTAAAAGCTGATACCATATGTAGGATCCCATAAATACGTAGTTCAATGGATTTCCCCTAATTAGGTATAGGACTGAGTTATCATGTGCGAAGGGGATTGATGGATGCCAAGGATGGTCATGAAAGGCGAAGGAAACTGAATGTCAATGGTTCTTAGGCCATGAGAAGGATGACTAAGCTTTATTATGATAAGTGAAGGATGGGAAGATGGAGGTGAAAAACTAGGTAGAAAGATGGTAGATGATAGAGCAAAGATTGACTACACATGGCGCTTGTTTGCTAGGTTTTCACCATGGTATGTATCCAAAGTGCCATCAAAGTGGTTTTAACTGTTAGATTCATTATTTCTCTTTATTATTTTTTCTCACTTTTAAAATTTTTTTTGTTGTCACCAAGAACTTGTTTTCCAGGTTTTCATCAAGGTGATGATTTTTTTGATTTTTTGATTTTTTGATTTTTTTGTATTTTTGACCTTTTTGATGGGATTCTCAAGAGGCTATGTGTAATATCTATGAAGGTGCATGTTGTTGATGGGCTTAGGTAATGGTTCACCTTTAGGAGTAGGCAGTTGATAAGCACTAGACCTATATACTAATGTGATGATGTAGGGACCCAACCAATCTGGTTCAAACTTTCTGGGCATTTTAGGATCCATCTAATTCTTAGGATTATGTTTTAGAACCAAGTCCCCAATTTCAAGGTACCTAGCTCAAAATTTCTCATTGTAGCTATGTTGAAGTTAGTTTTGATATTCCTATAAATGGGTTAAAGCATTTTTTCTTCTCATCTAATAACTCAAGATCATGCAAATGTGCTATACAGTACTCTTCTTCATCAATAAATTGTTGCATGGATACCCTCAAGGATGGTAACTCAACCTAAATGGGAAGAATGTATTTAGATCCAAAGATGAGGGAATATGGAGTAGCTCTCATGGGAGTACGGATGCTAGTGCAATAGGCCCATAATGTAGGATTGAGTTGGACATGCCAGTCATGACCAACGTCATCGAAAGTCTTCTTTAAGATTTTAAGTATAGTCTTATTAGACGCCTCAGCTTGACTATTAGCTTGGGGATAGTTGGGAGTGGCAAAATGATGTTGGATATGAAACTTTTCACATAACTCATAGACATCTTGATTCTTGAAGGGGAAACCATTATCTGTAATGATGGACTATGGAAAACCATACCGACATATGATGTAGTCAAGGATGAACTTAGATATTTGATTTCGAGTGATGTAGGTCATTGCATTAGCAAAAGTAGGGTGAACCTTTCCCACTAGGTCAAGTCCCTATTGAGAGAATGGCCTCAATCCATTTGGTAAAGTATTAAGTTGAAATAAGTGTAATGTCCATTAGCAGGAGTAGGGTGAATCTTTCACACGAGGTCAAGTCCCCATTGAGAGAATAGCCAAGGTGATGTAAGTGAGTGAAGATCTTGAGAAGGCACACGTGTACAAGATCTCCATGTATTTGACATTGGCGACACTTCTTCACAAAGTAGTAGGCATCATGTTCCATGGTAGGCCAATAATATCCCATTCACATAAGCTTCTTAGCTAGAGTAGGAGGGTGAAACCACAATAGTGGTTTACAATTGAATTGAGGAAGGAAAATCACTTTTTTTGATATTTCACTAGCTAAGGGGGTTCGGTCGAACTATCATGTTTGCTCAAACCCCTTAAGACATTAAGTTGAACCACATGGTTCACCCGAACCATATGTTGGATTGAACCATATCAAGGTCAATGTAAAAAATAATATTTTAAGGGGTTCAGTCGAACCCAGGTTCAATCAAACCCCTTTGAATTAGGGATTTTTCAAAAAGCTCTCCCATCATTGTCAAACAAACTGAAAGTGAACAAAGCTCTGAACAGTGAACGACATAATCTAGGACCACCATTTCAATGTGCACCACCATATCAAGGTTCAACCTCCATAGCTAGGTTGGTTTTCTTCTTTGAATCCTCCATATGAATCTGTTTGTTTGAAAAAACTCCCCTAAATGACCATTTTTACTGCTTTGTAATTCATGTACAACAATATATGTCAAAATTATACCCATTTCAAAAAAAATTATCGAAACAAAACCAAAGACATTACCCATTTCAAAAATAAGATGTCCAAATTGGTTTAGAAAGATTAAGCCATCATGTGAGAAACCCATTTTTATAATTCAAATGAATACAAATTGGTGAAGGATGTGGAATTTGGCTTTACATTTGCTAATTGCATTTGCTTGAAAGTTTCTAAAGCCTTTTAAACAAAACCCATTTTTTAAAATTTGGATTTGCAGCTGCTAATTGTATTTGCTTGAAAGTTTCTAAAGCCTTTTAATTTGGATTTATAGTTGCCAATTGCATTTGCTTGAAATTTTCTAAAGCCTTTTAATTTGGATTTACAACTTCCAATTGCATTTTCTTGAAAGTTTCTAAAGCCTTTTTAATTTGGATTTACAGCTACCAATTGCATTTGCTTGAAATTTTCTAAAGACTTTTAATTTGGATTTACAACCAAAAATGAATTATAAACTCTTGTAAAATGAAAAGTAAACGAAATAACTTGCAATGACTAATTACTCCTCTGAACTTACAACGAAATTTGCACTTACAATCAAGTCAATTTACATAGCTTTTGAGAACAATAAAAACAATATTATTATCAAAAAACATTACAAATCTAAATTCAATGGTGCTATTTGAACCACCTTAGAATTACAAAACTTGCGGCTAAGAGAACCACCTAAAGCTCAAATAAACAAGCATTGTAAGAGCCACCCAAATAGCAACTAAGTGAAGTTCAATTACAATCTAGATGTGGAATTTTCCATGATCAATTTTGAGGATTTCATAGACTAACTAGCTATGGAAATTAGGGGGTTCCCATCCTCTAATGCCTCATGGTAGACAAACAGGGTGTCCAATAAATTGGAGTAAAATTAATGGATAACTAAGCATGTCTTCTCTCAAAACCTATCTTGATTATATATGTAATTTTCAAATTCTTTCATTTCCCTCTAAACTACATGTACAAATAATCCTTGGTCAACAACCTAATTGAAATGATCAACTTATTAGATAATTGAGAATGTTGAATATTATAATTTTTTAGGCCAATCTTTAGGCACTAATTCACCATTGTTAAAATGACCCTTTAAAGTTTATTCATTATTTTTTTCAGGATTATAAATTTTTACAATTTCTATTAAACCAAACTCAAAATAATGGTATAGATTAAGATTCTTGTCTTTATCCTACATTTGGGTAATGTTTGATTAGATTTACTATCATATTTAGAAGTTGTATTTTGTTGTTATATATTTTTCAACATATATGAAATGTATGGTTGGATTAGTGAGATGCTATAATAGGTATACAATATGATGTCAAACTTTATTAGATTGATTCTTAATAAATTAGGAATAACAATTAAATTTATAGCTTTATGCAATCTATAAGTATAAATAGTTTGATGGTAGAAACTTTATACATATAAAAATATGATAAATGTGTCATTATTTTGCTTTCCAATCTATAAACTTTTGATGTGCTTGGCTATATAATTGAGATGATTCACTCATAATACATAATGATAAAATTCATTCTCATACAAAGGATTTTATATTATCTTCCATTAAATTCATCCTCTTTATGAGATTCTTATGGAATATTGATATTCTCTAGTGTGAATTCCTAATTTTAGACATATCTTAACTAGATAAATTTAGGTTCAATGAAGGCAATAGAACTTTTTTTTCACTTACATAATCCTATCTTGAAGTTCATTTATGTTAACAACTATTAAATTAGATATTTTTATCCCCAATTATTTTCAAATAATTTTACACTAAACAACCATTTAAGGATGCTATGTTATAGATTATAGTTTCTTCCAATTCTTTATAGATTGTTCAATCCTCTCGTGGTCTAAATAATTTTACACTCAACAACCATGTCTAAAGTACATTATATGTACCCAACCTCTTCCCCTATTTAACACACTCATAAACCTTGTTACTAATCTCATTTGAAGAGGTGGATCAACCAATCTTAGAGGGATCATCATCCATGGGTTTTTTATCTTTGTTCTTGACACTAAGATCCACCACATGTTTAGGTGGTTATCAATAGAATTAATCATTTTAGCAAACATAGGAGAGACAAGGGAGCCATCAATCTAGGCTCTAACACTATTCTAGAAATAGTAGAACTAGAAGCTAGAATCTTAATAATGATAGCCTTTGGATAATACACAAGTTTTCCTTTTGAAGGGATTAGGGAACACTTATTGGATGGGTTTTATTTCCCCTTCACCACATTTTGATTATGATTAAGAATTGAAATAATAAAATTCTCAAATTGGTATAAGAAAAAAATAAGCCCTTGGTGGAGGGGAGCTCATTTTTTTCCCATGTGCAACTCTAATAATAGATATCTTAAATTGCATGAGTAAATGAAAACGGAAGCTAACAAGTCACATGCATTTAATATTATTTATAAGATAAAAGTGATAGGATAAACAACATGTTTATAGTTTCCTTCTAGGATGAAATAAATAATCAAGTAGAAACATTTATATATTTGTGAGGAAATCATCTATATGTTCCTTCCTCTTGTATTTACTTTCTTTATGAGATTTCAAACCCTTCATGGATAAACCACTTGTAGTAGCAATACCTTCCTCAATGACTTTAAAGGTTAACCTTCTTACTTTTTAACCAAAATTTTAATAACATTCAATTTTGTGTAATTTATGGAGCACTATTATCATTTTAATTCAAAATAATGTAAGAAATTTATATAAATTTAAAAAATAAAAATCATAAAATAATAGTTTTAAATTAATTGAAAACATGGTTGGACCCCTCTAATTTTGTGGAACTATTTCTTAAAAGTTGTTTTTCTTGAATTTTATATAATAGGAAAAGAAAGCCACATGTGGCATTAAGACCTTCCTTGATGGTTTTTACTAGGAAATTTTTAATTTCATTCATAAGTCAAGGTATTTTAAACAAAAGTTGTGTTTGGGAATCATCTAATGCATAAAGACAAATAATGCCAAACTTAAGCCCTTAATTTTATAAATAACTTAAAATAATTTATAACATTGGTAAACACTAAAGTCAATCACATAATCTATCGTATGTACTTAAATCAATCAAACTGCATATCATGTCTATCATTCTAATGACTAGCTTCCAAATAAAAGCATCCTTCTAAATAAATTAAAGTGCTCAATTATGGTTACATGTTAGGTCAATTTTACTTCTTGTAAAATAATATAATCAATAGACTTATGAGATCTTCTAAACATACAATCAATAGCTCTCTTGCTACTTGAGATTCTTTACCTTTTACATTTAAACTATTAAAATTCATAATTAACCATGGTAACACTTAATATAGTCTATTAATAAAAATATAAAGCCTTCATTTCCTTCCTCTTTTGGGAGACTAGGATCTACAACCAATTATGTGCATCATTCCATCTTTCATCAATGATTTGGAACATCAAGGATTTCAGATCATTGTGCATCATTATACAAAGCTAGTCCATTATATCTAGTTGTGGAATTTGTATAGGAAACTTTTAAATTTTAAAAAATGTAAGAGTTGATTTATTTTACTACAATATCCAAGAAATTTATAAAAATAAGAGTAATAAAATAATTATTAAATATTATCTAAACGAGTAAATATAACCATATTTTCATATGGAGGAATTTATATTATCTATAAGATTTGAGATAATAGAAAAAATATGTACAAAGATGAAATCGAGTCATTTTCTCCTATTCTTTCATTATTTCTTTCTTTTTGTACTAGGGTTAAATCTTCATCTAGGTTCAAGTTGTGTACTTATAAGAAACCTTTGTTCCTTAGTATCATGTTCTTGTACATTGTATGGTAACTTTCATGATAAATATTATGTGCATGTGTCCCTCCCTCCTATCAAATTTTCTTTATGATTATGAGGAAGTTTATTTCTAATTTTTTGGTTGAACCTCCTTATCAAAATATTGCTTCAATAATTTAGAAATCATATTTACAAGCTTATATCATCTCTCTCATTTTCTTCTCTTATTTGTACCTTCAATAATGACTAAATTGATTTTACATGACCACCAATGTTAAGTAATGATGATTTCTCTTTATTACTAGTTGTAGGAAATAAATCTTAGATGCAACCTTTATCAATATTTTTTAAGTCTTTAATGACACATTTTGTACTAGAGTGCACACTTGTAAATTTAAAATTTAGAACTATTTTAGATTATGTTTTGTGTGCAATTTAGTAATTAGAATGTTTTGATTATTAAAAACTAGATAGATGTTGAATATTTTTTTGTTAATGGTATGAAAATATTATTGATGAGTAGATGAATTATTAGAACTGTTCTAGATAAATCTATTCCCTATATCTAGATATATTATTTACCAAGGTCTCATTGCTCCTTTAAGTGTACATACATATATAACATGGAAAATGAAGATGTTCCACCTCCAGAAAATTTGTTTGCAAATACCACTAATGAGATTAACAAATTGAGAGATTCATTAGCACAGGGTGCAAACCCAGGGATATATATTGAACCATGCATGTCAATGTTACATAGTCTAGAAAAACTAAAAGATGAACTTGAGAGGACTAGTGCATATTCCCCAGATAGAGTAGCTACTATTCTTTCCTGCATGCGGGAAGAAGTACATGGTGGCATTCCCCTTAAACAAATACAGGATAGTGTGACCAAAGAAATGATAAAAAACACTTGTTTTCCATTTTATCAAAATGTGCGCAAGGTTAGGGGATACTAGGTCACTAGATGTGTCGATCATGTTATGGCTTCATGGGTTATCCCACAATAATGGGTTACACTTTTTGGCCAAACTTGACATTGAAATCAACATTTTCAAAGAAAACTTCACTTTCTGACACTTGTAGTAGGTACACTATTAGGAATTTGAAAATGATGTAAACTAGTGATTTGTGAGATTTTGCCTATAGATTTTAAATGTATTTTTTTTTTTTTAAAATGAAATTAAATTTTAAATTTTTTGTGTCTCCCTTGATAACTAGTTTTTAATAGTAAACAACATTTTTTAAAAATGGTGTGTACTTCGGCTCGCATAAATTTTTTTCTACAAAGGATAAAACTCTAATTCTTTTGAATTTAGGTTGGTAACACAAGTATCTAGGGCTTTCATTTTGTGTCATAGCATTTTGTTGAATATTTTTCTTTTAATTAAGTTTTGAAGTTAAAACATTTATAATTTAGACATAGGTGCACTTCGGCTCGCATAACTTTTTTGGTATGTATTGAGATTCAATTTTTCTTTTTTTTGTTAGAACGAGGACATCAATACCTAGTGGACATATATTTTTCAATTTTTTTTCCCTCAAATTTACTATTTTTCCACAATGAGTTTTCATCAAACTTGATGTTCGGTGAAAAACCTATGTACAGTAAAACTAAAAACTAAAATATAAAATAAAAACAAAATATAGTAAATTTATAGTTGTTGGAAAGAAAATTTCCATCACTACAATCATCCAACTTGGTTTATCAAGTTGAATCCATTTGCACCTCCTTCCCAGGCTTCGATAGTAAAAAAAATGCATAAATTTTGAAATGGTGGAGGGGAAGGTGAAAAAAGGGGGTTCATTAGAACCCCTCTTCTAATGAAGGGGGTTCATTCAAACCCCCCTTATATGGTGCAAAAGGGGGTTCATTAGAAGGGGGGGTTCATTAGAAGGGGGTGGTTCATTCGAACCCCCTTCATTAGAAGGGGTAAACCATTTTAAATTTTTTGATGAGGATTTCTAATTTTTCTTCATTCAAAAAATTGTAAACCACTATTGTGGGTTTACCCTCATTGATCTACCCATGACTTCTCATAGCACATGGTCAATACCCAAACAATGACCAGATTCCATTGTATTTTATTCAATAGTTGTATGTTGAGGTCCATTTGGGCCTCAAATTTAACTACCTAGACATTCCACCATATGTTGGTCAGGGGCATGATAAGATTGTTGATAGGCCCACCTATCGTCGAGCAGATAGACCGGCCCTAATGTTTAGGGTATTGGTTGGCGAGAGGTGTCCTACTCTCACCCCATATCTAGCCCCCATAGCAAATGAGGTTGTCATTGCTTCCCAAAAGGAAGCAATTGACACTATAGGTGACATTGTAGCTTCCACCACTAGGATATCTACTGATCATGTAGGTGGGTATTTGATGTCTAGATGTTCCCAATCCAAGCCATTTTCAGCACAGTGGACCACCATGGATCCTTATACAACGATAGGCATCCCTACTCCCGCATAGCTTAACACACTTACAAGAGATATGGCACACAGGACTTTGCATTGTTTGGCTGAGGACCTCTTGGAGACATTTTCCTTCATTGCATTAGACTATGGGATCAGTGTAGAGAATGTTAGAGATCATTTGGGATGCGGAGGTTGTTCACTTCCAGGATCCCATCACTCTTTGCCCAACACTAGTTCACGTTAGGATCCACCTACAAATCATTCAGCAACTGTATAGACCATGGGTTTACTGAGATGTCGATTGGTTTTGGTTAGTCATCACTGATGCCATCTCACCTGCATAGCCCTCTTCACTCATCATTTATGACACAAATTGGGATAGATCAGATGGATGCAGATGTTGGTTCGTCGCTTGACCGTATAGTTGATATGGTGGACACAACCATTGTAGAGGACTCAGGTCATCCGATATAAGATGATGTGCATTTTTCAATTCCTTTTTAATTATTTTTAAATTTTAGTTTTAACTAGATATTCATGTACTGATATATATGTATATATATTGTAGGTGGACATACCTCATGTCATTCCTTGCCTTGTTCCTCCAGATCATGTACATTGATGTGACTCTATGGACGAATCTGTCGCGAGTGGAGATGTGAGTTTTAAATTTTTATCTATACACATGTATATGTACAAGCATATGTATGCATAGATCTAGATAGATATTTAAAAATATACAAGTACATTCTTAAAAATAACTTTCATAAAATTTATTTAATATAAATTATCATGTATTTAAAACATTTTGTACAAAATTTTATTTGCAGGGCTCAACACATCCATCAGAGTAGGACCATTCTCATTCAGATGGTCGTTCGAGGACTTGACATTCCTATTAGGCCCTACACTAGATTTGAGAACTTTACTACATGTATTTTCTTATATGATATACATGTACATTTGCTTATTTGATGATCTCTAACTTACATTTGCTTATATGATATACATACATTTGGCTCTTTGCTTCTAACATGTTACATGTTTATACATTGAATCTATTTACATGTATGTATGTGTTTGCTTATATGTTTACATGTTTATATTCAATATATGTATACATTTGCTTATAATCAATATACATACATTTGCTTATTTGATGATCTCTTAGAACTTACATTTCCTTATATGATATGCATTTGATCTCTAGTAGAATTTTAGGACATGAATGCCACTTTATAATTAAGTTCATTCATGTTGATCACAATAAATATTTTGCATGCACACCCATTTAATTTTATAGTAAGCAGTCAAAAATTATAAAATAAATGACTCCCAAGCTCAACTAAACTAATGATATTTTATAAATGAGTGTATTTACAAGCCTATTTATTAATGCACATGTTCTTCTAGTTTTAAGATTTGATAAAAATGATGAAATTAAAATCTTGATAGAAAGTAAGAACAAAAGGAAGTGCATCACTTTGTGTTACACAAAATTCCTATTTTTTAAAAATGACTTAAGCAACATGAACCATTGAGGAGTTGAGAACAAAATATAATTATAAAGAAGAGGTAGGAACATTCCTTTTATAATTATATACCATCCTTCAAACAATTTCCCTCTAATTTATAAAATTTTATGTTAAATTATTTCATAAATAATCTCTTAATCTACACCATTATTAAATTATAGGAAAATTTTATTCTTTGAAACATTAAGAAAATTCAATTCAAATTATACCTCTATTATCTTTTTGACAAGTAACAAAATTCTAAAATTACTAGATATGTTGCATCTCTATACATTAAATAACAACAAACTCCACAATGAAATAACTTGTTTGATTACCACTTGATTCATTTAAACTAGGATCTAGTTATTCCATACACTAGAATAATTTTTTTCCCATATGCCTATAAATACAAGCTTATTTTTCATTATTTCATATCAAATTGCAAGATTAATTCACATTTATATCACTTGGAGCGTTGTTTTGGAGAAGAGGTTTTTGCACATTTATCAAGGAGGCAAATATTGGAGAAGACAACTTTTCTTTTTTATCAATCAAGGAACTATTTGGAGGAGAATTTAACTAAGTTGGTAGAGGATTTGTTTTGAGTCATCTTTAACTTGAAGAAGAAAATGGGACAACAAAGGAAAAGAAAAAATGCATCTCAATGAAAATTGTCAAAAGAAGAAAAAAAGAGGCGTGAACAAAACTTGGAAAATTATCATAGAAAGAAACAAGGTACATGCTTGTTTCTTTTTGTCTCTGTCTCTCAAGTGTGTGTTTAGGAATTTTATTAACACCTCAATTTTTTTGCTTATAAATATATTTCCAATTATGAAAACCATGTTAGATTTAACTTGGAAACTTTAATACTAAAAAATAGGCATCTTTCATAGACATGGACCTTGAAGTTAGGGAGGAGACCCAAGTTCAAACAATGCTTGTTGGAGAGGGGTTAGGATTACTTCCTTCTACTATTATGGATGAGCATATAAAACTAGTTGAAACCTCTCTCACTTATAGCATCATGTCTTATATCACTTTGTTTGCTTGCATACATAAACTTCACTTATATAGAATCATCTCTCAATTTTTTTGCAAAATATTTTGTGACATGTAGAAAGGGCTCAACAAGCAAGAAGTTATCATGCTAAAGTCGAGCCAAATCTAGATATTGGATCAAATGAATCTGTTGAAGAACACATGGACCTTGAAGATAGGGAGGAAGCCCAAGTTCACACAATGCATGTTGGACAGGGTTCAAAATCACTTCTAGTAGTATGCATGAGCATATAAAACTAGCTGAAAAGGTGATGAAACAAATTTCTTATAGAAATTTAGATCATTTACTTAAAATGAATATGGAGAAACTAAAATGTTATGCCAACCAGCCTTATAATAAGAGAAAGAGGTCAATGACTAAATCTGTAAATGGAATAATCAATGATCATTTCAATCATCTCGATACACTTGAAAAAACCCAATTGTTATCACATTTACTTTTTCATAATGAGTTGAAAGAGTCATTACAATTGTTGGGTCTACATTTAGCATCAAATAAGAAGAAACACAGGGATTACAAAAGGATATTGCTCAAAATGTTAAAAAGGGTTTAGATTCCATTGGGAAAGGATCTCGATCAGTGGATACAACCACTACAAGAAGGGTGATGTTGACATCTATTGTACATCAAGATATAGAAAGAAAAAGAAAAATGTCTGCACTTTCAGATGAAATTGGTTATAGTAGAACCACATTAATAAAATCTGAGAAAAAGAGAAATTTTTTGGATAAGAGTTTAGAAGGCAATTGGGAAATTATGTGTAGAGCTCCCCATTCTGACAGGATTGAAGATGTTGTTAGGAACTTGATCTCAATTTTTTGGTATGATTAGGCTCATCCATCATCAAATACTAGAGATGTTATGAGACACAACATTGGGCCTGGTATTTATGAAAATCATATCAAACATTGGCTAGAAAACACAATTTGAGATGTATATGAACTTTTGTAATACATATCCTCATATAAATATTGGGTAAACAATGTTTGAAAGGTTAAAGCCATATTATGTGAAGATAAACAAGTTTTTTGAAACTTGTTGTTGTCGTTATCATATTGAATTTGATCTCTACTATTAGGTGTTTCGAAGATGAGAGAAGAAAGTTCTGGTTTTCAAAATGCACCTCCTAAATAGGCAAGTTTGTTCATAAAGGCTATATTATGTGATCATGAAAATGGACCTCAAATAAACTGCATAAAAGGAATTTGTGAGACATGTGGAAATTTGGCTAAATTTCCTTCAATAAATGAGGATACGGACCTAACAAAGATAGTAAATTGCAAGAGGTAAGTACTATTTTTAGAGAGTTCATTTGTTTCAATTTGATTAGATTGTTATTTGAATTCTCTAATGTAATGTTTCATTGATTGTGTGGTTTATTTCTTATTCACATATTTTACTCACACAGGTACAAGTATATAAAGTTGCAAAAACATTTTGGGAAAGAATCCACAAGGTTGAACTATGTAGAAGAGGAGATTCCTATTGGAAAATTTATGGAAGATTTTCAAAAATTGATACAACCATACATACAACATTACTTTTTTGCTAAGTGGAAAGCACAACAATTCCAAACATTGAGAGATACTTTCCCACTTGGAACAGTTCTATCAGTAGTCGACTTTGCAAAAAATTACTCCCTTGTACATCAAAAGGAGATTCAATTAGCGTATTACTTTTCAAATCAAATCACTATTATGGTTCATGTGTGTTATCGACATGCACAATCAAAATTGGATGGTGTTGAGAGTACAGATGAAGAATGAGCCATTAAGAAAGAATATCACTTTTATATTAATGATGATAAAGAGCATGACACGCTTTTTTGTCCAACATTGCTTTACAATTTTTTTTGAGAATTTGAGAAGCAGGGGTGTAAAATTTGAAAATCATTTTTTTATGGTTAGATGGATGTGCAGTACAATTCAAATCTTCATGACCATTCTATGCACTTTGTAGATATCATAAAATCTACAAAATACCACATGTTTGGAGTTTTTTTGAGAGTGGGCATGGAAAGGGTGAGCATGATGGAGCAGGAGCTTGCATCAAATGAGCTTTAAGAAAGCATCAAATGAGTTATCCAAAAGATCGTATAGACAATGCATATGTTGTTGTTGAATGGTGCAAGAAACACTTTGCATCAAATATGGTCGGCACATCTTCGAGAAAACACTGACACATTCCACATAGAGTGTTTTGGGAGATATCGAGTATGTATAAATTACATTTTCAAAAATTTGAATATATTTAAATTTAAAATTTATATTTATATATACATGTTTGTTCACATAAGTTTGTTGTTGTACATGTATCTAGGTGTGGGACATAATATCGATGCATGGATGCAAGAGGGTAGAAAAAACAAGATATTTGCATTGTGTTAGGAGTTTAGATAGTTGCCATGGATGGACATTACACACAAGGGATTACTCTTGTTTTTGCATTGATTGCATTGCAGGAAACTTTGATCATGCATGCAACAACCAAGAACTCGGATATGTTGGTAAATGGGATACAGTGCCACTAGTTGTTTCAGAAACATATGATGAAAATGAGGAAGGAAGATCTGAAGACATTCCTTTGATTTCAATTGATTATGACCATATTTTAGGATTGGTTAGAAAAGGTACATGTGTAAGTTTTCAATAATTTAAATATTATAAATATCTAGTTAATGATCTTTAGAGACATTTCTAATTTTTTAGAATATTTTTGTGTAAATTTGGTGTACAGAAGATATTTTTGCAGTCATAGCAAAGCTTGGAAACATCGAAGGTGTTAGCTATTATTTATTGTGTTGCACAAAAGAGAGGAATAAGCTAACACAGCCTGAAACAAGTGATGGAATGCCATTTCCCACAGGTGAGTTTGAATTTAAAATTATATATACATTGTGTTCACATGTTCACATTACACTATAAACATTTAAATATATATTGTACAAACCTTGAGCACGAAAATGTTGTACATGTTCATATGTCTTACCTTAGGTTCATGTTTACCATGCAGGTTCTGTAGTAGTGCAAGGGACATATCTAAAACAAGTCAAAGTTGTTTAGCATGGGATTCATTTTGTTGACTATCAACCTAATAACAAGGTATATCAATATAGTCACATAATAATTGCTATCGCCCTACATCTTCATGCATTTCCACATGCACGTGGCCGAAGAAAATGGAGACTAGATAGTGATGATCATCAAAAAATTCTACATGTTATTGAAGAGTGGGCTGAACCAGAATCTTTGACTTAGATTATATCCATGATTTTGAAGTTCACTTGTAACCCTATACATGTTCAAGTGAGAACTTATAGTAACTTGTACATAGTTGTAAATCATTTTTGTGTAAATTACAATTATATGTACATATTTGTTCTATGGAAAATTCTTAAGTTCACTAATCTTTGATAGCATCATCTCTCACTTTTTTTGCTTGCATGTAAACCCATATATATGCTTTCAATACTTATTTGAAACCTAGTGAAGTTTTTTAAAATCATTTTTCCTAAATTACAATTATATACAACTTATATTTGTTTCATGGAATTCTTAAGTTCAAGAATCTTATATACAATTATATACAACTTATATTTGTTCCATCAAATTGTTCCATGGGAAATTATGTAAATTTTAAAATTAAGTATTATCTAATTATAAAATTATTGTACACATATTTAAAACATAAATCAATGCAAATAAAAAAATAAAGTTGCCATCAATTTAATTCACAAAAAATACTGCAAATGGAAATAAAAAGTTCTCGTCTACCCTCTACCCTTAAGCCTTAAACCCTGAAACCCTCTCTCACTCACTCACTCACTAATTCTATCTCGAGCTCCCCTCTACCCTTAACCCTTAACTATTAAAACCTAAACCCTTCTACCCTCTACCCTTTATCTCTCTCCCACTCCCCCCCTCTCTCTCAACTATCTCCCTCCTAGACCCACCCTCTGTATCCCTCTCTCTCACTCACTCCTATCTCTAGATCCCCTCTATCCTCTACCCTTAAGCCTTAAACCCTTAAACCCTCCCTCTCTCTCACTCACTCACTAATTCTATCTCGAGCTCCCCTCTACCCTTAACCCTTAACCCTTAAAACCAAAACCCTTCTACCCTCTACCCTTTATCTCTCTCCCACTCCCCCCTCTCTCTCAAGTCTCTCCCTCCTACCCCATCTCCCTCTCTTGCTTCTAACCTTAACCCTTAAACCCCAAACCCTTGTAACCCCTACCCTTTATCTCTCTCCCACTCCCCCCTCTCTCTCTCAAGTCTCTCCCTCCTAGACCCACTCTTTGTATCCATTTCTCTCTCTCACTCATGTCTATAGATCCCCTCTACCCTCTACCCTTAAGCCTTAAACCCTTAAACCCTCTCTCTCTCACTCACTCACTAATTCTATCTCAAGCTCCCCTCTACCCTCTACCCTTAACCCTTAAAACCTAAACCATTCTACCCTCTACTCTTTATCTCTCTCCCACTCCCCCCTCTCTCTCTCAAGTCTCTCCCTCCTACCCCCTCTCCCTCTCTCCCCTCCACCATTAACCCTTAAACCCTAAACCCTTGTACCCCTTACCCTTTATCTCTCTCCCACTCCCCACTCTCTCTCTCAAGTCTCTCCCTCCTACCCCCTCTCCCTCCCTCCCCTCTACCCTTAACCCTTAAACACTAAAACCTTGTAACCCCTACCCTTTATCTCTCTCCCAATCCTCCCTCTCTCTCTCTCAAGTCTCTCCCTCTTACCTCCTCTCCCTCTCTCCCCTCTACCCTTAACCCTTAAACTCTAAACCCTTGTACCCCCTACCCTTTATCTCTCTCCCACTCCCCCTCTCTCTCTCAAGTATCTCCCTCCTAGACCCACTCTTTGTATCCCTCTCTCTCACTCACTCCTTCTATCTCTAGATCCCTCTACACTCTACCCTTAAGCCTTAAACCCTTAAACCTCTCTCTCTCACTCACTCACTAATTCTATCTCGAGCTCCCCTCTACCCTTAACCCTTAACCCTTAAACCCTAAACCCTTCTACCCTCTACCCTTTATCTCTCTCCCACTCCCCCCCTCTCTCTCAAGTCTCTACCTCCTACCCCCTCTCCATCTCTCCCCTCCACCCTTAACCCTTAAACCCTAAACCCTTGTATCCCCTACCCTTTATCTCTCACACTCCCCCCTCTCTCTCAAGTATCTCCCTCCCTCCCCTCTACCCTTAACCCTTAAACCCTAAACCCTTGTACCCCCTACCCTTTATCTCTCTCCCACTCCCCCTCCCTCTATCAAGTCTCTTCCTTCTACCCCCTCTCCCTCTCTCCCCTCTACCCTTAACCCTTAAACCTTAAACCCTTGTACCCACTCCCACTTCTACAATAACAACAAATCCTCTGCAATTGGTGCATATGGGATTTCTCATGGCTTCTTTAATTGCCATATTCTCCAAGTGAAGCTTCTCGTTATCCTTCCTAAGGAGAGTGTTTTCATGACACTCGTGTTGAGCCTAAAAATCCAAGATTACAAAAAAATAAGGAATAAAGAATGAAACCCTAAAGTTCATCAATTTTGCAACATTAATACAAATTTTTAGTCATTTTCTTAATACCCACATACTTTCATTTGGTTTTTCCGATTCTGGAACTAGAACTTAATCTGGCGTGGTGCAAGCCCCAATTGATTACTCAGAAGCTACCTTTGCTTCTCATCCGGGTAAGGGAACTCTTTGAAAAGCCTATAGCAAACCCAAAATAGCAATAAAGTCATAAATAACAATTCTCAACGAATGACAAGTATTGAATTGTTTAGTGAAAAGGGACATACGCTTCCATCTCCTGAATTTGTTGAGTATGCATGTGATAATGCTTCTTTTTTGGATGGTTATCTTCCTACTCATCACCAGATCCATTCCCTTCCATGTTGTCATTGCCAGACCTGCTCTCATACTCTTCATCTCTCTGTAGATCCCAAGCTAAGACTCTCCACCGATGTTGCCAAACATGTCTCCTTTTCCTTCCAAGCTACTTGTCTGTCTAACAATGCCAATCATAAATATATACTTACTTAAATATCTATAAAAAACAAAGTTCCCCTAAGCAAATCAAATTAATACACATTTCCACATCAATACCCATGTTTTTATGATTTCTGGTTGAAGAGAACACCTACTAATGTCAAAGAGAGCTTGGGTGCGTAGTTGTAGATGTTCATGTTCATATTAGACCTTGGCTGAGGAGCAACAAGAGAAGGTTGTGCCATTCCAATATTGTTAGATGAGATCTCAGAGAAAAACCTTTTGTTTGAATCATTCCTAACCTCAAGTAAACTACCCAATCCAAAACTCATCCCAAAATGCTTTTCAGTCGTTTCTAATATATATACTTTTAATATTATAATATATTATAATAATATATAATTAATAATAATTATATATTATTATTATAATATATTGTAATAAGAATTATATTATATATTATAATATAAAAAGAATATAATTTAGATTTATATTAATATTATATATTATAAAATAAAACTATCAAAAAATGGGAAAAAAAAGGGTAAAATTGATTCATGTAAGGGGGTTCGACTTAACCCATTTTGTAGGTTCGACTGAACCCCCATGAAATACAATTTTAAATTATATTTCAAAGTGGTTCGGTCGAACCCATGTTCGACCGAATAGTAGTTCTACCGAACCACCCTATTTTCACCTTCACCCTCTAAGGCACCAAAATTGTCCATAATTTTTCACTTTGAAGCTCGATTTGAGAATGAAAATGGAGGAGATTTCACAAACCCAATTGGTATTAGGTAGCCCTTAGAACAATCTATCCAACGAATATAATTTTAATATGTTTTTGTTTTATTATCTATTTATTTTTAAAGTTTTATTAAATATAGGTTTTTCACCGAAAATGAAGCTCTATGTTCTGCACATGTGGAAAAATAGAAGATTATAAATTTTTTTTTGAAAAATATGAGTGCACCTGATATTGGATTCCTTGATCCAACAAAAAAAAAGATTTCGATACATACAATAAAAGTTACGCGTTATATGGTCGCGCTATGTCTGAATTGTAATTAGTTTGACTTTGAAACTTGATTAAAGAAAAAAATTTCAATAAAAAACTATCTAACCAAGTGGAAGCACTAGATATTGGAGTTAAAAATATAAATTCAAAAGAATTGGAATTTTATCCTTCAAGGCATTATACGGTGTGCATCACTTTTTAAAAATGTTGTTTTCTAAAAAAAACCAGTTTTCATGGGAGATGAAAAAAGAAGTGCAATCTGATTCCAAAAATTTTGAAAAAAATATTTTTAGAATTTACAGAAAAAATGTGGCGAGACTCTAGTTTACATCATCTTCAAATTCCTCACGGTTTAGCCGCCATAGGTGTTTGAATGTGAAGATTTAGTTAAAAATAATAATTTCAGTGTCCAGTTTGGCCAAAAATTGTAAACCACTATTGTGGAATCACCCAAGACCAACAGAGTGAGCTTCACATATACCATTATGTACCTCTTGTAAGGTTTTTTTTTGCTTCATATGAGTCAATACATCTGAGAAGGATGCTATCTAGGCTACGATGGTAAAGGGTATCACTGATGATGAGGTATTTGGAGGCTTACCTCGAATAAAGGTTTTGCATTGGTTTGTGGGAAAGTCAAAAGGAATAATTTGGTCATGTAGGTAGTTATAGAAGTATTTATACCAAAAAGATTCAAGACCAACAAGTTCACACATGATATCTAATTCGGGGACCTCAAATGTGGGGATCAACAAGGTGAGTGTTGGATCATGGGGTTCAAAAGTGGTGATATGATAAAAAAAGTGGCTGATGACTTTTTTTATTTGAATTTGAAGAAATAAAAAGGGTTTGTTGAGAAAATTGTTAGATTTCCAAAAATATAAGATATGCTTTATTTGGAATTAAATAGATAATTATTATTATTTTTTTACATACATTATGACTAAAGTCCCGATTGATAGGTTGATTGAAAAACATATATAATTCTTAAATGATTTCATATTTTTTGAATATGAAAGGTGTGTCACATTTTATGCTTCCCATACTATAGGATAAAAAAAAATTTAAAAAAAATTGAATTTTATAATATTTTGACCAAGTTATGGTGGTCAGACAAACACATTTTAATATTTTTAATAAAAAAATCATAACTAATTATTTACTTGCAAAAAAATTACAAAAAAAAAATGCGGCACATCTAGGCATGTGTGCTCTACTTATATTGAAAGTTTCCAAAAAAAAAAAAAAAAATTTGCTTGTACTTAGGTTGGTTAGACATACACCTACTTTTTATTTTTTCCTAAAAATTTAGTACTACTACATTGAAATTTCAAATTTTTTCCCAATAGATTTACTTTTTTTCCTAAAAAGGAATAGTATATAAGAAATTACATTCAATTTTCTACAAATTCTTTTCTTACATAATTTTAGAATTACATTAATAACTTTATTCAAATTTTATGTCAAGTTGCCTAACTCTTTTTTTTTTCTAAATTTTTATTGCCACTTAAGGCCCTAGTTTGGACCACCATGATCCTGCACTGACCCAACAACTATTCCACCAATAACTCATACTACGAGGTATTGTTAGGAATATCCAAGAGATATCCAATGGTTTCCATTGCATTAGCTGCTTTGTTTTGAATCCTTGGAATTTTCTTAAAAGAAATAATTGAAGTACAACTTAAAACTATCCACCATGTGCTTGTAAGGGGTAAGTTTCTCGTCCTTTGTAGCATAGTCATCATTCGGTTGACAGATAACCAACTAGGAGTCACCATAAACTTGAAGATCCTTGATTTTCCGTTTGATTTCCATGTGTAGTCCTATCAACAATGCTTCGTACATAGCCATATTATTCATGCACGAGAATGCTATTCTATAGGACTTAGGAATGGAATCCCCTTGAGGTGTGATGAAAAGAATTCTATCCCTTGAAACATGATTTGTGTAGGACCCATCAAAGTACAATTTCCATGTTGTAGAAGTATCAATTGCAATCTTTTCACGAACAAGAAGATTTTCCCTCACAAACAGCCAGATTTGACCCAAAAACAGTCGGATTTGCCCTGATAGACAACCATATATGCCCCGCCATTTCCACACTGTAAACCCGTTTTCCTCCATTCAAGCACCAATATTCTCAATTTTTCGTGCTCTTTCCGACGACATATACCACTTCATACTTTCAAAAAAATTCCTGGGGCCCCTTTTCCTTCCTCATTTGCCTTCTCAATGGGGGCATACCCTACCATTCTCTCTCAATCTTTTGTCATAAACCTTCCCTTACGAGACCGGGGCATCCCCTCTAGACAACCCTCTGGACAACCATACTTTCCCTCCTTTGAAGCCATACCCACCATCCTTCGGAGCCACACCTTCCCTCCTCAACAATCCTGATCAATCATTTACTCATTCTGAGTAATCTTTCAACTATTCCAAACCTTCATCTTCTCGTTTCGAGAATCATTCATCCATTGTGAGCAGTCGTTTACTCGTTCTGAGTAGTCATTCATCCGTTCGATTAATCTTTTATTCATTTTGAGTACTCATTCATTCATCCATTTCTCTAATCAAATCATCATTTTTCCCATCCAAATCCCCTAAACTTCATCTCGGGTTATTATCCAAATTGACCTAAGTGTCTAATCTGATCGTCATCATTAAAATCCTCTTAGGATTGTCATCTGTCCTAAGTTAATCATCATCGTCGGCCCAATCAATCCATTTTAAATCTCAAAGTGGATTCGATGCCGCAATCATACATTTATCCTTTAATCCGATCAATCAGTATCCTACGTCACCTAGGGTAATCTCTAAACAGGGTTTAGAATCCCTTCCATCATCCTATCCAATCCATCATTCGATCATCAATCAATCCAATCACCTTCGACCTAATCAATCTACTTCCATCTCAAAGAAGATTCGGTGTCAATCATCTGAAGAAATCCCATCACATCATCTGATCATCCTAATCAAAGCTTTAATCCAATCTTGATCCAAGCTTACCCTAAATCTTGATTTGAGCTTTAGTCCATTCCCATCCAAAATCTTTATCCATTCTCTTTATCCTTTCACCATCATGAATCCTTATCCTCCATCAATAGTGGTCAAGGGAAACCCTAGTTACATCGACAATGATAATGAAAGTCTTGTCGATCAAGAAGAATGTGGCATGGATCCCCTTGACACTATCATTGCTAGTAAGTTTTCTCCACCTGCTTTCCAAAATCCAATCATCCCTTCGAGTTATCATGTTATGTCTTCATCCATGCCTAATCATGCTCCCTATGCTACCTGTGACAAGGGATACCCATCATATCCATCATATACATCATCCTCTTATCCTAGTCTGTCATCACAATACCCCTATCCTAATCCCCCATCCACATCCTCCTATCTCAATCCTTCATCCGCATATCCCCACTACCCCAATCTTCCATAGCAATCTACTCACCCTAATCCAACATCCACACCTTCTTATCCTAATTTGACATCCACATTTCCCTATCTCAATCCGCCTCCTCAATCTCCCCATCCTAATCCACCATCCCAATATCCTTACTACAACCCACCACCCACATCCTCCTTTCCTAATTCACCATCCCAATATCCCTATCTTAACCCTTCATCTAATCTTAATCCCCCATCTATTCCCACTTTTGCATCCAATCCCATTCCCCCATCTAATCCTAATCGACCAATCCATAGTCCTAATCCCCCACTAATCCATAATCCCTCATCCACTCCTACCACACCATCTCAACCTAGAGTATGCAAGTCTCTCATTTCAGAAGTTCTTCAAGGACTTATAACAAAGAAGACATCTCCCACTCCACACCTTGAAGTTGTGGAATTGTGCCATCCCAACCCATCATCCACAGTCATTGGTGACGAGATTCTTCTCCACCCAACACCTATCATTGATGTTACCACCCCTAGCACCACTCAAATTATTGAAACCATCACATCCCTTGAATCCATTGAGCCCCCATCTCCTACCATCACATCTACAGATCCATTGAACACCTACTCCCTACTCCAAGAGTCATTTTCCAAATCCATCCAGTGTCCTACTCCACTGATGACTTCGAACTCCATCCCTCCATCCTCCCCACTTAAAGAGTCCCACCAAGATTCCATTATCATGCCTCCCGCACACGATGAGTCATGCCAAGAGCCCGATCCAAACATGTCCATACCCAGATCAAGATCCTACCATCCCATCTATTCCACCTCAAGATCACAGTCCCCCATCCATTCCATTCCATGATCCCCTTGTCATTCAAGATCCCATCTCTCCATTTCCATCTCCATCGCATGATGCCGCTACCACAAATCCAGATCCTATCATATCCCCTAATGCCTCTCCTGATACCACCCATCCAAATGTTGCTACCCCATCATCTCCCTCTTATGATCCCCCATCATCGCCTAAAACTACTATCCCCACATCGCTTGCATATCCCCTTGGTACTCTCACATTCTTCCATGGTGGCCTTCTTGCAGAAGAAAAACATAGTGTATTTACCACCCATCATCCTCCACCTAATAACGGACTCGCATCATGTTTTTAGAATAACACAAATCCTATCATGGATCGCATGCTCAAGAACATGAACTATCAAGGAAAAGGTCTTGGCCTTCATGAGCAAGGTATTTTAGAGCCCATCCAAGTCAAAGAACAAATTTACATGCAAGTTTTGGGCCCTATTTCCTAAAACTCGCAATCTAAAGATGTTGGTACAACCTCTAGACATCCACAATGAGCCTTTTCCAAAAGAAATTCTAGCTCTTCCCATCGCTCCGCTAGATCATATGTTGCCATCCCTCCTCCTCTATCGTATCGCCTCAAAACAACCATCCATATTCCTCCTTCATTTGCTCCATCCATTTTGGGTTCTTACATCCCATCTCCCATCCTCCATCCACTCCATCCATCCACCATCTCCCATCCTCCATCCGCTCCATCCATCTTGGGTTCTTATGTCCCTCCACCCACTCCATATGCTTGGGGTCCGTATATCCCAAGATCACTTCCTCCATCTCATCCTTTCACACATCCAACACCTATCCATGTCATCCATCATAAACATCCCTCTCGCATATCCCTTAATCAGGATCAACAAAGGCATATACCTACACATGCTCCATCTACATGTAATCCTCATAATCCTACCTTCATCGCTCCACATCATCCATCTCCTCACACCCATCCCATTGCTACTAAAAGCACTTTGGATGCTAAAGTAAAACTACATAAATCCAAACATCCACATGAATCTAAAGCTCCCCATGTCCCCTCTAAACATGTTGAAGAAAAGCAAAATCAAATCCACAATCCAAATCAAACCCATCGGCCACAAAGGCCCACTAAAGCAAAAATCAAAACCATGTGGATCCCAAAGAAAAAAGATGCAATGCCATCAAATGAAAAATCTGTAAGAACATCCAAAGTTGTTAATCCAAAAGCTAATCATACACCCCTTTCATATCCTAAGTTTGTTTTGGGTCCCTATGTCCTAAAATTCACTATTCCATCTCCTCCATTATCCCCACATTCTCCATCCATTAATCCTCTTATTTTTTCACATCCATCACCATATGTGCCAATATTGGTCCTGAACTCACCACTCGATCACACATCCACCCCATCATTATATCCATCCCTTTTTCAACATCACTCCATTACCCCACATATCTCCCCCATCAAATCCCTCTAATTTATCCTTTTGCATAATCCATTTCTCCTAATAAGGTTATACCAACATCCAACAGTCGATTCGAACATGAGCTCTTAATACCACAAATGGAACTTGATGCTTGAGTCCTTCATCCATATCCTTATTGCATGTATTCTAAATCCACTTATTTGCCTCCCTATCCTTATCCATCTCCTTCCGCATGCTATCCAAAAAGCCAAAAAATCCAAAAAAGTCAAAAAATAAAAAATAAAATCCAAAAAAGTCAAAAAAATAAAAATAAAAATAGTAAAAAGAAATAATCCATCCAATGGTGAAAAATTGGCAAACAAGTGCCTTGGATAAGTACCATGATGAAAACCTGGCAAACAAGCATCATGCGTAAATCCCCATCTGCACTTGGGGGCAACTTCCTGATATGTGTTCCCTCCATCCACTATGCTTCCAGCTATGCACCTGTATGCCTCCTGTACATCCTTTTCATTCATCCCCTCCATCCTGCCTATCTTACACATCCTACTTGGCATATCTCATTTATCTCGTCCCTCCATCCTTCTTGTGATATTGATTAAAAAAAAATAGGGGCACCTATCTATGCATGCTTTGGAAACCTCTTGGTATACATTCCGTTCACACATAATCTATCATACCCATCCTATCCTCCTCTAGTTATCTCCTTCATTTTCCCATCTTCCATCTCTTATGCCTCATTATACATGACATATCTAGAGTGGAGGCATTTATCTTCCTTTGTGCTATAGTCCTTGGAGACATCATTCATTCCTTTAGAGCAATCCCTTTCGTTTCCTATCTTCATCTCCTTATCGTTATATCCATCTCCCCATCCTTATCCCTCCATCCCATCCATCCAAACAATCCTTTTCATCTCCCAATCCTCATCTCCCTCTCCTCATCCCATCTCACAATCCTTTGTCATTGGTATCTAGCTACAGGCTATTCCCCACACAATCCAATGGCATCTATCTTATCGTCATCACATTTGCTTCTTTTACACATCTTTTCAATCTCCTCATCCCATCTTATAATCCCTTGTCATTAGTACCTCTCCATCATATCATCCTCCCCCTTCATCTTTGATGATTTGGATAATTGTCCCATCCCTGAGCTTTGTGTAGTCACCATCCTCTAGTCCAATCGAACAGCTCTATCATGTCCCATCATGTCAGTCCAATCATCTTATCCCCTTCTCTGGGGTTATCTCATCATCTTTCATCCATTGTCTATCGATGGTCTTTTGTCAAACTATGTTGCCCTTGCGCTTTCACATAGGCAAGGTCAATCATTTGATCTACCCCTAGGGTTCCATCATCACTCTATATTGTCCATCTGATCCTTTATCATCTATCATCAGTCTTCATCTCTTGTTCCTGTTGTCTGTCCCGTCTTCATCATCCATCGAAGTCTCCATCATGATTTGTCATCAGCCTTTTGTCAAACTACGAGGGCTCTGTGCTTTCACGTAGGCAAGGCTAATCTTTGATCGCCCCCTAGGTCACTAGGATTTGTCAGTCTCCTATCTCGTGTCTTGTCTCCTTTGTGTCATTTCATCAAGTTATTGCCCTTATCTAGCTGGTTCTTAACAAACAAGATCCACTTGTATCATTAGATCCAATTGGTTATGAATATCCTGTGTCATATCGATCTTTTAGTTTAGTATCCATCATCGGTCTCAATAGGATGCATCCTTCCTAATAGACCTCATCAATCCCATACATCCCCTTGATTCTATGGCAAAGGACGTTTGAACTCGATTGTGATATTTTGATACGTTTGGCTTTTGTTTATCATTTGAGCTCTCTATCATCACTTGTCATGGTCGCCTTGATCCATCATATCATGGTGTGCTTTGACTAGTCAACATAGGGGCGTATCTTGATATTTTTATGTCTTTCTTTGTCTTCTCAATTGTCCCATGTAGTACCCACCAAGATCTCTGAGGCCTTGTGTTACGCTGGGGCATCCTTGTGTGCTTGTGGTTATCCCAATACCTAGCCCGACCAAGGTCATCACGACTTTGGGATGTTGGGATAGCCTTCTTGTTTGTTATGTTTGTTTTATGCATTAGACACTAAGCCACCTTGGTTCTTCATATCTTGGCATCTTGTGTCTTATGCTATAGCAAAAATTAGTGCCCCAACGATGGAAAATTGCATTTGGATTGCATTTCATCTTCATCCTATCATCTATCAAAATCCCCCCATCCATTCATCCTTCATCACGCTCCCCTCCCAATCTCCTTCCGCCTTTTCATCCTTTCTTACCCATCACTTTGCATCATCTTCTTCATCTCCCCTTGCATCATCTCATCCATTTCGAGAGCACACCCATGTTCTCTTGAACCCGCATGTCCTCTCGAGGGGGCATCCTTCATCCCCTTCATCCCTAACTTTCATCTTCCTTCCTAGTCAATCCTCTGATGACTGGGGCATATTTTCCAATCTAACCATCTTCTTCTAGGTTCTATATTTTAATATTCTTTGAAATGATGTTACTTCGTAACACCATCTCAAAGAGGGGAAAAATGTAGACACCTAAATTTGGACACTTGATTTATCCAAATTTATCCCTTTTCATCTAAGCATCCCCTTATCCGCATTAATTAAATAATATCACTATTATTTAATTAATACCTCTAAATTTCTTCTAATCCCTAAGGTATCTAGTTAAATAATTAAATACCTTCCCCCTTTCATCAAATGAATTAAATAAATGTCATTTATTTAATTCCCTTTATGTCACATCATCATTTTTATCTAATCCTAATCCATCTTCTAATCTCATCATTAGGATGTGCACATGCCTAATCCTTGATTAAGATGTGTCATATCCTCCAACTTTTGCAAGTTGGCCTCTAATCTCTCTTAGCCACCTAACCCTCCTCTAATCATTCATTAACTAGCCTAATCAACCTCTCAAGGATTTTTAATTTTTTTATCCTTCCAAGGAATATTAAATTCCTTTTTCTCTTCCCCATGTGATCTTTGACTTGTCACGGCAAGTTCCATGTGAAATCTAACCCTCTTCTAACATGTCATTAATTAGTCTAATCAAGTACTCTAATCCCCATATCATTTATGGAATGTGTCCTTAGTCAACTTCATTAAAAGCTTTATCTTTTTGAACAAGGCATCTCCATTCCCCATGTGAATTTTTAATTCACATTTAATCCTCCAATGCATTTAAAGGAATTTTAAATTCCTTCTCTCATCCCCATGAGAATATTTGAGGAATTTTTAATTCCCCACATGTCCTCTCACCCACATGGGGACAAGTACCTCCTTTATGAGGGGATCTTGTCCCAATCCCAAGGTACTGTGTACCCTCTCCATATCATGTACTATCCTTCCACCTCATGCACACATCACCCCTTTTAAGCCATATCACATGCCACATGTCAAGATGTGGGGGCTTATGAGTTCTCAACTCACCTTAGCCCTACATCTCGATCTTGATGGCTCAATCTTGACCGTCCATTTCCCTAGAGAATTCCAAAATCTCTATAAATACCCCCTATTTTCTCTCATTTTGGGAGAGATCACGCATTGTATACAAACTCTTGCAAAAAATTTCTAGAATCCATACTTAGCCATTTTTACACTTGCATCCACTTTCATCCATCCTCATACCGTCATCTAGTTTGCATCTTGTGCCATCCAAGGAGCATACAATACCAAAGATCGAAGGGCCAACCAAAGGATCAATTTGACACAAGGTAAAAGGTTTCATTTGTTGTCTTTATTTTGTGTTGAATCCAACTAGGCTAATCTTGAGGTGTAGGTTTTTTTTAGTGTTATTTTGCACTCTTTTGATTGCTGCTCATTTTCTAGCACATAGATTCGATCTATCACAAGTTCAAAATGTATAGTGTCTCAGCTTTTGTGTGGAAAAAACAACTTCAAGACACTCTTTCAATGAGAATGTAGTTAATCTCATATCCTACTAGAGTTCGACTAATATAGTAGATAGCTCTCGCTTTTCTATCATTGTCATTTTGTGCTAGTAAAGCCTCCAGTGCTGATGTGGTGGCTAATATGTATAATATTAAGTATCTACCATCAATAGGAGGCAGGGGAATCGGAGGAGTCAATAGATAATATTTTATTCAATGTTGAAATGCCTCTTGACAACATTCGGTCCATATGAAGGGGACTCCTTTGCATAGAAAATGTTGAAATGGGTGAATCTTGTCTACTAAATGGGTAATGAAACTTTGAATTGATTGCAATTTTCCTTGTAGAGTTCTCAACTAACTTATGTTGGTAGGTGGGGGAATATCTATGAAATTGCTTTTACCTAAGTTGCAAGATCAACTTCAATTCCTCTACGAGAGACTATATAGATCCCAAGAATTTTCTTGATTGGACCCAAAACACACTTATTTGGATTTAGCTTGACCTTATATTCTTCTATCCTTCTGAAAATATTTTCTAATACTCTTAGATGACCACCTCTTGTTAAAGGTTTTTCCAATAAGTCATCAACATAGTCTTCCATAAGTACATGCATGTAGTCATGAAAAATTATTGACATAGCTCTCTGATATGTTGCTTCGACATTCTTGAGACCAAAAGGCATTACATTCCAACAAAAAGGTACCCCAAGCGCATGTGAAAGCTATTTTGTGTTGATCTTTGAGGTGGTTCTGATATGATTGTATCCTGAAAATCCATCCATAAGTGACATCATCTCATATCCCGCTGTGATGTCTACTATGATGTCAATATTAGGCAACAGGAAATCATCTTTAGGACAAACCTTATTTAAATCTCTAAAATTTGTGCATTTTCTAATACCACCAGTTAGTTTAGTGATAGGAACAAGATTAGATATTCATTCTGCATAATCTATGGGATGAACAAAACCATCTAGAAGCTTCTTTAACTCAACCTTGACTAAGAGTGCAATATGTGGGTGCATTTTCCTTAGTTTCTTCTTGACTGGTTTAGCATTTGGAATCAATGGTAGGTGATGTAGAAAAAGTTCAGAGTCCAACCTAGGCATGTCAGCATATGACCACACAAAATTAACTGTCTTTCTGAAAAGAATGTAGTGAACTCTGGTTTTTTTTCAGTGTTCAAAGATAGTGACACATATAGAGTTATTAGGCTTAGAAGTATTAAAACATGTTTGAAATTTTTCTTTCAGCTAATCTATGTGATGTTCAGTTGAAAATAAAATAAAATTGGATGTTACTTGAAAAAGTTAAGGTGCAATCATTTTTTTTAAATCAAGGGTGCTAAGTTTGTCTAAATTAATGTAGCCATGTCTTGGGGATTAATGGTTTAATTTTTTTCTTTATATTTTGAAAGATAAAAAAAGAAGTCAAGATTAATTTTATTGATGAGGGGTTATTTTGGTTGAGGATGGAGTTGAAATTAGAAAATTCTTTGAATCTTTTGATGGTGATAAGTGTTCTATCTTTGTCAATATATAATTTTATTGATGAGGGGTTATTTTGGTTGAGGATGGAGTTGAAATTAGAAAATTCTTTGAATCTTTTCATGGTGAGTGTTCTATCTTTGTATATATTGATTCTAAAGCGAGAGAGTTAGTTTCTAAAATTGCTTTATGTAAGCTTGATTCAAAGGATGTTCTATCTATAGAGAAATTTCCTTAGATGAAATCAAATATATTATATATCATAAGAAAAATGAAAAATACCTTGGGTGTGATGGTATCCTGCTTGAATTTCATAAGGCTAACATCACTTGGATTAAATTTATCTTTTGCTTGAAGTTTATAAGGAGGTAGTTGTTGTTGGCACCTTAAGAAGTGAAATTAGTAAGGTTCTCATTAATATTTTTTGTGTAAAGAAGGTGATTCCACGCTTGTGGAAAATTGAAGGCCTATAATTTTGTTTAATGTTTCCTACAAAATTTAAGCTAAGACCCTAATTAGAAGGGTTAAAAAAAAAACACAAAATTATCTCTCATTCAAAAAGGTTTTGTGAATGACATCTTGTCTAATCTTTCGACTTGTTGGGAAGGTTTGAATTGTAAAAGTTTCTTAGTTAGAATGTGTTCATGGTTCAAATTACTTTTTGTTAGAATTGGCTATGGCTGCCACCCAAGATCTATGGACCAAATGGAAAGCACAAGAAAGAGAGAAATGATATGACAAGAATAAACTGTATTCAATGTCATTAATATGATATGTAGTACAATGATTATGATTGATTACAAATGAGAGAGACCCCTTGGTTAAATAGCCAAGGTGAGAACATAGAAGGGCATAAGATTATGACAAGTGTCAGAATCTTATGACATGAGACAACTAGGAAAACTTATCACTCCACTTAAGGTGGAGAGATAATCACATGATGTATCCACAAAAGGTGGAAATGATGAGATAATGACATGTCAATTCCACCAAAAGTGGAGATTCTCCAACAACCTCCTATGTGGTCCCTAAGTAAACTTAACTAAGGTGTAATTATGACCTAGGATAAGGTACAAAATATTTAATTACACCAACACCCCCCCTTAAGTGCAACTTAGGGAGAATGTACACACATGCAAACAATGCAAGATGGGTCCTGGCTACTAGGCCATGTTAGGTACCCATGTACAATGCAATCAATGCAATCTCTCACAAATGAGGAAAGGGAGAAAACCTCATGGGAAAAAACTCCCCCTCAAAAGAGAGATGAAATACAAAATAAAAATGCTCTCAATGAAGAATGAGAAGGTAAAAACCCCATGTGAGGAAAAAGACCCCCCCATAAGAGAGAAGTAGAAAAGAAGCAAGGTAGCCCCCCCTCAATGTTGAGTCTCCTGCAAGAATGGTAGAAGCTCGACACTGAATGTTGAAGATGATCCAATCTCGCCGAACAAAATTCCTCCCCTTGGGAAGAAACAAAACCAAGGATGTATGCAGGATATCATGAAGATGGATGATGTGCGATGATGTCTCTGAAGCATGCTCAAGTGTCTCCATGTCGATGCAGAAAGCTGTCACACTCCAATCAGGTGTTCTAGGCCACACTGCTGAAGAGGAAAACCCAACATCTAGTAGAGATGAATGTAGAGAACAATCCAAAGACAAGGATATCCCCTTTGAAGACAAAGAAGCCTCCTCCAAATGTTGTCCAAAATAATCCACACTCACGCCAAACTGAGAAGGATGATCATGTAGAGAATGAACAAGAGGGTCAAGGTGTTCCCTCACAACAATTGAAGAAGGTGCATCTTCATCAAAGAGAAGATGGATGCTATCAAGAGTGTCCTCCAAATCTGTAAGATGAGACTCAAAAAACAAGTCTAAAATACCTGTGAGGAAGCCATCCAAAGTAGCCATATTTGAAAGACAAACATGATCCTGCTGCACTGAATCACTAGGAGCCAAAACTATAGCAACACAAGTATCATCAAGTACAACAGTAGATGGAGGTGATGAAGTGCATGGCTCAAGGATTGGATCTGATGTGAGTATGCCCAAGTTCAAAAAGCCAAATGTCTCCTCAGAATCATAGTTGTGATCAACAGTCGAAGGAACAAAGCCATCATCAGAAGCAAACTATGCAAAGGAATACAACCGAGATGAATGATCAACCACCCGAGTAGCAATGACATCTCTAGTCTCCAAGTCACGAATGATAACAGAATCAGGAGTGAACTCCACAGTTCTCCCATCTCCACCATGTGTAATCTGATAAATGGAAAGTAGATTGTTCGTCAAATGAGGAACACACAAGACATCCTGAAAAGTGTTCTCCCCAATGCTAATAGATCCCTTCCCTGTTACACTCATGTATGTGTTGTTTCCCATCAAGATAGGAGACGTAGAACAAGGCTGAAATGAAGAGAAGATAGTTTGTGAAGATTCCATATGATGTGATGCTCCTGAATCTAGAAGCCATCTCCCTGATCTTGGACTTGAATGAGCACAAAGAGCTTTTCCTTTATTTCCTGATATTTGACCTTTTTCCTTTTTATATTGTTTTGAAGTAGAAGGAGAAGAAGATTCAGACATTCTAGAAGGAAAATCAATGTGATTCTTTTTTAGAAGATGTTTCAACTCATCAATATCCTTCTTATAACAATAATGTTCTTCATGTCCATCCTTCTTGCAATATGCACAAAAAAGTCTCTCCTTCTTAGATGTTTCTCCTTTTGATGATGAGGATTCTGATTCTTTATGTGGCTTGTTCTTTTTCTTCTTTTGCTTCTTATCAAGATTATCTGATTCTTTCTGTACCTTAGACTCATTAGCCACCAATTCTTGTGGTTTGGAAGACTTGATTAGACCCATGTTCATTAACTTAGCTTCCTCTTGGATTAGGAGATTTGAAAAGTCATCAAACTTAGGATCAACATATGATGCTCCCATAGAAATTCGATGGGTATGAAAGCCAAAAACAAACACTGAATACTCAGGACCAAGCTTGGATAACACATTCAGAATCAATTGTAAATCCTCTTTTTCAATAGTGCATTCTTTCAACTGTGTTCTTAGTTGCTTGATTTTGGAGATGTAGTCTTGGATGTGGTCAAAACTTTTAGGATCAAGATTCATCAAATCATTCTCAATCTGATAGCCTCTAATCTTATCTGTTTTGCCATACAATTTTTCAAAAGTATCCCATACCTCTTTAGGTGTGTTAAATGATTAAATGTGAAACTGCAAATCAAATGAGACTAATGAACATATGCATCCAAGTGTTTTCTCACGATCAATCTCCCACATTGCCAATTCTTTAGCATCTGTAGGTTTTTGAATTGTGTCCTTTAGATGACCTATTAGACCTTTCATCATGAGATAGTTTGATACTGATTTTCTCCATGTAGCATAATTATGTTGATTTAGGGGTTCAATTTGAGATCTCCCCATTGCAAGAACACAAATCAAGCAAAAGAATGCAAACAATCATTGCAAAATTACCCCCCCAAATCACTCAATCAAGAAACCCCCAAGCAATATCTGATTTGGCACTTTATATTTAGTGCGTTTACAGTTGCTAGATGCCAAAAACAGCAAGCTAGACTTGATCTTAGTGCTTACAAATGCCAAAATAAGGCCACAGTATCAAGTACAATTTTTGGTATAAAATGAGATCAATCTGATCATACCACTGAGAAGTACATAAAAAATCATGCACTTTCAAAAAAAATTGCACCCAAAAATGTTACCGTAGGAGCAAGTTATGAGCTCCTGAAGTTCTCAAAATGAGGACGAAGCAACAACACCTGTGAGAATTTGCAAATTCTAGAAAAACCAGGCACCAAAACCAAAAACTGATTGCACTAGTGCGTAGAGCATGAAATTCTAGTCCAAATAAAAAAAAATTGCTCGACTGAGATATTGAGCTTCAAAGTTCGCCTATGAAAATCAAAATGCAAACCGTGAGGGGGGAATTTTTTTTCAAAATTCTGCTGACGTCATCAGTGACGTAATGCTGATGTCAGCATTTCACGTGATTAAATTTGACAGGCTGGTGGCCGTCAAAAGAAAACTCGACCCCGTCTGGAACATTCGCCGGTATATTCTCCTAGCTGGTTTCAAAATCGCCAGTGGAATCTTCGGTGTCGGAATCTATGAATGGAATATTCTGAAAAAATGAACCGCCAAGATTCTTTGATTGGAGCCGCCGGTATGTGTATTCTTTTGCCGGATTTTTTTTTTGAATTCGCCAGAAATTAATTCAACCGCCGGTGGGAGTGTGAACAAGGCCGGCCGAAATGGAATGTGGGGGCCGTGTCGGTGGAGCAGTGGCCGCCACGTGGCAAACAGTGGGGGCCGCGTACCATGGTGGTACACAGGGTACAGGGTCAAGTCTGTGGGCCTGTACCCTTGGCCCTTTTGAATTTTTTTTTTTTATGATTTTTACAATAAACTTTTACTCGGTACAAAATGCAATTTTTCAAAAAAATTCAAAAAATTTCAATTGAAAATTTTTATTTTTTATTTTTGAAAAAATTGTACCGCAGTAATCATGACACCTGGGGGGGCCGTACGGCTCTCTGGGCAAAAAATTTTTGCCTCACCAGACAACTGCTTTGAATCAGACGATTTGACAGTCGATCTTAGGGTTTTTGGCCCTTTTGGACACGATGGCAGGGTCGGATTTGACCCAAAATGCTCCAAAATTGTAGCTACCTTCTGGATCTGGCAACCACTCTTCAACTTCAAACCCTCATAGATTTGGCCTGTAGCTCCGATTTGGATGAAACAAAAGGAAAAATCGACTATCTCGAACCTTTTAGATGCAATGGTGAGCTCAGATTTGCACCAGCAAGCTCGGATTTGAACCTGCAACAAAGAGCCACGAACAGAACCTCCTCAGATCTGGAATCTCTCTTCAGAATAAGACTCTCCAATGGCACCCAACATGCTCTGATACCATGTTAGAATTGGCTATGGCTGCCACCCAAGATCTATGGACCAAATGGAAAGCACAAGAAAGAGAGAAATGATATGACAAGAATAAACTGTATTCAATGTCATTAATATGATATGCAGTACAATGATTATGATTGATTACAAATGAGAGAGACCCCTTAGTTAAATAGCCAAGGTGAGAACATAGAAGGGCATAAGATTATGACAAGTGTCATAATCTTATGACATGAGACAACTAGGAAAACTTATCACTCCACTTAAGGTGGAGAGATAATCACGTGATGTGTCCACAAAAGGTGGAAATGATGAGATAATGACATGTCAAGTCCACCAAAAGTGGAGATTCTCCAACAACCTCCTATGTGGTCCCTAAGTAAACTTAACTAAGGTGTAATTATGACCTAGGACAAGGTACAAAATATTTAATTACACCAACACTTTTGAAAAACTTTGTGACTTGATTGAATAGTCATTTATTAGCTTGGCTATGAAAACCTTGGGTTTTGGTGAAACTTTTTGTAGAACGGTGAGTGTTAAGTTCAAAGATGCTTCTACACAAGGTTGTATGAATGTCAAGTTGTATAGTTCCTTCTCTATGCAAATGTTAATCAAGAAAGATCAATCTCTTACTCCATCTCTATTTGTTCTTATTGTTGAGATTGTTCATTACATGTTGAGAGATTGGTTTTTAGGTTCTCTTGTTAATGGGTTTCTCTTTTTTGATGATTTGTGATTTAACTTTAATTTGCTGATAGCACTATTCATTTTGTTGAAATATGAAATAATTCATAAATAGGTTGGAAATTTATTATACCACTTTAAGATCTATTTTTTTGGTATGAATCTAGTGTTATATGTTACTTTATCAGTTTCTTAATTGGTTGGATAGGGTTAGAATTGTTTGGGGCTAAATGAAGTAATTAAGTATCTTGGTATTCCCTTTTCCCTTAATATGTTCTTTAAGAACATGTAGAGATTGGTTATGGATAAGGTGAATAATAAAATCTTCAAATGAAAAAGGTAATTTATTATTAGATGATGTTTTATTCTTATACATCGTACATTTCTTGTTGGTTGGTTTTCTTTTCTTATAAATTTAATTGAACAAATTAATTATAAATTCTTAGATTTGATGATAAAGGTAATAAAAATGATATGTTATTTGGCAGTCATGTATAAAGCCTAGAGAAATTAGGGGAATGGGGGTTGAAAGATTTATTTAAACAATTTTTTATTAGTTGTTAAGTGGATAGTTAAAGTCTTGCATAATGATGAGCCTTAGAAGGAATTGTTTAGGAATAATTTAACTAATAGTATTTTAAAGAAGAGTCTCAATTAGAAAATTTTTACATTTGTAGGGTATTTTATTTAACAAATTTAAGACTAATCCTTTTGAATCTTCTATCTTTTGCTCTATCTAAGGCTTGGTTTTTTTTCAATAATTTTACAAAATGGCATGATATTTTTTATAATAATGAAGTTATTAGGTTTTAGATGTTTGTAGTGGAGCTTAGAAATTCAAAAAAAAAATTGCATGTACAAGAAACTGTTAAGCCAAATCATAGAGTATTTTACGGTTGAAAACCATTAAGAATTATATGAGGAAAAAAGGTTTACTTTAATGGGGGTTTATTCAAGATAAATATGTGATTTCTAAAGAGCAAAAAAAAGAAATAATCAGCTGGTAGGCTATATATGGTGTGAGGTTTCATCTGAAATCTGTCTCATGCCTATTATTGGATTGTCATTAAACTATGGTGGTTTATAGTCAACAATCAAATCAATGCAATTGGATTTCTGAATCAAATCGGTGATCATTAATTGGAAACCAATATTTTTGTCTAGGAGGTTGGAAAGTAGACAACTTGGTCACCAATTCAGAGTCCTGCAATGGAATCGACAACCTGAAGGCATTTGAAGGGGCGGTGGAGACCAAGGGTATGCGGAGGAACTGCAATGGGCGGTAGAGCGGTGTATACAACTACAACAAGTGTAGACAATCCATGGCTTTGGTGATCAACCAATTAAACAAACAGGACCTGGGGCCGACTGCGTGCTCTTTGTAATGATGTATGTCAGGGGAGGGGCGGGAGGGTTGTGAATTCATTTCAAGATTTTGGACCCGATGCCCTATATTTCCTGATGGTTGCGATCAATTTGTTGGTATTGGCATCAATAGTGGCCCGGTGGTTGGATAGTCAAGTGTGTCTGATGTAGAAGACCGAGCATTTTGAAACAAAAAGAGGCTTGGGGATGTGGCGGATCAAGTTGTGGTGGTAGCACCAGCTATTGAGGGAAAGGGTCGACGCCGAAATGGTGTTCGTGATTTTCAAGCTCGAGCTGATTAAGTCTGCCAAGGGGAACTTCTCAGTGTCCAACGTTATCAGAGGAGGAGGGTTCAACACGATTTACTAAAATGATAATTTATATGCATAATCTCCTTCGCTAGATTTTCACATACAACAGAATTAAAAGTAAGTGTTTTTTTTTTTGGCTATTATTGTCCAGTCATATAAGTTGTAAGAAGACAATTTTTTATGTATGCTTTGAAATAGAAAAAAATAGTCAATATTGTTGAAGCATAGTTTTGAGCAGCCAACAAATAGGGCATTCTATTTTTTTGGTAATCAAAGAGCAGCAGCTCTATGTCTATGTCTATGTTTGAAGGTTTAATCATTGTAGTTTTGAAATATAAATCATTTTTTTGTTCATCTCTGTGTTTTATTACTATTATTTCTTCTCTCTATTTCAGTTTGTATGCTCCTCTGTCTCTCTCCTTCAAACCCAAGAACAAGAATACATATGCTTTGGAAAGGAAAGAAAAAATCACACAGGGTCAACACTTGCACTCCAAGCCAGGCAGGAAATTTGGTGTCCACAACTTGTCCACAAAGTTTGTCCACTACTCTTCTCTCCCATGACCTCCTTGGATGCATCTCAGTCAATATCTGCATATTTGTGTTCTAGGAAGAAATATTTAAATATATGTCATGTTGAATTCTACATAGATGTCATGAGTGAGTTGTTCATAAAAAATAAGATTCTCTATACTTGACAATGATTAGATCTTTCACTGTTTCATGAGTAAATTTGATCATTCTGACTTCTGTTCACAATTAGCCATTTAGATCTATAACTTGCATCATGGAAAGATATTTCATGTATGTAATGCCATGGATAAAAAATAATGACTTTGTGCAGACAATGTCAGTATAGCATTTTAGAGAAATACAAGCTTGTTTAGTACTATAGATATTCCTTGCAAAATCTCTTAGGTGGTAAGAAAATCACTGTAAGTTTAATTTCTTGTTGAGGTAATAGTTATTTTAGATTTATATGGAACTAATGTATCAGTAAACAAGAGAGCTAAGTTTCCATTTTAAACTTGTCGATGGATATGCTTAGTTATTTAGCCTCCAAAATGACAGTAAATATATTTAGCAAGAATTGTTGATTTCTATGTCCAAAGGCAGAAATCTTTCTTTTTTAATTTGTAGATTTCCATGATCATTAATATGGAATAGCCATCAACAGTGGAAACTTTAAGGTTGGTAGTAAATAAATACAACATTGTTTTTCTATGGAGTGGATACAACATTAGGGGAGAGGGCCCAATAGTTGTGCACCCTAACTTCATGCTTCTAATTATCCTACGTCAAAATTTCAAATCACTCCCAATTTTTTACAGTAGCTTACTTGGCAAGTTCTCTACTTATAACTAAGGTTTCAAGGCCACATCATCAAATATGATGCCACATCAACATGTTTTTTGTCAAGGTGTCCAAAAATTTCCCAAAAAATAGTGAGACCAATACTCATGCATTACATCATGAGTAGTTGAGCGTTGATGTGGTATCACATGATTGGTTGCTTTCTTAGATCAAAAGCATAGATTTTGTTTAATTATGGGCAGTCAAATCACAACTATTGGACATTATATAAACAACTATTGGGTATTATAATCATGATTGAGTGCGCGACTATTGGACCCCGCACGACTACAGGGCCCTCTCCCCTATCATTCTATTTAAAAACCAGAATGATGGTAACATCATTTTAACTTAAAACGATGTGTAAAATTTGAGATCAAATGACCATGTATTTCTCACACATTGAACTGGTCTTGAGTTGATGTATATTTAGGATGGTTGGGGTTTGGCCCCATTTTTTTAGGATGACGAGGGTTGGGCCCCTTTTTTAATCGCTGATTGGCACTTTCAAGATCTAGTGAATTTCAATTGCTCATAAGCAATGACAAGTCAAAAGTTTAAAGCCCAAACATCAAATGTTAATTGCAAAGTCCCAAGTAAAACAAAGTTGCATAATCCACAAGTTCTACTTTAAAGTATAATCAATCATCTTCACCCTTTGGCTCTGGTTCTAGGTCATTAGTGCCAATTTATGGCATTCTCCATGTACAACTTGTGTTTGGGTTTCCTCTGCAACATTTGAGCTACTTTTCATGCATTGATTAATAAGAGATCAATTGTGCCCAATTCATCATGAACCTAACATGTGGATTTTTGTTGTGTTGCAGGGTCTAAATAGAAACCATCTAAAAGAGATACCATGGTTACAGGAAAAGGTGCCAAAGGCTTACTTATTGGGAAATCCTCCACCCCTGCTCCTATTTCTGCTAATAGTGGTAGCAAATCTATCAATCATGGCAAAGCTAAAAAGAAGAAGCACATTTGTCATTCATCTCAGACAGTATTGCCATCTATTGTCAGTTGTTGGTTCAGTTAGGTAGGGAAAATAATCTGAAAATGTCAAATGTAGTTCACATTTGGACATGCCATTCCAACTTGCAACAAAACTCTCAAATGTGTCTGGAACTATCAGGCCTTCTGGAATCTCTACATTCTCTGCTTGCAAGACCTCATATATCTCCTTTTCCAATCTCTACACAAAATCCCTTTCAATTTTCATCATGAAAAAAACTAGGCAAAATAAAACCACCATATAATAAAATTTTAGGACTCAATTAAACTAGACACCCAAATTCAATTTTCACAATAAACACCCAATTTCAAATTTTGTTCGAAACAAACCAGCCAAATTAAGACCATCTACATAGAAACAAAAGCCACCCATATAATTAAAACTACAGACCTCAATCCTATATATAATGAATACCCAATTTTTGTTCCCACCATAAACAAACTAGCCAACATAAAAACAAAAATTATCAATATTATTAGACTTGGAGAGCACAAACCAATAAAATCCCGATTTCAAAGTTTTATTTTAATTTTATAAGGTGTTGTAACTCCCCCTAGCCTTAGCAAATTTAAACCACCTAGACGAGGACAATTGGGCCCAATTTCAGTTTTCATTAAAGATGAGAAAGTAAATATAAACCCATCTAAATCGAAATTAAAACTGCCCAAAAACTATGGGACTCTAACCAACATACATGTAATGTCAGTTCCCACTTTGAATAAACCAACCAAAGCAAAACTGAATACAAAGAAAGAGAAACATCTCTAAAACAAACATATAGAGTTTAATCTAATAACCACCCAATATCAATTCCCACTACGAGTTTTAAACAAAGCAACCAAAATAAATGACTCACTCTAAAATAGACCACACGATAAAACTATAACTGTATTGGTTGATCCAATAATCATCCACTTAAAGCACAAATCCCATCCATTAGAATTGTAGAGCCACAATTGCAGAGCTAAACTCAAATGAGATCATGACACCACACCCAAAGAGGATTGGTAAGAGAGATTTTGTTTGTTTTGCAATACCTGGTGGTAGAATCAGAATTATAATACAACATGCATTGGTCTAGGCCAACTAAGTCCCCACCTTAGGGTTAAATCCATGCATGTACTTTTTGAAGAGGCAAAACTTGCATAAACAAGGGAGTTTGCAATCCAAATTAGTAAAAAAAGGTCTATCCTCTAAAAAGATGTCGTCTTGTATTGAATTTGAACTTGTTGCTCGTGTTTCACTATTTGAAGTGACCTCACGTCTGGAAAAAATGAATAGGATTTAATATTTAGATCTTGAATAAAATTAGGTCCCATCGCACGTGTGAAATTTTCTTTTCATTTACTGCACAAATAGATTGAAGCAATAGCTAGAGAGAGATTGGTTTTGGTTTGTCTCATTTAATTTTTTTTGCTAGAGGTAGATAAAGATTGTTCCAAGTTTTGTAGCGACTAGATTGATGGGGTATTCATAAGAATATGTAGCAATGGGATAGTGAACATTGTAGCTTCTTTGAATTTGGTCTTGACTTCTAGTCAAAACGTGGCCTGGCCCATCTTGATCATCGACCTAACAAAGTTTTCCAAGAACAAACGTTAGTTCTCTGCAAAGTTTTTCACAATGTCACGAGTTCGAGAGTCAATGATCTCTTCGTTGAGACTCTTCATCACATCTGCTCTTCCTTTGCATCTTTCAAAATTTGCATACACTCCTCTACTTCAAGGGGAAGCCAACAAAATCATTTGCAGAGAGAAGAGTCTTTTGATTCACTTTTTTCTTCATTGCAGCAATGCCTACATTTCCTCTCTCCCACTTCAATCCAAGAACTGAATCAAATCAAATAGAAAATAAAATAATCAAAGACAACATTGGAAGGAATATTTTAGGCAAGCACAAATACAATATTGCATTCCATAAATTTAGCCTGAAATTTAGCATATCTTTCTTTTAGGGTATTGTAGAATTGTTGTTTACAATATTATGAAAGGACATTCTTAATTTATTTATGTGTGCACCGATGTATATTATTGTGTCTATATTGAGATCATGTTGTTAATAAGATTGCATATATTTTAAACTACACTTTCCATGTTCATTTCTATATATTTTTCTATCAGCATAACCCTTGCACCCCTCTAGTGCAAGTGCTAGATATTAAAAAAGCTTATTATATTTTGTACTGCTTTTTTGTGCTCCTTGTGAGTTGATATTAATCTTATTTTTCTTTGAGGGACTCCTTTTGGTATGTGACGTAAGTTAATGCCCATGTGAGCCATATTTGTAAACTACATCTAATATTAAAATATTGTAGTCCAATGGAGATGTTTACTTTGAATGTTTGGCTACTTGTTCATTAATTAGAAAAAATAGTTGAATCTAACACAATTAATTAGAACATCTGCAATATTGAGCAATGAATGTTTTGTAAACAACCTCTTTTTCACCATTATTATCCATGTGAGACTATTCACAACATATGATGAAAGATTATTGATATGGAAGAAAAAATCATTATAGAGTATTCTATTTTATTAAAAAACTTATTAATTACTAGAAATTTGTAATAACCATCTTAGTCAATAGAATTATTTTTTGTGAACAATCCTAAAAAATATTCTTAATTTTTTTTATATAATTCTACTAGTGCAATGGTGAACTTCATTATTAATTCCACCCTAGTTATGTAATTAACCATCAATCAATGTTATACATAATGCAATTACAAAATTTATTACTACATTGATGAACCTCAAATTATAATTACATCACATTGACAATGGCATCTCATGATAATAGAACTTAATTTTGGCACAAATCATCTCAACAACCCATAAGGAAAACACACTCCAAAATTTTCTCTAGTGCAATGGTGAACTTCGTTATTACTAGAAATTTGTAATAATCATCTTAGTTAGTAGAATTTTTGTGAACAATCCTAAAATAATATATTCTTAATTTTTTTTCCATGTATAATTCTACTAGTGCAATGGTAAACTTCATTATTAATTCCACCCTAGTTATGTAGTTAACCATCAATAAATGCTATACATAATGCAATTACAAAATTTAGTACCACATTGATGAACCTCAAGTTATAATTACATCACATCGATAATGGCATCTCATGATAATAGAACTTAATTTTGGCACAAATAATCTCAACAACCCATAAGGAAAACACATTCCAAAATTTTCTCTCCATGTGAAATCTTGAAAGAATACATATAATTTCTTCAAATAAAAATTTACAATAATACTCATCTACCATAAGGATACATAACAAGAAGTAAAAGCATAATACCTCTATTGTGGTAGTTTGATAGAGTTAGTACATTTCCTATATAGTTTTTGTATTGCTCTTGGTTTGGGTGATAGGGCTCAATATGATCCCAACAACATAGATGAGAAATCCCTATCCACTCCATCCAAGTGGATTCTAGGGCTTCTCAAGGAAGAGATTCCAAATGCCATTTTTCTAATGAAATAATTAACCATTGACTAACAACACACATACTATTTAAGTTTTTATCATCTTACTATACCAACACACATATACCACCAACAAATTAAAGGAAAAGGAGATGCTTAATACTAACCAACTTCTCATTATAATGGTGATATGAATTCCCATTAAATGATTAACATTTGCAAGTTAGAGTAAAAGTTGCAATGATAAACATATTGCAAATAGGCCTCAAGAATGAAACATTAAGAATTCATAAATGTTTGGGAATCTAGACTGCTTATGCCCGTCGAGAGCATTTAAGGAGTGTGAATTGTTAAGGTCTTAATCTTAAAGGTCAATTTCAATCGATCCTTCTAACTTCATCATAGTGGGTGGCATGCATGAGAGATTTTATCTTACCCCATGACTCGTGAACTAATGTGGTATTAATACAAATAAATTGAAGGCACCAACAAGGCTCTTAACTTGCAAATGAAATATTTGTTGGGGCTTAAATAAGAGTAGTTGTTAATAAGGAAGGCTCAACATGACTCATTTCCACCTCCACCTCCACCCTTTGCAATGAGTATTTCAAAAATTATTCCTAATGATTCTATGAACTAAAGGCTTGTGGATATATTAAATTCCCATTTTCATTCCAATTAGTTCATTGGTGAACATCAACCATGGGACATACTTAACAAAGTTGGACTAGACTTTTGATATAGAGTTTAATATTTTTTATTGTATCCCCTAGATCAAATTGTTCCCTCTTAATTTTAGAATATATTTATCATGTCAATTTATCCTAACTTATTTTGATAAATCTATAATTCGAGACAATGATCTTGGGACCAACAATAGACATGATTATATTGCTAAATAAACATTGATAATAAAAATTTAATAGCCCTATTAATTTGAAAATAAACTTACTAATCATCTACATCCTATCCTATCTTTATTTAATTCAATATTTAAGGGAATATCCTAATTGATAAACCAAATTCATCTTTTGGAAAGGATGTTAGACAACTAATCAATTTTAATGATTGAAAAGAATATAGCAATTTTTACTTTTATTTTACCTAGAGGAATCGAAAGTTTAGCCCAACTCTTTATAGAGTGAGCCCCCTATAATCTCTCGAGTAATGTGCAATTGACCCTCAACCACACTGCAGAAAAATAAAAAATTGAACCCACCACCTAGATTACCTAAATTGATAGCCAAGACCGAGAGAACTAATCCCAAATATTGAAAAGAGTATAACAATTTATACCAATAGACTTCCTAACTATTGACAAAAGGTAGTCATCATGAATGTAGAAAAATCTGCAATAACCTACCAAGGTACAACCATTCTCTAGGTTTGTTTTCATATTCTGTGACTTATAAAAGCTAGGGAATGATTTTTTTATCTATGCGCTGGAGTTAAATAGGAAGAGAATAAACCAAAGAAATGTTTCCTATTTTATTTAAGTTGTTTCCATTTCTTGGTCATAAGCTTCTCTTGGAATTTTTTTTCTCATCCATCTGATCTCTCTAAAGTAGAAACTAAATAATCACACTTATTCCCAGATAATATGATATAATTGCTGGCTCCATGTTTATCTTGCTCTCCGCAGAATGTAAGGATTTTAACTAACAAATCTGCATTGGTACTAATTTCAGCATTTACCTGAACATATGCAAAGAAAGTTACTAAAAACATTTATCCTACATGGATCCTGGTCATTCTGTTTCAATTCCTTCTGTTTCTTTTTTGTTTATATAGGTTGAATGGGATGAGCATGTTGCGAATGAATGAAAGGAAAGGGTCTCTCCTTCGGAAATTGAGCCGTATAATTCGGGTGCAGGATCAATCAATTTGGCAGGTCCAAGAATAAAGAGACTTAGAACAAATCACAACACCAACAGATTTGTCGATCTGTGGTATGGACTACACTATGGAATACCCAATTTTCTAGAGACATATTTTAAGCCAAGTCTGAATTTGAGTTCTAATAAGCTGGTTATCTTTGTAGTGAGTGCAGATGGGGATAGATTAGTAGACTTTGGAGAATCTGTAGGATTTCAAAAGGTCTTGCAAAGTCAAGAATTGGTTCCTTTAAGAGAAAATTTGAGAGATAGATTTGGTTTGAAGAAATGTCTAGAACGAGAAGAACCCTTATGTGGAAGCTCTGTGGTGGCAAAAAAACGGTTGAAAAAGTGAGGCTTTTGAAAAATGTCATGTGCCACCCTCCTCGGAGTTATTCTCTACCAATGAAACATTTGGGAAATTCTGGCGATCTGAGGTTCAAAGATCAGTAGAACATTTTGCTCTACAAAGCACTGATGTAAACCAGCAACAACCAAAATTTATGATGAAGTCGCATGGAAGAGATAATCTCACCTCTATACTTTCCAACACTGTAAACTGCGGTTCAACAGAATTGGGAGTTTCGCTTTCTTCACTCCATCCACAGCAACTGAACAATACAGAACTACAGCTAGTTGAAATGCCACTATGTTTTGGCACAAATTCTTATTGTCACGGTGATTTGCCTACTTTTTATGGGCACACTTTTCCTTCTAGTCATAATTCATTACAAATTGGTGTCCCTGGAATAACACCAAGATGGCAGGAACCATTTGTCTCACCATCTGGATTGGAGGGGGGCAAAGGTTTTCCTCAAGTAGCTGACATTTTGTCGAATGACATCTCAGTGGGAAGGAGCAAATCAATTCTATCTGAAATTCTTCCTTGTCGGGAAGATGATCTGGATGCAATTAAAGGAAAACAAGAATGTAAGCTTTTTGGATTCTCTTTGATTGAGGAACCTCCGTGCTTAGGAGTTGTATCGAGCAGAATCTCAAGGGATGACACGTCAAATGATTTGCATGGAGCCTTAGTTAATAGAGTACAATCTTCTGTTCTAGGCATGAACAGTGCCAGCAAATGATTACTCTGGAGTGTACAGATCAAGAAGTTAATGTGCAGACAGCTAAGCAAACTCAAACCCCACTTCAACCTTCTGGTCGTAGTTTTGAAAAGGTAAGTACATTTTGTATTATTTGGTTTGCCATTGCATTTATGTCATACAGTGGATTAAACTTTAAATTGGAATAGGTGCACAAGCAAGGGAATGCTGTAGGAAGAGCAGTTGATTTGTCAAAACTCCATGGATATGATGAGCTCTTAAATGAATTAGAGCATCTGTTCAATATGGAAGGATCACTTAGAGACCCTAAAAAGGGATGGCAAGTTGTTTACACAGACAATGAGGGTGATATGATGCTTGTTGGAGATGACCCTTGGCTGTAAGTACTGTTCAAGAAAGATAGATTAACATGGCTATAAATTGGCGATAATGAACTATATTTGAGGCTTGTGAGATAAAATTTACTGCAGTTTCTCAATCAATATTGCTAATATGTGTGCATGTGCTCCTCATCCTCTTTAATAAACTTTGTTTCCTTGTGTCCACTTTTAGTTTTGATTCTTAAATGTGCTTTAGTCTGGACGTTCATTATCTACGGAAGCAAAGGTGCGTGGAATCGCTTCCTACGCTAATCTTGAGAGGACGATTATGCAAATTCAACTAACTATTACAAAGATTTCAATGGACAAATAAACATGCATAAATAAAATATCACAATAAACACATAACACAGTAATTACCGTAGGGAAACCCTTCCGGGAGAAAAACCCGACCCTCCAAAACCCGCACAATGTATTATCAAATCAAGAAGATTACAATACACTTGCAATGCAAGTTCTTACAGGAGCGCATCACCACAACTCGAACTCAAACTCAAAGAGACTCCTTCTAGCACTCAGTCTTGCAAACTGAACTCAATGATTCAAACACCTCCCCAAGCCCTCCTTTTATAGTGATTTACAACCTGGAAACCATTTATGGTTTTACAAAACCATGGGCAAAACAACCATGCCACATGTTACCCACTTGTCACTTGTAACTTCCAAGATGGGAAACCAACCAAGTTAAAATAGCATTTTCGTCCATACTTTTGTCCTCTAGTTTAGACCCCCATTAAATTCATACAATGAGTTGTTTAAACTCAAAAACAACCCTCCTATATTCTAATAGGGACAAGGCATATTTTTAACAACTCATACACCTTTTTCCAACACATAAACATGTGGAGAACTACCACAAACAAATTCTAATTTTTTTTGAAAAAAGGCTTGCAAGGTTGAGACATGATTCTCAACATTCTCCCACTTGTCGAACACCTTGCAAAAGTCAGGGGATCCAAAGTGTCATGGACTTAATTGCTAGGGGCCGAGAGCCCCATAGACTCTGAACACCATCTGAATTTCTTTATGCTTACGGGCTTAGTTAATGCATTAGCAACATTCACCAAAGTCTCCACCTTCTCCAGCTTCACCTTTCCGTCTTCGACCATATCTCTCACAAAATGATATTGTACATCAATATGCTTGGTCCTGGCATAAAATGTCGGGTTCTTCGCTAGGCAGATTGCACTCTGACTGTCACTATAAATTGTCACTGCACCCTGTTTGAACTCTATATCTGAACACAATCTCTTTAGCTAGATGGCTTCTTTGCAGGCATGAGTAGTTGCCATATACTCTGCCTCTGTAGTGGACAAAGCGACCACAGCTTGTCGCTTGCTCATCCAACTGATTGCACCATTGAATAATGTAAACACATATGCATTGGTGGATCTTCTTCTATCAACATCACTGGCCCAGTCTGAATCCACGTAGCCTCGAATATCCAAGGAATGCTCGTTTCCTGTTCCATGAAAACATATAGAGTACTCTGAGGTACCCCGCAAGTATCTGAAAACTCTTTTTACTGCATCCCAATGTGCTCTTCCTGGATTAGACATGTAATGGGAAAGTACTCCCACTGCTTGGGCAATGTTTGGTCTTGTACAAACCATAGCATACATCAAACTTCCAACAACACTCTAATATGGTACTCGACTCATCTCTTCCATCTCCAATGGGGATGCAGGACACTATGAGCTAGAAAGCTTTGTTCCCATAGTAACAGGAACACTCAATGGTTTGGAATCCTGCATATTGAATCTTCTCAGAATAGTACCAACATACTTACTCTAGCCTAGCCAAAGCTTTCTGTTTTTCCTATGTCTTATAATCTCCATTCCCAGAATATGCCTTGCTGCACCAAGATCTTTCATTTCAAACTTTGCTGAGAGCTGAGATTTTAATTCTGCAATCAAACCTTTTCCTTTGCCAATAAACAACATGTCATCAACATATAAGGCAATAACCAGGAAATAATCACCGTCAGACTTGTAATATATATAGTGATCAGATTTAGATCGCACAAATCCCAAACTCAAAACATATGTATCAAACTTCTGGTACCACATCCTAGGACTTTGTTTTAAACCATACAAGGATTTCTTCAACTTACAGACCAAATGAATTTTACCTTTCCCCACAAAGTGCTCTGGCTGTGTCATAAATTTCTTTCTCCAAATATCCATGAAGGAAAGTTGTTTTCACATCCATCTGCTCAACCTCTAGATCATAAGCAGCTGCAATAGAAAGTAAAAATCGAATGGATGTCATTTTTGCTACAGGAGAAAAAAATTCACCATAATCAACTCCTGCAACCTGGGAGTAACCTTTTGCAACCAAACGTGCTTTATACTTCTCAATGCTTCCATCTGAACCCATCTTCCTTTTGAACACCCATTTACAACCAACAGGCTTTCGTCCTTCAAGCAATGGTACAAGGTCCCATGTGTCATTCTTCTTAAGAGCTGCCATCTCTTCATCCATGGCTATTTTCCAGGACTCTAAATCATTCATACCAAGAGCCTCTTCTACAGATTTCGGTTCATCAATATTAGCATTCAAAGCAAATATACACCTCTAATCATCAGGAGAATATCCATACCTTTCTAGTGCTTTCCTCTGTCTACTAGACCTTCGAACAAGATCTGGTTTAGGTTCAGGTTCAGGTTCTCCCTCTTCCTTTGATGATTCAGAACTCGTAGAGCTCTCCTCGACTTCTTGTCTTTCTAGGGGCCTCGATTCGACTTTCTCAGGTGTAGTAGGTAGTTGAATCACATCTTTCTTTTCTTCCATCTGTTCTACCTGCACTATAATAGAAGAAGGCTTAGTTTCTCTAAAATAACACTTTTGGAATAAAATACCTTTTGTGCAACAGGATCCCAAAGCTTGTATCCTTTCACACCATAACTATATCCAATGAAGATACATTTGACAGCTTTGTTGTCCAATTTTTTCCACTTCTCCTTTGGCACATGAGCATATGTCTCGCAACCAAACACTCTCAGATGTCTAAGTGAAGGCTTGTGGCCCAACCATGCTTCCATTGGTGTCTTATCAACAAGAGCTAATGTAGGAGACCTGTTTATCAGGTAGCAAGCAGTGGCTACAGCTTCAGCCCAGAACTTTTGTTCCAGTCCAGCTTCACTTAGCATACTCCTAGCCTTCTCCATCAAGGTCCTGTTCATTCTTTTTGCAACTCCATTCTGCTGTGGAGAATACGGAGTCGTCTTCTCTCTTTTAATACCACAATTTTTACAAAATGTGTCAAAATCATTAGAGCAATATTCACCACCATTATCAGTTCTCAAACACTTTATCTTCTTTCTAGTCTGCAACTCAACCATTGCTTTAAATTCTTTGAAACGACTGAAAACTTCAGCTTTACTCCTAAGAAAATAAACCCATGTTCTACTAAAATCATCAATGAAAGAAACATAATAAACTGATCTACCAATAGAAGAAACATCAACTGGACCAAATACATCTAAATGGATAAGATCCAAAATACATGAAGACTTATGAGAACTCAAGTAAAACTGAATACGATTTTGTTTACCATAGATACAATGCTCACAAAAATTGAACTCAAGATTGCAGTCATTCAACCCATCAACAAGGTTTTTATTTTTCAAGGTCCGTAGACCCTTCTCACCTATGTGGCCGAGTCTTTTTTGTCATAACATGGTCTTCTCTGCAGGCAACTTTGATTCAGTAGATAGAGCACCCTTGGGTACCCAAAAACCATGACCATCTGTTGAAAGAGAAATCCTCTCCTTCTCCAACAAAGTATTCCTTTTCACAATCTTATCAGAAGTACTATTGCACTCAACCGTGTATGCATCAAGTTGGTACAATGTACCCAATCTGCTTCCTCTTGCTATTACCATAGCACCTCTCACCATTTTCACACCTGCTTCAGAAAATTGTACAAGCACACCCGCATCTATTAGTTTGCTAATAGATAACAAATTTCTTGCTAGTCCCGGGATATGCAAGACACCATCAAATCTTCTAATTCTACCATCAAAAAAATTCACATGAATACTTCCACGACCAACAATATCAAGAACAGAGTTATCACCCAAATACACCTTACCACCATCAAAATTTTCATACGTACTAAACCAGTTTCTATTAGGAGTCATGTGGAAAGATGCACCTGAGTCTATCAACCATGCATTGTCACCTGCATGAGTGGCCAAGGCTGCGATGAAAGCATCTCCATCTTTCTTCTCAGACTCAGAATCAGAATCTTGCTTCTTCTTCTTCTTCTTCTCCTCTTTGCAGTCCTTTTGGAAGTGTCCAGGTTTGCCACAATTCCAGCAGATTGCCTTGGACTTACTAGGAGATTTTGATCTCCCCTTATTCTTGGACTTAGAACAGCCATGCTGCTTTTCGTTCTTGCCTCTTTCTTTTGGTCTTCCTCGAACACTCAAAGCCTCTTTGGCATTCAGAGAGACTTTCCTTCTCATCTCTTCAGAAAGTAGAGAAACAACAACGTCCTCCATCTTCAAGACAACTGAAGTGCTCCCTATGGCCATGACAAGGTTGTCCCATGAGTCTGGCAATGAACATAGCAAGACTTGGCACCTTTCTTCATCCATTTTCACCCCAACTGAGGTCAACTAAATCACCAACATATTAAAGCTTTCCAGATGCTCAAAAATTCATCCACCTTCTTCCATTCTCAAGGAATACAACTTCTTCCTCAAGAAAATCTTATTCACAAGTTATTTCGCTTGATAGATCTCACTTAGCTTCTTCCAAAGCTTCTTTGCAGTAGATTCTTCATGGACATTAATCAGAATTGAATCTGCAAGACACAATCTTATGAGACCTTTAGCTTTTCTATCCATTACATCATATTGTGCAGCTAAAGTTGGATCTGCAGGCCTCAGCGTATTCTCATCCACCGCATCCCATAGATCTCGATCAATTAACAGATCTTCCATCTTCAACTTCCACATCTCAAAGTTCATGCCAGAAAACTTTTCTACATCTATTCTCCCCGACGTGTTTGCCATCTTTACAATCCTGCAATACAAAAAATAAAATACTCTGCACAAGCTCCCACTCAAACCTTGATTAGCTCAAAAAACCCTGTACCCAACAAGTAGAACCAAAACTGGCCAGGCTCTGATACCACTTATAAGGAAGCAAAGGTGCGCGGAATCGCTTCCTACGCTAATCTTGAGAGGACGATTATGCAAATTCAACTAACTATTACAGATATTTCAATGGACAAATAAACATGCATAAATAAAATATCACAATAAACACATAACACAGTAATTACTGTGGGGAAACCCTTCCGGGAGAAAAACCCCACCCTCCAAAACCCGCACAATGTATTATCAAATCAAGAAGATTACAATACACTTGCAATGCAAGTTCTTACAGGAGCGCATCACCACAACTCGAACTCGGACTCGAAGAGACTCCTTCTAGCACTCAGTCTTGCAAACTGAACTCAATGATTCAAACACCTCCCCAAGCCCTCCTTTTATAGTGATTTACAACCTGGAAACCATTTATGGTTTTACAAAACCATGGGCAAAACAACCATGCCACATGTTACCCACTTGTCACTTGTAACTTCCAAGATGGGAAACCAACCAAGTTAAAATAGCATTTTCGTCCATAATTTTGTCCTCTAGTTTAGACCCCATTAAATTCATACAATGAGTTGTTTAAACTCAAAAACAACCCTCCTATATTCTAATAGGGACAAGGCATATTTTTAACAACTCATACACCTTTTTCCAACACATAAACATGTGGAGAACTACCACAAACAAATTCTAAAATTTTCTGAAAAAGGGCTTGCAAGGTTGAGACACGATTCTCAACACATTATTTTTTCACCTTTTTTTGACTTTTATATACATCTCTACAGGGAATTTTGCAATATTGTCTGCAAAATTTTGATATGCAAAAGATGACACAGGCCAATTTTAGTAATGATGCTCTCAGCTGCTCTGAGGATCAGTCCTGCTACCTTGGAGGTTTCCAGGTGTTCAATTCATCGCCAGGATTCATCTTATAATATACATAGTGTATTTGGTCTCTATGGTTTCTCAATAATTAAGAGAAATCTCGTACACACCAAAATTATCTCCTTCCTAATGTATGGAGTGTTCACTTATTTTATTCCAAATATTTTCCTCGTGAACTTGCAATTTCTAGCCATTAACCAAACACTGTTCATGAAGCCCTCGGTAAATTTTACTTGGGCATCAAATCCTAACAGAACAAACTCTAATCCTTTTCCAAGCTAATGCTCCAAACTGAGAATTACATCTCAGTGAGTGCTCAATATTTGATTTCCTTGCATTTGTTTGGCTTAAATGAATCAGATTTGGAATACCATAGTATTCTATCTTAAAACATAGCTCCATAGTATTCAGAGTTGCTTTTCAGGTTTTTTTAATGGTTTTTGGATAAATGTGTCTTATATAATTTCATGGGACAAATAATTAAATCATTCTAACTAGGGAATTTGTCTATCATTAAAGAGAATATTTGGTCCTAACTTTAGGAAAAGCTAATTCCTATTTCTAAGCCGAGTGGTGAGGGGTCCTCATGAAATATAGCCTTGCATTTTGACTTCCAGAAGAAATTGATAGTTGCCAACTCTGTCAAGCCCCATAAAAGAATCATCATTCTGTTATCAGCCAAGTAATCCCCGAGGAGAGTTCCTAGCCAAGAAAGGGGAGCTTCCGTATCCATAATAGAACTTCACTTGAAAACAAACCTTGGTGATGAAGTATGAACCATCCCAAAACCCAATTCGAAAGATCAGGATTTCCAGATAGATTGTCAGTCTTTGCCATCAAATCTCAATATCATAATTGGGAAGCAAATTGAGATGGCATCTCACAATATCATAGTGATCCTTAAGCGTGTTGTTGTAGAGATGTTTCCCATATATCCATCTCCATTCTCACCTGTAGGAAATGGATGCATGAAGCGATATTTTAAAAGATGGCCTTTAGGGATCAATGTTCTATGTTATTGGAATGCAGCTTTTTTGGGGTCACCTACCTTAAAGACTTTAAAATTCACAGGCTCACATAGAACAAGACTAATATGATCTTAATGTGACAGTCTAAATGGGAAAATGTAGTTCAATGAAGGAAGGAGGGAGTTAACCCTCCTAATTAGTATGTTTCATTTCTCTTTTCTTTGTTTTGATGAAAATATTAATCTATTGAAGGAGGGAGGAAATGAAAATATTAAGTTAGGAATGTAAGGGGTTTGAAGCTCATGATCTCAAATATTTAGTTATTTGGATTGTATTTTCTTAGAAGAAGTTAAGTCTTTAATTTGAAGTGTATTTTGCAGTATTATTTGGTTTTAATGTATTTGTTTTTTTTTAACCCTCTTTTTATCCTCAATTTTGTTGGTCATGGTGTCTCTTCTTACAACAAAATGGTTTTGGTTGAGTTTAACATTGGTGAGATTTTTTGGGCATTTGTTTTGTTTACACTTTTAATGATATAAACAAAGAACATATCTATGGAATTGGTTAGTAATTAATTTGAAAGATATTATATGGACCCATGGTGAAGATTTGAAAGTGGTGGAATCTAGTGTTGATAAAAATAATGGATGTATGTTTGAGTGGAAAAGTAATGGAATCTTTGGGTGGGTTAAATTTAAGAGGAAAAATAATCTTTATTGACTCTATATTGGGATGTAAGGAGGATAATAAAAATATTTGGTACACTTGATCTTATTTTAAAAATGAAGTGGGTGTTTTCTAGATTAGACAATGCATTTTTTGTCTCATATTACCAATAACAATGTGATTGGAGCAATCTTTGCTAATCTTTTTGATCGGTCAATTGAAGTGGATTTCTTCCCATTGTCTATCCCTCCCAAGTCTCCTCTTATTTTTAAAGGTCTATACAACCTCAATATTCCTCACTTAAAGGTTATTTCTTGCAACAATACTTGTTTAATATGTGGTTTTTGAATTTTGGTAAATTCTTTGAAGGTTCAAATGTCTATAGCTGGAGTAAGTCTTGTAGGGGAGGGGGACTAACTACTCAGGACTTCAGGTCATGGGAGAGTCTAGAACAATAAGCTGCCCTGATCTACCTCAAGCCAATGGAATGCTTTAAGAGAGTTGAAAGTTTGAAAGCTAAAAAGGGAAGAGCAACCTGGTTGTTGATATCCTTCCACAAGACTGAATGTTTCAGGGAGTCAAGTGAGTATGTTTTCAGAGTCCGAACTGCAACTTAGGTAGCTTACTACCAAAGGACTATAGTGCGGGACACAAACTCCAACGTGGCGCGTTAGCATCTCAGTGGTGCGCTGGCATCCGCATGGACAAAAAGTGCAAGGTACAGTATGAAATCACAAAAAACCGACTAATGACATAACTGATGAAGTTTATTGCAATAACGGAAATAAAAAGTAGCATAATGATAGAATAACAAGAAGAATCCTTTAACTTAACCTATTCTATGAATTGACAAAGAAGGGTGAGGAAAGCACACCTTCCTATCCATGAGTCGATATCTTCAAGATCTTCACCTCATGGAGAACTTGTACACAAAAGATGGGAAAATGTTGGGGCTGTGTTTAGAGGACTACCTCAATTAGTCCCCCACTTTGATGTTTTCACCTCCATGGACAACCAGATAGCAACGATTGTAGAAAGATGATAAAGAAAGCTATTGGAATGGAAATACCAAGCAATACGTAAACAACAATATGCTACGATATCAAATACATTAATGCAAAGTGAATAGGAAACAGAAGGATATCACTTTCTCAACCAAGTGCTCCCAAGGCACATGGAGGTAGGAGCGAGCATGCAAGCCTTCAAAGACCAATGTTGTCACAACAACGAGGAGAGTGAACCAATAAAACACTAACTTGTAGCTTCAAAGGAGGTGGTGGAGTTTGAAAATGAGTGTAGAAGTGTGAAGAAAGTTGCTCCAAAATGTGAAGATGATCAAGAAGCATCAAAGAATGGATGAGATAGCCATTTGAAAGGTGAAAATGGAGGAAAAAGAGTCGTTTGAAGTCGCTCAAGGGAGTAGTAAGCATTACACTTCATGTCTAATGAAGGAGTTTAATGCCTCTGCGGATTCCAAAGGTGAGAATCATATCAGGATGGCAACATGTCGCACTAGCGTCCCAAACAAAATATCCCCCACCGACATGCAAAACAACTACCAAGTAGATAGGGAAAGGTGTTGAAAATAGGGATTGCATTAAATCAGACTCAATTTTCTAAGGTAGGAGGTAGCGTAAATGTGGAATTTTTCTAGGTGTGCAAATTCATGCCATTACATTTTTCCCCCCACTTTAGCGAGCATAAGTTTCAACAAATGCATAGTAAAGTAGACTGAAATCTAAGGAATGTATACCCAAACTATCTAGGAAGCGAACCACAATCTAGAAAAATTAGGCACAAGAAAGAGAGATGGTTCCACAGGTACTCGATCCTATGGAGATTTGAACAAAAGTGCCGCAAGTGCTCGATCTTATGGAAGGTGAAAAAAAGGTTCTACAATTGCTAATTGGTCCTAAAGAATTGGCTTCACAGGTGATCAGTCTTGTAGAAGATGAACAAAGGGTTCTACAACTGCTCAGTTATGCAGAATGAAAATGTTTCATAGGTACTTGATCCTACAAAGGAGGCGCCATAGGTGCTCGGTCCTGAGGGAGGTCATTAGAGAAAGGCTCCATGGAGTCTGATTGACCCTCACAGGTGCTCAATCCTACAAGGCAACATGTTAATCCCTAGAAAAAACATGTTAAGCAAGAAAAAAGTCACATAAACAAATAGACAATCATATCTTGGAACAAGCAATTGAAGGAGAAGCTTTCAAAGGGGTCCCTCGGGAACCCTTCAAAAGAAAGAGGGGTTCACTCAAGGGATTCTCTTTTTGAAAAGAGATGGCATTTTCATAAATGATCCTGTCATCAAGGAATCCTTTTGAAAGATTCTCTTTTTTCAAGGAATCTGAATAAAAAAAGAATGGCTTCTCAAAGGTGAATTCTTAATTCTTTTTGTTATGAAATTGATCTCAAAAGAAAATCTTGCTAAGGGGATCCTTTGTGAAGGATGCGATTTTTGAAAAATGCAAAGAGTTTTAGCAAGGGATTCATTGGCCACCAAATACACCTTATTGAAAATTGGAGAGGTAGGGGCCCCCCTTAGGATGGTGTGTGTGAATTGAAGGAGCATGTGATATCCTAAGGAAAGGAAGAACAACAGAGATGTCATGGCCCACGACACATGATAAGATGTAGACATGGAAATTTTTTCACACATATGAGGGACAACACATAGGCACGACAACATCAAGAAGCAAGCAAAAAAGAGAGAAAGATAACAAAGAAAATAACAACAAAGATGAAGAAATCAAGAGACAAGGGGATCTGATAATTCGGGGTCAGAACTTCTCATAAATATAGATAGATAAATATAATATAATATATATAAACTGTCATCAATCCCCTACTATATCAGATCATGAATAAGGGTATGTGAAAACAAAATAAAAATAAAAAATTGGGTCAACATGGAAGGGAAGCCAAAATGCCCCCAATATTTTGCATTGTCCCCAATTGCTGAAAATTGAGGCACAAAGAATAGAAGAATGATGCAACAAATAGAGGAATTTTATGACACAATTTCACTCTTGTATCATGGCTCATCCAAGACCACATAAAACAAGCACGAGGGAAACACAACACACACACAAATCAAATCTACAGATAAAGAAGAGGTGCTCTCCTAGTCCTCATCAACTAGGAGGTTAGCGTTCTCCCAATCTAGATCATTGTAAGGAGAGGGTGGATGAACCTACAAGGGTGAGATAGCAAGGGGAGTACCCTCTGACTGTTCTGTGACAAGAGCTAAGGAAGAAGAGCCCTCGAGGTTTTCTTCACTTAGCTCCTATGAGGTAAACGTCATTGATCTTGCAAAGATCGTTGATAGAGTTGGTACATCATCCATCAAGTTGAACATGCACTTAATAGGAGTGCCATGTGTCAACTAGGCGGGTGAAGGAGGCACCCGAGATCTAGTGCCAACCTCACCAAAAGACTCTAGGGTAGTGACAAACTTGATGGATGTTGGAGCTGCCTCCATCACAAGGATGACACAAGCCAAAGTAGAACCCTCTCCCAAAGAAGATGATCCCTTCTACTGACCCCCATTAGAAGCAGGGTCGTCCTCCAACATACACTTCATCGGAGGATGTGAAATCCTCACAGAAGAAGTGGAAGGTGAGGAGGGAGAGGATACAACTGCAGTGGACACCACCAAAGTATTTGGCATATCCATGGACTTAGGAAAAGGCAAGATGTCTAGAAGGGACATCAAGAGAGAAGGCTCTGTTGAGGGAGCGATGAACACCTACACCCTTTTGGGGTGAGGGTCATCAACATTTGTAGGGGGATATGGAAGCAAGATCGAAGCAACGAGAACCAAAGTAGAAGGGGCAGAAGAGGGGGGCACAATAGGATATGTTGAAGTAGGAGCTATCGGCTCCTCTTCCACCTTCCACAAGGTAGCCTGCTCAACAACCAGAGCCTTTCTTAGGTACTTACGATCAAGTGCAAGGTGGCTTCTTCGGCTCCATGAGCTGGAAGCTACGACTTGAGGAGCGAAAGGCTCTTGTTCTACCATGGGAGTGTCCATCACAGCCATTTCCATGGAGGGAGTGACTCCTGGACATAAATAAGAGGAAGAGATGCAGGGACAAAGGCAACAACCATGGACAAGTAGACTCAAGTGCCTCGGCGGTGGACCTCTTCCCATTCGCCACCAAAGAGGTAAGATTAGTAGGAGGTCATGAAGGCTAAGATGTAGAATCAACTCTACATGGACCCTTCCCCTTACCATAGACAACAGTTCAAGGCATTGTGGGTAAGGCAGGAAGGTCAAACAACAGATGCTTGGCCTTCTACCAAGTAGGCACCATTGGACTCCCCATGTGAGACATGGGAGCAGAAGTTGAAGGTGCCATAGAAGGGTGGGAGGTGAAAGTGGATGGAGCAGTAGAAGAAGAGGAAGGCTCATAGACACGAGCAAACTTCCCCTCCCTCTTTTGACAGGAGGAAGAGGTAGCTTGATTATGCAAGATCATGCAAGCCTTAACTAAAATAGTGTAGGGGGAAGGAGGGTAGGTCACTTTTGGTGCTATGCCCCCACTCTTGTATTTAGCATAAGTGTGATATAATAGGTTCATCCTTGGAGGAAGCAGACCAATAAGGGCAGGCCATAAGTGATCTAACAAATAGGCCCCACATGACACCAGGGGTTTATACCCAGTGTCATGCACAACGTGCATTGAGCCCTCATGAGAGAACTTTAAACATTTATGGATCACCGACGGGAGAGTGTTCATGGAAACCAACCATGGAATACCTAGCTTCACTTTGAACAAGTCAAACTCTAGGATGATATCAAAAAGATCATTTGTAGGTGGCAGCAAACTAGGAGGTAATAAAATGTGTGCTACCCACTAAGGTAGTGATTTGTCTAAAAAAAAGAGCATTTACAATCATGGGTCCTACTAGGATTGAGAGGGTGATGGAACCAATGGGAGGGACAAAAATCTCATCATGTGTATGTATTGTGCTCTTAGATTCATCATACCCATCCTTATGTAGGAAGTTTATTAGCATAATATCCTCTATTATAATATTAACTCGGAACATAGGATCAACGAGAACACCAGTCACGGTGTTCCCATTGATATGAGCGGGAATGTATAGAGGAGAGGGTTCTCTATTCACATTCATAAGAAGGTCTTGCAATGTAAAGGTTATAGCAGGTGATCCATTTGCAGGTTATGGAGAAGGAATGGTAAGATACATAAAGGAGGCCATGTTTATGTACTCCAAAAAGGACTTCCTCAGGATACCCCAAAGGTTCAACAATTAGACAGTGACCTACCTATATTTCACTTCACAATGTCTAGGGATCCTTCTAACTATGCCATTAGGGGCCATATATTGGGTTGCAAGGCTATGTTCCCTGCAACACACACAACTAGAACACGAGAGAATATTCCATCAACACTACGAAACAGAACCAAAGTATTCATGTCAGTTTTACCAAATTTTAGAGGGAGACCAACTACTTAAGACTCCAAGCCATGGGAGAGTCTAGAACAATAGGCTGCCTTGATCTACCTCAAGCCAATAAAATGCTTCAAGATGGTTGAAAGTTTAAAGGCTAAAGAGGGAAGAGCAACCTAGTTGTTGTTATCCTTCTACAAGCCTAGATGTTTCGGGGAGTTAGGTGAGCAGGTTTTCGGAGTCCAAGATGCAAATCGGGCAGCTTATTTCTAAAGGACTACAACATGGGACACAGACTCCAACATGGCACGTTGGTGTTTCAGTGGTGTACTGACATTCGTAAGGATAGAAAGTACAAGGCATAGTCTGAAATCACAGAAAACTGACTAATGCCCTAACGAATGAAGTTTACTACAATAACAAAAACAAAAGGTAGCAGAATGATAGAATAATAAGAAGAATTACTTTAATTTAACTTATTCTATGAATTGACAAAGAAGGGTGAGGAAAGCGCACCTTCCTACCCACAAGTCAATATCTTCAAGATCTTCACCTCGAGGAGAGCCTGCACACAAAAGACGAGAAATTTTTGGGGTTGTGTTTAGAGGACTTCCTCAGTCAGTCCCCCACTTTGGTGTTTCCACCTCCATAGTCAGCCAGATAAAAATGATTGAAGAAAGATGATAAATAAAGCTATTGGAATGGAAATAACAAGCAATATGTAAACAACAATATGCTACAATATCAAATATGATAAAGAAAAGTGAATAGGAAATGGAAGGATATAACCTTCTCAACCAAGTGCTCTCAAGGTACAAGGTGGAAGGAGTTGTTGATGGGTGTTTTGCACACTTTCTCAACACAGGAAGTACATGAATGCACTACCTCTCTTGAAAGGAAATTTCCCACGACAAGTTGCTGAAAATCTCCCCAAGGTCTCTCAGGTGTCAGGTCATGACTTGCATAGAACTCCTCAGTTGATTTCAATGTGATTTTGTTGGTAATCACAGGGCAAACTTATGTAGCTGGATGCGAGATGGATCTTCAAATACGAAGTTTCTGAGATGGAGGTTGAATTTCACTTTGCTGTAGGTTCGGACAGCGGTCCAAAACTTTGATGTTTCTTCAATTTTGGCTTTACTATGTGCAATGAACCTTGGTATAGGTTATTTCTAAAAAAAATGGAAAAGGAGGGGGGAAGATGGAAGGTTCCTGGACCTACAACTAACTATGAACAGTAATCATGGAGTTCCTACAATGGATCAGCTTCCCAGAAACAATATTCCACTTAACTAGAAATCTCACAGTCTCATGGAATTTGTGCTATCTTCTAAGGTTGCATATATTTCACCTTTCACTCACCATTTGCATGCATGAACAAAGATGGAAGTGTGGAGAAGCTTTGAATTTAAGGCCAGAATAACTTTACACAGCCATCTACCAGCAACAAATAGCAAAAAGTATGGACTAAGAAGGCATCTACACGGTAGGAATTTTCACAATTGCAGAACAACATTTCTAAAATCTATCAAAGCAAGAATACAGCTAACTAGAACAACAATACAAATCTAGGTAAAGCATATAACAATGGAGGTTGAATCAAGTAACATGTGAAAAACTCAAAAAATGCACCAAGTCAATATATTTTCATTATAAATTTTTGCAGCATGTCTTTACAACAATTCAACTCCCTTTGCAAATGAGAGAAGAGCCCTATTTATAGTGCCCAAAAAGTTAAATGAATGGCCAAGATTAATTCTCATTGTGTGCCCAAGATTCATTACAAAATAGGGTTTCACCAACCCTCAATATATTACAATTTAAAATTACATTTTGTCTTCTCCCTATTTCGTCATCTAGTGCCAATCACTATAGCAATTTCGTCTTTTGCTAATTGTTGTTTTATTGTAGCTACTCCTTGGGGAGCTCTTCACTTCCAAGAGAGTTGTCCTCTCACTTCTTTGAAGCTGTATATTCCATGAATTTCAGGATGACCGGCTGGAGCTTGTCTACCTCAATAATCTCGTATCGCAGCATTTGATAGCTCCATTCTTTGGTGTTATCTTCTAGCTATTTCCAATCTTTATCACATTTCGCACCTTGATCTCTGAACAGTTCTGATTGGTCGAATGCATGGGCGGAAAAACTCATGAATTCCACCGTTATTTCACTAGACATCCTATCCTCCATCTTCTTCTAGAAGTAAGGTTTTACCTTTTCTGGATCCATCTGCACTACGGGCATGTCATACTCCGTCATCAACTTAAGATAACGAGCACATTCTGCTCTAATTTCCTTGATCCATTTGATGTCTGGATCCACTTTACTCATTATTTGTTCCAACCTTTCCTTCCTATTGTCAAAGTCCTGCTGCCACACATCCATCAACCAGTGATCATCCTTGTTGAACGCATGCTCCTTTTCCCATGTGGCTTTTGTCAACTAAAGGATAGCCTCGATCTTTGGAAAGGTGGAGTTGTATGCTGCAGGGAAGTTGGTGCAAAGTTTCCTCGTGCTTTCTAAAGATAGTTGTAGATCCAAGAACTTGTTGGCTATCTGAACAGCCCGGCTAATACCCATGTTCCTGACATACAGGACCTGTCGAAACCAGCCCTCTGTAGTCTTTTCCAAGCTCTTTCTTCTTTCCATCTTATCAATCTGTTCTTTAGATAGCAGTTGGGGTGGAGTCATGGACGTGGTAGGCAGGTCATCCACCAAAGACCATTGCTGGATGTAATCCATCAAAGCAGCTACCTGTGCTTTAAGCTCATCCTTCGAGACCTTGTCCTACTTTATCAGATGCACCACTGTAGCCACTGACTCTTCAAGGTGTCCTACCTTCTGTTCCCTGGTAGCGGTTCCTAGATCCATGGTGGAGATGTTGTAGGTTATTCCCTCCTGAGCCACCATAGGCATTGCTATTTGCACAGCTCGAGACCCAGAGGCATCCAACGTTATCTTGGATATGATCTTAGGCTTCTTCTCTTTTCTAGTTGTAATTTGTGCTCGGTCCAAGATAGCTTCTAGCCTCGCTCTTGGGTCCTTTAGTACAAGAGTTTTCTTTTCAAGTTGTCTCTCTAGCCAGCTAGGCATAGCAGCCTTCTCTTTAGGTGATTCATGATCACCGTCACCCCCCTTGGCTAAGGTTTTTGTTTTCTTATCTTCTAGGGCCCTTTCTTCCTCCTTAGTAGTATCTCCTTCTTCTTCATTGGAGTCCTAGATGAACACAAGGTGCTTAATAGGAGGCTTGGTAGATAATTGCTGCCTGGGACTTTCTTTCTTTTCCATCTCCTTCCCCTCATTTCCTTCAGTTTGCTTAACCTCATTTGTGTGCTCCTCGGGCTACTCAATTTCGAGGCTCTTGACAGCTTGAGCCTCACCCTCAGGTTTATCTTCCTGTTGTTGTCCTTCTTCTTCAAGGGGCAACCTTTTTTCCTCTTCTTTAGTACCCTTCGGCTGTCGGGCCATTTCTTCCTCAAGGTCATCATCGAAAGCCTGCACGATAACCCTACCACTGACATCTTCTTCCTCATCTCTACTCTCCAAGGAGCTAGTTCCCTCCTCTTCGTAGGCCACCCTATCAATTGTGTAGTGCTCATATTCGGGGTGTTCATGGTATTCATCGGCCTCCTCCTCAAATGGACTCAAGGCCTCTTTTTCTCACCTCTCCCATTCCTTGGATATTAAAATGGTGGCCTCCATAGCCGATGGCCCCGTCAAAGGTTGCGAAGGTTTAGCAGTAGCGAGGACCTGTGCAAGGGCTACTTGAAGAGTGGGATCCATAAGGATCTGGGAGAGCTCGAAGGGGAGATTCTACATATGTCTTGAGAAGGCCTTAGGCACAGTGGGAGTGGGTATTGGTGCTGAAATTGCAACTAATGGGAGTGATGTAGTGGGTGACATGGCATCGGGGGAAGGAGGAGTAGTCACAGCGGAGGAAGAGTCAATTACTATCACATGCTAGGTCAGAGGTGAAGGGGCAAGATGGACAGAGATGTCCACCGCTGATGGGGATGTGGCGACCATGGCCAGGGAGGTAGATAATGGGGCAGTCAAAGCAGGGAGAGCCAAAAGAGGTTTTAACTGCTTTGCACCTTTTGCTTCTTCCCCTTGGATTAAGAGCTACTCCGTGGTGCCTCCTGTTTGCCTAAGCCTCTTGGAAGGTGAGCCTCCTGGATCCTTCCTCGTGTACACTTTGGGATCCAGAGACTATTTTGTTTCCGTTTCTTTTCTCTTCTTGGATCTGGTAACCGAAGGAGACTTGGATGTCCCACTCGTTGAAGTGGTGGCAGCGGTTTCCTCTGTGGCACTTGGTTCACTCTTGATTCCTTCGTATGTCAGGACCACCCCTTGTTGTTTTAATTGGGCCACCCATCCATCCACCCAATCTTTGGTATGGGCCAAGATTGGCTTGGTTATAATATCGAGGTCATCGACCTCCTATTCATCCCAGTCTATTGTTGGTATCGGCAATTTGGCGACTGCGGGGTACTTGGGATCCATTATGGTGCTTTCGTCCTCCTCGAATTGATCTGGTATGGGAAATGGCTGCACCTTTCTTATAAAATGCACATTCATCCACATATAGTGCCTTGCACACACTTCCTTATCATCCTAAAAATCCCCCCAAAATTCCTCAATGTGGTGTAGATGAGTGAACCTCGGTCCTAGTGCCTTCCTTACATGCCCGTATGGGTCCATTCGTAGGCAAGCAGTGTGCAGGTGAAAATGATAGTCCTTCAATTCTTTCTCAGAGTTACCAGCCCACTAGGAAGTTTGTAGTTTATACATGCCCTGACCAAGGGTCAAGGGATAAGAGATCCCTGCTACGTGTTTGTTGTTGAAGACCACCTGTATGTGTTGGAGCTGCCAAGAAAGCTCCAATAGGATGATCCAGTCATTGGGGTATCGAGGCAACTTGTTTGGCCTTTCACTGAAGCCTTGGGCACAGATGTATGTGAACTTTGGATATTGAATGAAGAGGGAGGCGTACTACTTCAAGAATGCCCGAGCACTATGGGAAACCCTTCTCTCAAAGTCCCCAGCAATCATTCTGATGATATGACCAATGAAGGCGTCATTTACCCTGCAATGTTCCTTCTTGAAGTTTTGGTACTGGAGCTGGGGGTTCCTGTCATAGGCCTTCGATCTTCGACCCTACTCCTCATCGGATGCCACAAACAACCTGTTGTACTATCTCCGATCTACCAAAGAGTAGACGAGATATGAAGTCATGTAGAACTTTGAACTTTTCTTGACATTGGCAGACTACTCATGGAAGCAGTCACTTATTATACCTCCCTAGTAGAACGAGGTCTATGTGGTGACGTCCTCATTCCCATAAAGGATCTATTCGATGAAGTACACCATCCACTCCTAAAAAAAGGCAGCCGTAGGGAGACCCATAACCCTGCTTAGCATTGTGACCAAGTTGTGGTAATCTTCATGGAAATCACTGTGGAAGAGTTTGTGAGGAACCTTCGCAGCACTGCCCCATTTTTCTTTAAGCCAATGTTGATTTATTAACCTTTTGCAGCCTGTCGGGTTGTCATTCCATGTTGCCTGGCATTCCTCCATGGTAGGTGTTTCCATTTCTTGGAAAGTGGGAATATGGAAGGTCTTTGTGATTCCCTCAGCCGACATGTCGGCGAGAATGTTACCATCTTTGTCAATTATGGTCCTTGTGTCCGGTTGATACACCTGCTAACAAGCCATGACCAATTCAGGGGCCACGAGGGATGGAGGGAAGCCTGCAGCTTTTGCAATTCCACTTTGTCTAATCAGCCTCACATTCTTGGTCATCGAATTGACCCTGACCCTTTGTGTAAACTCGTCAATATTGACATGTCCTATATTGGTGTCGGTGATTTCTTTCCAATTTGTGGAAACCTTTGAGTACAGAGGTTCACCCTGGAACTGGTATTTCATTTGGTCCTTGTCCTCTTTTCCTCGAGGAATCTTGTCCTACTTCTTTCCTTTGTCCTTTTCCACAACTGCCCCCGAAGGTCCTGCACCCGATTCCATATATTCTGCAAGCAAAGGCACAGTCAATGCAACTGACCATGAAAGTCTTCATGTTAGTTAAAATCACATGGGCAAAGTTAAATTTAAAATAATTTATTGTTCATAAAATGATACTTCTATTTCCCGATGTCATTAATCTTTTAGTTGAGGGCTTTTGGACAATCCGGGCCTAGAGGCCCGGACTTCCCTGGCAGGAATGTTGTTTTGGAAAGACAAATAGGGTGGAGCGATCCAAGAGATTTCTCCCGACCGAATTTCAATAGTTCAAAAAGATCATAACAAAGAGGGCCGAAATTAAGCACATGGGTCGAGATCAAATTTGAAAATTAAGGTCATTTGGATTGATTTAGGACCATCCGGAGGTACAAGACCAGAAAGCCCTCTAGAGTCAACCGTTTGGAACATACAAGCAAAAACAGAGTTTCAGGGGTGGAACTCCGGGGTCCGGGACCTAGCGGGTCTAAGGGTGACTAGCAGTTTTGCAGTTTAAAGTGTTCAGGCCTAAGGATCCGGGAAGCTGTCATGCCTTCGCCGTTCGGGACGATGACCGTCGAGCAGAAATCCAGAGGGGGCGGCCTGGGAGACCAGACTCGACATTTAGGTTGGGTGTTTTTATTTTCTTTGCAAAGTTTTCATGGCGGCGGGAGGCCCGAGGCCCAAAGGCTGGAAAGACGTGGGGCGGCGGCTGGTTGAAATCTATCTTGTATATAGACGGCCGAGGGGACCTTGGGGCTTGGAGGGTGGAGTTCCATCGAAGGTTTGAAGTTAGGGGCGGCGGAATCCAAACAGAGTTCCGAAGGGCAAGGCCTGGAAACGATGAGGACACTGAGGTTCCCTAGTTGGGAACCCTCGCGGCAAAAGATCACCTGGGACTCGTGAGGTGAGAAGATGTCGTGCGCTCGTCGCTCAACACGGTGAAGATCCCATAGAAGTCCAGGGATCAGGACCCGACAGGGTGCCAAAGGAAGAGTTTGAGCACAAATCTCGATGACAAAAGGGGATTCGAGCCCCGAGGCTCGACGGATGTGGTAGGTTCGCCACTCAGATCGGCAGGAGCCCAGCAAAATCTTGGACGCCAAAGTTCAGGATCATAGGCTTGAGAGTTCCAAATGGAGGTCAACTTCACTATTTAAAATTTTCAACACCTGACGGCTTTCTGCCGAGGGAAACCCAAGGAGTTGGGCCTGGGGGTTGGTGTGGTCGTTTTGGAAAATATGTTCGTTTTAGTCGAGACCCACCGGTAATGGATGAGCCCAGGCCTAGGCGACGCGAATGCCCTGAGCGAAGAACAGCCGCATGTGGGTTAAGCTCTGGATCGATCATAAGGGAGCTATAGGGGTTTTCTCAAGTTTTGATGACGTGGGTTTTGTGTGTTGTGTCATGTTTTATCCTTTTAATGTATTTTAGATCTGGGTTGCTTGTCACTTTAAGTTTAAAATCATGAAAAATTGCTTGGGGAGGGAAAATGGTAAACCTACCTCAGACACTCAATGCAGCAAGGTGTGAAATCCACTCACAATCGGCAAGTGACAACAACGGGTGTGAGGGAAATGACTGACGAAGACAAGGATCCTCTCTGGCAAGCACTTTGACCACTCTACAACATTGACAAGTGAGAATGACAGGTTTGGGAAAGATATTTATACTCCAGTGACCATTAATGGCTTCATTAAATGCAAGTACGATGATTTTGAATTTGCAAACAGCGGCAGGAGGTCTAGGGCCCAGAGGCCGGAAAGACGTGAGGTGGTGGCTGTCTTGGAAAATTCTGCTCAGAAATCATCGGTGGCAAAGAGGAGGTCGGGACCTGAAGGGCGCTGTTTCATCATCGATTTGCCACTGGGAATGGCGAAGCCCTCACAAAATTCTGGAGGTTCGGGCCCAGCAAGTTCGAAGGTAGTCAAGAAACTTTCAATTTTTTATGGGACGGAGAATAGGGATCTAGGACTTGGGGCACAGGAAGGAGGAATCCATCTGCCATTCGGGACGGCAGACACGGCGAGGAAACCCGGCAAGGGAAACCCAAAGGGGCGAGCCCGGTCGGTCCCAAAGCTACTGGCAGAGGCAAATTGCCAGAGAGACCCCGCAAGGCACCATAATTTGACAAAATTAAAAGGGAGAAGTATGGTCAACTTATGATGAGACTTTGGAGGTATGTTGACCACCTAGGACACCAAAATGGAGAACGCAAAATGAGGCAGTGCCAAAAATGACCCGGCAAGGCGAAAGAAAAAGAGGGTCCCCATTCCGAACGGGGCGTGTGTGTTGAGGGCGCAATAGGAGAAAGTGTGCAAGCCTTCAAAGACCAATGTTGTCGTGACAATGAGTAGAGTGAACCAACAAAGCACTAACTTGCAACTTCAATGGAGGTGGTGGAGTTTAAAATTGAGTGTAGAAGTGTGAAGAAAGTTGCCCCAAAGTGTGAAGATGATCAAGAAGTGAATTCTAGAGGCGAGAATCCTGTCAGGACGGTAGCGTGCCACACAAACATTTGTGCTAGTATCCTAGATAGAATATCCCCCACCGACATAGGAAATAGTTACCAAGTGGATAGGGAAAGGTGGCAGAAATAGGGATTGCATTATCAGACTCAATTTTCTAAGGTAGGAGGTAGCATAAATATGGAATTTTCCTAGGGGTGCAAATTCATGCCATTACAAGTCTATATAATTTATGATTTTTTTTGTAAATATAGGGCTACATATAGGGTTATTGGGCTTAGAAGGATTAAAAAACATTCAAGAAAGTTGTCTTTTATCTAATCTATGTGATGTTGAGTTGAAAATAAAATAAAATTGGATGCTAAGCAAAAGTTAAGGTACAATCAATTTTTTTAAATCAAGGGTGCTAATTGTATGTCTAAATTAATGTAGCCACATCTTGGGGATTAATGGTTTAATTTTTTCTTTATACTTTGAAAGATAAAAAAGAAGTGAAGATTAATTGTATTTATGAGGGGTTATTTTGGTTGAGGATGGATTTGAAATTAGAAAATTCTTTGAATATTTTTGTGGTGAGTTTTCTATCTTTGTTGATAATGATTATATTGATGTTGATTCTAAAGCAAGAGAGTTAGTTTCTAAAAAAAATTATGTAAGCTTGATGCAAAGGATGTTCTAGATAGAGAAATTTCCTTAGATGAAATCAAATATATTATATCATATGAAAAATGAAAAATACCTTGGGTGTGATGGCATCCTACTTGAATTTCATAAGGCTAACATCACTTGGATTAGTTATCTTTTGCTTGAAGTTTATAAGGAGGTAGTTGTTGTTGGCACCTTAAGAAGTGAAATTAATAAGTCTCATTAAGTTTTTTTGTGAAGAAGGTGATTCCACACAAATGGAAATTGAAGACCTATTACTTTGTTTAATGTTTCCTACAAAATTTAATCTAAGGCCCTAAGTAGAAGGGTTCAAAAAAAATACACAAAATTATCTCTCATTCAAACAGGTTTTGTGAATGACATATTTTGTCTAATCTTTTGACTAGTTGGGAAGGTTTGAATTGGATAAGTTTCTCTATATTAATATGTTCATGGCTCAAGTTACTTTTGAAAAACCTTGTGACTTGATTGAACGGTCATTTATTACCTTGGTTATGAAAGCCTTGGGTTTTGGTGAAACTTTTTGTAGAATGGTGAGTGTTTAGTTCAAAGGTACTTCTACATAGGGTTGTATGAATGTCAAATTGTATAGTTCCTTCTCTATGCAAATGTTTATAAAGCAAGATTGGTCTCTTACTCCATCTCTATTTGTTCTTATTGTTGAGATTGTTCATTACATGTTGAGAGATCGGTTTTTAGGTTCTCTTGTTAAGGGGTTTCTCTTTTTTGATGATTTGTGATTTAACTTTAATTTGCTAATAACAGTATTCATTTTCTTGAAATATGAAATAATTCATAAATAGAAAGTTGGATATTTATTGTACCACTTTAAGATCTAATTTTGTTTTGTACAAATCTAGTGTTATATGTTACTTTATGAGGTTCTTAATTGGTTGGATAGGGTTAGAAGCGTTTGGGGCTAAATGAAGTAATTAGGTATCTTGATAGTCCCTTTTCCCTTAATATGTTCTTTAAGAACATGTGGAGATGGGTTATGGATAAGGTGAATAATAAAATCTTCAAATGAAAAGGTAATTTGTTATTAGATATTTTCTTCTTATACATGTACATTTCTTGTTGGTTGGTTTTCTCGTCTTATAGATTCAATTGAACAAATTAATGAGAAATTTTCTTAGATTTGATGATAAAGGTAATAAAAATGATATGTTATTTGGTAGGACATGTATAAAGCCTAGAGAAATTAGGGGAGTGGGGGTTGAAAGATTATTTAAAAAAAAAAATTATTAGTTGTTAAGTGGATTTTTAAAGTCTTGCAAAATGATGAGCCTTAGAAGGAATTGTTTAGGCATAATTTAACTAATAGTAATTTAAAGAAGAGTCTTAATTAGAAAAAAAATTACATTTGTAGGGTATTTTATTTAACAAATTTAAGACTGAGTTGTTTGAATCCTTTATCTTTTGCTCTATCTAAAAGGCTTGTTTTTTTTTCAAGGATTTTACAAAAGGGAAATGATACTTTTTTATAATAAAGAAAAGTTATTAGGTTTTAGATGTTTGTGGTGAGCTTAGAAATTTGAAACTTTTTTTTTTGCATGTACAAGAGACTATTAAGCCAAATCATAGAGTATTTTATGGTTGAAAACATTAAGAATTATATGAAGAAAAATTGTTTACTTCAATGGGAGCTTATTCAAGATAAATATGTGATTTCTAGACTAGAAAAAAAGAAACAATTATTAAAAAAGCATGAGCTTTATCGTAGCTTTAAGAAAATTTCTTGGCATGATAAGTTATGAGTTTGGATGGATTGGTGGTAAAAAATGCTATTATATGATACTCTTAAATATGTTTATGCTCTATTGTCCTTCTTTGCTAATTGTTTTTGTAAGTTGTTCACTCTCTATGAGAGTTGTGTGATTCGAGGAACGTATAGAGTAATAAATTGGAAAATAATTGGTCCAAGTTTTTAGAGTCCAAAAAAGTTTATTTTTGTGATTTTTGTTTTATCAAAAAATGGTTGCTAGTGCTCATTTTTATTCTTGAGTCTAAAGTTTCCCTTATTTGTGGTGAAATTGAGTCTATTATGTATTTATTTATTTTTCGTCTCTTTACTAAAATTATGTGGCATTGTCTCTATTCGTTTGGTCTAGATGTATTGGCAAGTCTTCTATTGATATTATTTTTGATAAAATTAAGTATTTTCTATTTTTTCTAATTTAATGGACATGTTTTGACTCTTGGATTCTTTTGAAATTTTATGTTTTATTTGGATTGAAAGAAATAAAGATGTGTTCAAGGCTCTAAATGGTTGCTCAATAACTTTACACGAGAAGTCACAATTTCCTTTGTTGTAAATAGTATTTTTTTATAGATCCATAAAAAAGTATTAATGTTAAGAAGTTTATGTATGATGGATCTTAGACTCCTAACCCCAAGGTGATTTGTGGGTGTTGATTCTCATAATGATGCTTATGATAAAGATGGATGGTCACAATAGAGAGATATGAAAGTGGCATCTAGTACTATAAAAATGAAGTTACACTCGATATTGTTGTTTCTTATTTTTTTGTTGCTTCAAATGTTCTTGATTATGAAGTTGATAAGGGTAAAGCTATTGGTGATGTTGACTTTGTTTAGGGTGTTGGTAATTTTGTTGATGAAGACTCCTTGGATAGTGAGGAGGATGATGCTTCTACTCCTTACCCTATGGTTTCCATTTCAATGTATCCATATCCTTGGTTGTAGGATTGTGTTGACTATAGGGTTCAGTCTTTGAAAAAATATTGAAGCATTGATTAATGTCATTGATGTGAAAGAAAGATAGGAGTAATAAATGAATGGTCTTGTTCTTCTATGGTTTAGTATTTTTTTTTTGATATGGACTCCTTTTTGTTGGGTTGGTTTTATATATAGCTAGGCAAATATTATGTAATGAACTTGTTTCGTTGTTTGTTTGGATGTTATTATATTTTGTACTACTACATTGTGCTCCTTGTGAGTTGATATTAATCTTATGAGGGACTCCTTTTGGTATGTGACATAAGTTAATGCCCATGTGAGCCATATTTGTAAACTACATCTAATAATAAAACATTATAGTCTAATGGTGATGTTCACTTCACATTTGGCTACTTGTTCATGACATAGGATCATATGTTTGAGGTTCAATTGGGATAGTCTTAGCGATTAACTATTGAGTTATAAGCTAAGCCAAATTTTGTGAGTCTCAATAGAGAGATATGTTGAAACAAAAATAAAACAAAAATTAAAAAGCTTTAAATTTTTAAAATAGTAAAAACATTTTTATACAAAATACTTTTTCAAAAATTTTGTACTCAAGTCCAAAATCAATTTGTTGATTTTATGTCTAGTTTGAATTGTATTACTATGTTATATATATATCACACACATACAATGTGAGTGATGCACTTTTCTAATCATTCAACCAAGAAGGCTCAATGCACATTATATTTTATTTTGGGTATTTTTATCCAAATTCTAAGGGTTCTTGTGAAATATAGAAAAGATATTTGGATCTAACACAATTAATTAGAATATTTTCAATATTCACCAATGAATGTTTTGTAAACAACCTCTTTTTCACCATTATTATCCATGTGTGACTATTCAAAATATACGATGAAAGATTACTGATATGGAAGAAACTCATTATAGAGTATTCTATTTTATTAAAGAACTTATAAATTAGTAGAAATTTGTAATAACCACCTTGGTCAATAGAATTATTTTTTGTGAACAATCCTAAAATAATATATTCTTAAATTGTGTTCCATATATAATTCTACTAGTGCAATGATGAACTTTGTTATTAATTCCACCATAGTTATGTAGTTAACCATCAATAAATGCTATACATAATTCAATTACAAAATTTAGTACCACATTGATGAACCTCAAGTTATAATTAAATCACATCGATAATGGCATCTCATGATAATAGAACTTAATTTTGGCACAAATCATCTCAACAACCCATAAGGAAAACACATTCCAAAAAAAATTCTCCATGTGAAATCTTGAAAGAATATATATAATTTCTTCAAATAACAATTTACAATAATACTCATCTACCATAAGGATACATAACAACAAGTAAAAGCATAATTCCTCTATTGTGGTAGTTTGATAGAGTTAGTACATTT